>CAMTDV010000004.1:89492765-89986093 GCA_947069175.1 Scalesia atractyloides
AAAGATTACTATTTACTGTAACGGAAATTTATCAATACAATTGTTATATTATTTTTGTGTAATAACTATAGCACACCTCATGCAGTATGAGCTCCGTTACACATAACTGATCTGTAACACTACTGTCAACCACAACCTGCAACACAAAAACCAATCAACACTATACAAAAAAATTAAATAAATAAAAACTTAAAAGTCAACTCTGAACCTTAAGTATTTTAGGAAGTGTTGACAACTCTACTGCAGGCAACTCCCGTAACTCATTGTTAGTCCCATGATATGTCTCATCTACAGAAACAAATCAACTCACATGTCATCATGAAGATTAATATCTAAAATAAATTTTATAAAGAGTAAATTACTATTTTGGCCCCTGAGGTTTAGTCAGTTTAACCCTTTCAGCCCAAAAAAGGATCTTTGGACACATCAGACCGAAGATTGCATTTTGTAACGATTTTGACCCCTAACACTAACTTCGTTACTTTTTTCTGTTAAGTGGAATATTTTGGTCCTTCTATACCTCATGGGTTCTTTATGTAAATTTCAATTTACAAAGATTTTGTTTTAAATGTAAGGGACTACTTGTATAATTTGCTGTCTACATAAACAACCCTTGAGGTGTAAAAGTACTAAAATATCCTTACACTTAACAGAAAAAAGTAACAGAGTTACTGTTAGGGGCTAAAAACGTTATAAAATGCAACCTCAGGGTCTCTGATATGTCAAAAGATTCATTTTTGGGTCGAAAAGGATAAAATGACTAAACCTCAGGGACCAGAAAAGTAATATACTCTTTTAAAAATTAAATTTTAAATACTTACTGCGGATAGTGCTAAAATGCAGATTGCGCTGCACATTGCATATATTATCCCTGTGTAAACAAAATGTTAACTAATAGTCTAATACAATAATTATATGAATAAAAAAAATACTCATAACGAAAAGAAACACATAAAAAGTTTGATTCATTTAGTACCATATGTACGAGCAGCCTGTGGTCTCTTGAAAGCTAAGAGCTAGTTCACTTGAATACTCAGCATCCCGCCATGAAATTATTGTGTCTGAATATGACACGTAATAATCTCATAAAAATGTCTTTAAAAACTACTTATAATGCATTAATGAATTAAAAAAGATACCTTCTTGCTTCCGATATATATCACCAGAGCAAATACGGTGCACAAGCAATGTTTCATTGTCTTCTTCATCAATGACAAACAAGCTCAAATCTTCAGACCTCTGTTGTATAGACAGAGAGCAAATTGTGTAAGACAAATTCAAAAAATAAATTTTTGGTCACAGATGTACAAATAAACTTTAAAAAAATACCTCAAAATAGTCAATGGTGACATGGCCAGTCCCTTGATCATCCCACTTTCCATCATCATTGAGTCGGTATACCTTGACACGCTATCATTTATGATATTCAACAGTCAGTATGATTTGCATATGGAATACTTTTAATATTATCGATCATAAAGAACAGTAAAAAAAACTAGAGGGATAACAATATAAGCAAAACAACATCCATATTTTTCAAATATTCTCCGTTTCAGTACAATGATTCTTCTTTCTTAAAATACCTTGGGTTAGAATTTTCATAGCCGTGTACGCATATCCCTACGCCTAGTAACGCTTTAGATCATGGATATACCTCTCATCATCAAATTGATGTTTCGTTTACTAAACTTGGAGAGGAAACAAATCATGTATTAAATAACAATACTTTTGTGACTTAAGCAATAAGGCACAAACACAATTGTCATAAAATTCACTACTAATATGCTCCAAAATCTGTACTTAAACTTCTCAAAGACCAAGACTTCATCGAGCTCATAATTGTTATAAAATCTACTTTAACTTGAGTAACAAAATCTAACAAAGAAAATTCAACTAATTTCACATAACAACTAACTCAATTCAACCAAATACTCCACAATATAAAACTAAATTAAAAACCGAAACTGCATCAAACTATTGTTCGAAGCAGCCAACTTTTCCGGTGCTCCCGTCGCAACTCAATTACATCAGCGAATTCTCGAACAAATCACAACAACGAAAATTATAGCTATACCATACTAGTCTTACTAACATCAATAATCAACCTATGTAACCTGCTTCCAAATGCAGATACAACTAATTTCAAATAACAACTAACTCAATTCACCCAAATATCTCCACAATCAACAAACAATAACCCAAAATCACCTCCAAAACACACAAAACTTCAACAAAATAACATAACCAACAAAACTGAAAGAAAACAAATTAAACAACCGAGCCTATATCGAACTGTTGTTAGAAGCAGCTACCTCTCCGGTGCTCCCATAATTACTCAATTACGTCAGCATACTCGAACAAATCGCGACAATGAAAACTATAACTATACCATAGTAGTCTTACTAACATCAATACTCAACCTAAGTTACCTACTTCCCAATGCAAATTCAACTAATTTCACATAACAACTAACTCAATTCACCCAAATATCTCCACAATCAACAAACAATAACTCAAAATCACCTCCAAAACACAATAAAAACTTCAACACAATAACATAACCAACAAAACTGAAAGAAAACGAATTAAACAACCGAGCCTGCATCGAACTGTTGTTAGAAGCAGCTAGCTTCTCCGGTGCTCCCATACTTACTCAATTACGTCAGCAAATACTCGAATAATCGCGATAACGAAAACTATAACTATACCATAGTAGTCTTACTAACATCAATACTTACTCAACCTAAGTTACCTACCTCCAAATTCAACTAATTTCACAACACAACTTATTCAATTCACTCAACTATCTCCACAACCACCAAACAATAACCCAAAATCACCTCCAAAACACAACAACAGCCTCAACACAATAACATCAACAACAAAACTAAAACAGCAAAAATTAAGCTGTATAAAACCGAACCTGCAGCAAACTGTTGTTAGAAGCAGCTAACTTCTCCGGTGCTCCCATCTAGGCATGAGCAACCGGCATCAAATACTGTCCTGATCCCATCCCGATCCCGATCCCAATAATACCGTACCGAATTTTTTCGGTATCCAAATCGGTATCCACCTTTTGGCATTTTCAGTATCGGGATTTTCGGGATTGGGACGGGTTCGGTACGGTAGCGGTAAAATACCGAATTTTACACTCAAATACCGATACCGTACCGATACCATACCGACATATTTCGGTATCGGTATCCACATTTGGAGAAATTCGGGATTGGGATTTTCGGTATCGGGACGGGATCGGGATTTGCTCATGCCTACTCCCATCACAACTCAATTACGTCAGAAAATTCTCGAACAATTTGCAACAACAAAAACTATAACTATACCATACTAGTCTTACTAACATCAATAATCAATCTAAGTTGCCTACCTCCCAATGCAAATTCAACTAATTTCACATAACAACTAACTCAATTCACCCAAATAATTCATAATATACAACTAAATCACCAAATAATAACCTAATATACCTCCAAAACACAACAACAGTATCAACACAATAACATAACCAACAAAACAAATTAAACAAACGAACCTGCATCGAACTGTTGTTAGAAGCAGCTAACTTCTCCGGTGCTCCCATCACAACTCAATAACGTCAGCAAATTCTCGAACAAATCCCAACATCGAAAACTATAACTATACCATACCAGTCTTACTGACATCAATACTCAACCTAAATTACTACTTTCCAATGCAAATTCAACTAATTTCTCATAACAACTAACTCAATTCACCCAAATAATCCATAATATACAACTAAATCACCAAATAGTAACCTAAAATAACTCCAAATCTAAGCAATAGCATCAACAACAAAAATTAAACAACCAAACCTGCATCGAACTGTTGTTAGAAGCAGCTAGCTTCTCCGGTGCTCCCATAACTACTCAATTACGTCAGCAAATTCTCGAACAAATCGGAACAATACGAGCCGTGGTAAATTGGGAGTGAAATTAGGGTTTTCTGGTGTGGAATTGAGAGGAGGATTAAGAGGAAGAAGGAAGAAAGTGGAGGTGAAATAGAGGAATGTGATAAAGTTGAGTACGAAGAAACCCTAAATCGCCATTGACGTTGCAGAAAAGCCCTCTTTTTTTCCTCTATGAATGCTTTTATTTTCCCTCTGTTGTGAAAAAGTTTCCGTGCTCGACTCTGCTTGCTTGCTGATAATAATAATAATAATAATAATAATAATAATAATAATAAATGAAAAAATAATCGTGGGGATTTATGTAAAGTGGCTCTAAAGTTTTAAGTTATTTACATTTTAAGATAGTTGGTCCTCGTATTTGAGACGGAGCATTCTTTATAATAATTGATACGAGGGAGAGGCATTCGTTATGTACTTTGGTATTACTAGAATGTGAGATTTCCCTCGCGCGTTACAAACACAGTCATCTCATCATCCTCGAATACATTTGACAATGAGATTTGAACTATTGTCTGAACGGCACTAGGGTAATGCAAATACTAGTGTTGTTAAACGAGCCCAAAATCGTGCTCGGACTGGAATTGAATGGTTTGGGTTGAATGGATAACCGATGTATCGAACGGTTTTTGGACTTGGCGGTTGAACGAGCAAACAGCAAACCAAGTCGGTCATGATTTAACGTATTGGCCATGATGCACCGAAATTGGTTGAAGACATTTGTTGGATTTCGATTTATAAAGTTCAAAGTGAAAAAACTTGTTTGTTTGAACAATGTAGGACAAATGAAACATTAATTTGTAATATGTTTTAGTCCCAATATTCGAACATTGTTGACCCATCATAGATGCTAAATGGTATATTATCAACTTATCTACCACAATAACTATGATATATTTATGTATAGTAGTGGGGAACCCGCGTATTGCGACGGAGTCGACAATTTACAGTGTTTTACTAGTTTTTCGTTTGTTTATTAATTGTTTAAGTTTTTTAAGCTTCGGATTACTTAAAAAAACTAGTAATAACATGAGTAATAATGTAGTTACAACCATTTTGTGGACCGTCATAAATACCCATAATGCCCATAGTCGGTGACATAAAATTAAGTAACATATCAATTTTGCCCTAAAGAATTATATCCTAAGGTAATATAGATATTTATATTTAACATAACAATATAATTTAATAGGCTATGATACTAACCGAAACTTCATACATTATTATAGGTTTAAGCTTTCCTTTTTCTTACTTATGTTAAAGTTTTTTATATATTATTATTATTTTTTATTCTTACTTATGTTTAAGTTTTTATATGTTTCTATTATTATTTTTTCTATTATGTAATCGATGAACCGCTAGAATTCTCTTCAATTTTGCTGGATACTATTTGGCTATCATATCAACTAGTATTATTATTCACATTTATTTATGATCACATGAGTAAAAGTCTTCAAGGATGACTATCACTCAAACAAATAAGTTTTAATCTCAAAGTTTCTATTGTACATGACAAATACTTAAAAAAAATTGTCATCAACAGTCTGTGGAACCTTTATCCCCAACCTTCTTCATCGTCACTAATAATCGATGGAACAGAGATCTAAAACGCAAGTATTCAGCGGTAGATGATCGATCTTCATGTACCCGTCTCTTTGTTTTGAGTTGATTGGTCATACAAGTGTTTATTCATTTATAAGACTTTTTTTTCCAAATCACATACCCATTCAATCCCTGATGTAAAAGTTTGTTATTGCATAGCTCTTACTATATTTATAGAGTGGATATAAATTATATTAACAAGAAAATCCATGGATTGCGTGATGCAAGTACCACAACCAGTTATGTCAAAGGTCCGAATGTGTTTGAAAGAGTAACGAAAGAGTAACGTGTGAGCAAGTTGGTTAGGGTATTTTTTTACATTAAGGGTAAATTACATGGATTTAACTTAGACGTTAAAATCGTTAAGTTGAGGGACCAATGATGAAAGCAAATAGTGTCATAATTCCAGAACAAATCTATAATAAAACTAAGTCTAGGGATAAATACATAATTTACCCAAATTAGATGAACCATGGTTATTAAAGTTGCGTATAGGCCTTGTCTGGGGCCTAGGCTACAAAAAAGCGAGGGCCTAAGAAAATAAAAACACACAATGAAAAAACATTATGTATTATAATATAATAATATTCTTAAAATAAAATAAATAAAAACTATTATATAACATTTAATATCATCTATTTAGTACCAAAAGTTCCAAAATATTAGTGTTTTGATGTAGAGAAATAGTTTTCCTCCCGGAATCTAGGAATGGTGCCGGAATCTATGCATGAACCATCACCTAGAGAATTAAAGCGCCGTGAACCATCGAGTTTTTGAACGCAAGTTGCGCCCGAAGCCGTCCGGTTGAGTGCACGTCTGCCTGGGCGTCACGCATCACGTCGCCCCACCAGGCATCCCTTCTGCAATTGTCTCGACTTAAAGCACAATTGCCTCACCTCGTCTGAAAAACGAGCCTAGGCAGATGTAATAAGCAAACTATATAAACAGACCTCCAAATAGTCAAAGGCGATGTGACCAGTCCCATAATCTTCCCATTCTCCATCATCATCGAGTCGGTATAACTTGACACGCTATCATTTATGGTATTTAACGGTCAGTATGAAATGCATATGGGAGACATTTTTATGCTGTCAATCATAGAGAACAGGAAAAGAAAGTAGAGGAAAAACAATAAAAGCAAAACAACAGTCATATCTTTATGAAAATATCCATTTGAGTCTAGTGATGCCATAAATGAACTTTCTAAACATTGTGGCTAATAAATCTCAAAAGACCAAGACTGTCATTGAGCTCACAATTGCCATATGTGTGTATTTCAATGAGAGACAAAAAAATGGCCCAATGGGAACTGCAACTATACCATACTAGTCTTGTTTATGGTGTTCATGGTCCAGTTTGGCTGGTTTTGACGATATTTCTAGGCCGAACCAATAAGTATGTTTTTTTTTAAATTAAATCAAACCAGCCGGATTGGTTGGGTCAGCCGGACCAGCCAAACCTGTTCAGTTTTGACGGTTTGCCTGCTTAGGCGGGCTTTTGTAAGAAACAGGCATACCATTAGATCTTCGAAAGTTTAGTAAAATGATATGTACATAAAAAAATCAAACCTTTAACCTTTTGAGCATTCAGAAACAAAAAATTAGAAAGATATTCAGCTAAATTAATAATATATACGTATTATATTTAAAAATATTTATGCGTATATATAATTTTTTGATTCCTGTAAAAAAATATTTTACTTTCATTAAAATTATATAGATTAAAAAATATATTATTTTTTCAATATTCCAGCGGGTTCAGTTTTGGAGGCCAATTCCAAACTGTAAACTGGACCGCAAGGACCGGTTTTCAAAACCATAAACGGAACCGCTCGTTCCTATAGGACTGAACTTCCCGATTTAGCTCGGTTGAAAGGTTCGGACGGTTTTTGAACACCCCTGGACCCATGCTAACATGACTAACATCTATGGTCAAACTACTTTCCAAAACATACATGTACTATCTACAAATCACCAATCTTGGGCCCTCTATAACTAACATCTATTATATACGATGATCACTTAGCTCAACCTTAAAGATCGACGAATAATGGAACGAAATTACCTCCAAAGAAAAAAAAATAGCATGAACACATTAACATATTAACGTTATAAACAATAAAAATATATCAAGAAAAAGTAAACTAACGAACATGTGTTGAATTGTTGTTTAAAGTAGCTAACTTTGCCGTTGCACCCATCACAACTTGTTCTCTTCTTCTATGAGCAAATTCTAGAAAAAATGTTGTGAATGAAATTATGATTTTCTGATATAAATTTAAGAATGGGGTTAGGAGAAAGTCAACGCAGGTGGAGTCAATGCAGAGGAATGTTCAATGAAACTGGGCTTAATAAAAAAAAGGTCTAGAAAATGTTATTTTCTTGACTTCTTGTTGACTAGAATATTGTTGTTAATAGTGTTTTAATTTACATATTTCTTTGTCTTAAGAGATTTCTACACCATTTTTGACGTGAAATGAAGGAATGGATAGCATTTATTTTATACTTGAGGAAAGATTTATTTATTTTTTGTTACGTTTTTACTACTTTCTAGTGTAACTAATAGTATTCGTTTTGCCAACAGGTATCTCACCACATAAAAAGAATAAAAAAAATGACTCATAATTGACCGCGCTCACCGAACCAGTTTTATGTGTGGATGATACACAAAACTTTTATAATGTTAAAAATGTTTTAGTTGTGTGGAACAATTTTTAGCAAGTACAAACCACATGTCTTGTTTTTGAACCACAAACTAACCTACTCATAAGATCCATCAATATTTGTACATTGCAATATTTGAACCCTCCACCTCTTTGATAAAAGGGAGGCATCTTCCAACACATTCTTGTATTATTACCAAAACAACATTACATGACACAAAACATATATTTATATGTAAAAAAATTAAATTGCAAAAAAAAACTAATTTAAAGAGTTAAATGCACGGTTGGTCCTGTGGTTTGCAAAAATTTGCAGACTTAGTCCTAATGGTTCACTAATTAACACTTGGTCCCGGTGGTTGTAATTTTTGCACTCGGTGGTCCTTATCACTAACATCTGTTAAGTTTTCCAGTTAAGTCCATGTTAAATGACCAAAATACCCTTGCTTATTAATAAAACCCACCAAATTATATGTCTTCACAGACCTCTCTTCTCAAACAAGCAGAACAACCCACATATCACCTCTGCCACCTACATCTCACCTCCACCCCCGAACACCCACCACCACCATCTCACCTCCACCAAGACACACGACTAACGAAACGACACGACTCGACTCGAACCCAAGCCAACGGACATATAAAACTTACAAAACGAAATGTGTAATCGGAAGCGTACCTGTGATCTATAAATCGACACGAGAACTGAGGTGGTGCGGGCAGTGGTGGCTCGTCGGTTGATGGCATGTGGCCCGTCGAGTCAACCGTTTCGGATACAACTGTCTCAGATGCGTCAGTTTTCAAATCTTGATTTTCATTTTGACCATCGTAAGTTTGGCTTGACCCGTCAACTTGCTTCGACTCGTTAACAATATAAGTTTCCACCGACACACACGACCAAAATCTGATGCCTGTGAAGCAAAACCATGAATCTCTGCTTGAGAAACCGAAACGGGTTCAATAGTTTGACTTTTTCCTGTTTCGCCAACAACCTTGACCTCCAGCTCAACGTTTTGTGGATCAGAAACTGAAACCACATCCAATACGTTATAATCAATGTCGTCTTTCTGCTCAGTAACGTGACTTATTTCAGATGATGAAGTGGCCATCAATTCAGCAGGTGTCACCAAATGAGTCGGATGCTTAAACTTGGTTTCATCGGCTACAGCATCAGTTGCCACCGAGGTGTCAACTTGTCTATCAACTGAATATTCAATGGTTTTCATCTCATCAGAGTCATGAATGCCAACTGGATTTTTGAAATCAGAAAGTTCACGGGTCAAAGTAGGACTTGATGCTACTGGAGGAGGTTCAATAGAAGCTTCCGTCAAAGGAGAGCTCGAGAGCTGCCTTGGAATGGAAGCACCATCAGATGTAGGTACCGAGACCTCCAAAGATGTTTCCGGCTTACTTCGAGAGGGTGGATTCGACAGTGGCTGGTGAGTCAATATTGGGGATGATGCCTGTAATAAAATCCTGGTGGAGGGGAGGTAGTGGTGGTCGATTGACGGTGGAGGTGGTGGTAATGGGTTGAAAGTGGCGGTGGAGGTGGTGGTGGTGGGCTGACTGGGGGAGGTGGAGGTGGGTTGAAGGTGGAGGTGTCTGTGGTTTTTAGAGAGAGAGAGAGAGAGAGAGAGAGTGAAGAAGATAAGGGGTGGGTTCATTTCTTTTTTTTTTATTTGCTTAGGGGCAATCTAGTAATTTTGCACATATTTAACTAAAAAACTTAACATTGGTTAGTGATAAGGACCACCCGAGTGTAAAAATTACAATTATTAGGACCAAGTGTGTAATTAGTGAACCACTAGACCAAGTCTGCAATTTTCGTAAACCACAGGAACCAACCAAGCATTTAACTCTAATTTAAATGTAACAATTGAATCAAAACAAGATCCAAAAGTGACACTACTATAAGTAACTAGTATTATTACCGCGCTTCACGACGGGAAATAAGATGTGTGCCTATACCTCTCCGATAACATGATCCGCGTATCCATGTTGGGTAAGCTAACGGGTCATACCATGTTTAGGTAGTATTAGCGGGTGACAACAATAGGTTAACCCATTTAAAAAACCTAATATAGGGTCGTTTCAATGTTTTATGCTTATATTCCTCCCAAAAAACCCAAAAACTATGCATATAAACCTTAAAAAAACCGAATGAAATGAAAAATAAATTCTGAAACCTTAACACACAATAAAAGAGTAAATGCATAAAAATCTTTATTTCCTCAAACTCAGGTTCACCTTAATTTTAAAATTGTTAAAACAACCTTAATTTATTTTGCGGTTCAATCCTTTACAGCTAACCACGTATTTCTTCAGTAAGTCCCTCACATGATAACATGTGAGGGTAATCGTCATTTGGTGATCATGTGAGGAACTTAACTAAAGAATACGTGTAGTGTAAGGATTGAACCCGCAACAAAATAAACTTAAAGTTGTTTAGCAACTTTAAACATTAAGTGAAACCTGCAAGTGAAACATAAAGATTGTGCAATTTACTCCAAAAAAATAAAAATAAGTAATAACTAATAATGATACTCATCACGCACGTCTGGGAAAGAAATCAGTCGAATGACATCAAGTATAGATCATAACCGCAAAAACAACCACTGAAACTCCAATACGAATCAGAATCAGAATCGTTCATAATTAACAATGATGATAATACGAATCAGCAGACGCCTAACGAAGACCGAAAATAATTTTCATACTTAAACAGCAACTTGACCCAATGATGAAGAGGAAAACAAATTATCAGATCTAACAACTTTCGGTGGAAATTCAATTGGAGAAACACGCTACCGATTGCCAAACACAAAACACACTGCCAATTGCCTTGTGTTGGCGGATAGGGTGGCTACCGATGCAACTAACACGGTGTTGAAAAATATTTGCTGGTTCTGCCCAGGAAGCCAAACCCCTAGTTCAGACCCCCATCGTTTATCGCTTCCATCCTAGCCCGCTGCCAATCTTAAAACCCTAGATCTCAAATATCTGCTCAAAGCTGTTATATGGTGGCTATTAGACTGTCTCCAACCCTCAGCCGCCCGTCCAACCCCTGCCCGGTGCCACCTCACCTTGCCCGCCCGTCTTCCCCCTCCTCTGCAACGGGCGACCCAGCCAAGGCCCACCTCCCCTCTCACATTCCCTGTCTCTTTCCTTCACGGGC
The DNA here is from genome assembly GCA_947069175.1 of Scalesia atractyloides. Classification (NCBI taxonomy): domain Eukaryota; kingdom Viridiplantae; phylum Streptophyta; class Magnoliopsida; order Asterales; family Asteraceae; genus Scalesia; species Scalesia atractyloides. Next base: position 89,504,148 of record CAMTDV010000004.1, read on the forward strand.
GCGCCCTTGACGACGTGCGGCTCCCCTCCCTCTCTCTTCCAACTCACCGTCCACGTTGGTCCACGTCGGAAAATCTTGCTACGGGCGTCCTCCCTACAGGTGCAATGGAGACAGTCTTACTGCTAACAATACCATCAATGAATCTGTGGTCTTACCGCGCCTGATTAGCATGCTACCGTCAAGTTACCAGTGGGTGGGCCGAATAGCACAGCTGGAATTCATAATAGTATCAAAGATGTTAACAGTAACTTTTGTAAGGTGGTTGTGAATGACTTGCATACAAAGTAGTAACTTTTGTGAGGGAACTCTTAGGTACTATTATTATAATTGATGATATCAAGTACTCGAAATATAAACCGATATCATCATTGATAGCATAGTAAAACAGAAATAATAACCGTAACATCAAAATATAGAATCTAACAAGATTCAAAAGTCACATGAAATATAGAAGTTCTGATTGATAAAAATTCAAACACAAAGAACATAATTAAACCCTAAAACATCTATTCCTCTTGAGCAGAGTCACCAGCACCAGCCTGCTTGTTGTGCTTCCTTGCATACCTCTGGTTCCTCAAGAACTTTGGGTCCATCTGGATTAAAAAAAAAACACAAATTTAATAAATATGACATCAAACAATTTAAAACAACCTCAAAATTATCAAATTATAACAAAACAGATAACAGAATTCACACATTTCAATATTGAAACACAAGCAAAAATTAGCATTCACTAGCATCATGTCATAACAAATAGACAAGCAATCTCAAATATCCTCCAAATTATCAGATCATAATAAAAAGATAGAAAAAAATTCACTCATTATCATACCGAAACAAGCAGCTAACAGCATTCACCATTATATGATCATAACAAGCATATAAACAATCTGAAAACACCTTCCACAAAGCTTATTGCTTTATAAAAAAAATGTGTAAATAAGCAGCTATGAAAAACAATAATATAAACAATAATCTTATGTCTCATTAATCCCAAAACAAGCCCAGAATTCTGGAATTCAGTGAAATGCTTTACAAAGATAAATCTGAAGGCATAAAAAATAATAAATTATGCCAACATTTAACATGAAAAGTAGATAAAAAATGTCTAATAATTTGACAACTGAAGCAAAAGGTGACAAATAATGCTACAAAAAAAAAACCTAAAATCACAATACAAAAATCTTGAAAATAATCAGTAAAATTAAAATTCGCTAATTAAATGAATTAAATCAATTTACTTTTGATCTAAATCTCATAAAACTATTTTAAATTAAAAAAATTGCACATAATAACTACCAATTACAAGCAACCAAAACCTAACTAAAAAAAAACCCGAATTTAAAAAATTTTCAAATAAAAAAAGAAGAAAAACACATACGCCTTTGGTGGAAGTGTGACGGTGCTTCCTTGGCTTCTTGATGCCGTTCCTGTGAGCCTTGTACGACTGGTTATGTGCGGTGTGGTTCTTCGATTTCGCCATTTCTCACGCACTGGTTTCACCAAAAAATTAAAACAGATTATCACACATACAGATCGATTAATAATATTGAAATTTTGTATAGATCAGAAGCTAGAAATAGGGTTTTAGATTGGGAAAAATGGTGAGAGAGATACCTGTTTGGCTGCTGCTACTGGAGAATGAGATTAGGGTTTTTATGGTGGACAGAATAAAAGAAATGGGTCGTTGTCTATTAAAAACCCTAAATTGCAAATGGCCCTCTTGAATTGGGCTCGGCCCAATACCTTTCTAAGGAGTCGATTATATTATGTGGGTAGAGCCGTAGAGGACTAGAGGTCTAAAAAAAACCCGAACCCAGACCCGGGTTTTAAAAAAAACGGGTATTGTAAACCCGACCCTACCCGAGTATGGTATTGTTGTGAGAGCCCGATCCTGGGTTTTTTACCCCGGGTTTTATCTATACCCGGGTTTTGTTAATACCCGTACCCGGGTCTTTTTAATGCCCGCACCGGGTTTTTTTAATACCTGCACCAGGTTTTTTGTATACCCGCACCAGGTTTTTTGCATACCCGTATAGGGTTTTCTAATACCCGACCTGAACCCAAACCTAAACCCGGTACACACAGGTATGATTTCCCTGGTCAATACCCAGACCCGAACCTGAATCCGAACTAAGTATTGCCAATACCCGGTCATGCCCGTACCGAGTATATACATGGAACCTGGGTATTCAAAAAACCTGGTTATGTGCACCTCTATGTGTGGGGGTACAGACTGAGTTGTGACACTAAAGTTATTTTAGTAATAAGAAGAGCTGATTAGTGATTACACACATAGTTTAGTACTTAGGTAGTAGTTTATGTTGTAATTTTTTTATAAAGAAGTTATATAACTTTGATTGTTTGCTATACTATTTTTCTATTAACAAACATTATCATTTTGAGTTTTACTTTTAAAAACAAAAAAATACCTCATTTGTCTCTTTTTCACCCCAAGCTTAAAGACATCCTCACATTACTTACATCCCTTATCGATTACGTATCTTTAGCGACATCATGAATGCAACATGTGACTGAGATGAAGTCATCGTCGAGTCGTTCAATGGTCAATTTGTTGTCAATTTGACCCATGCATATAAAATCCGGTTTAGGAGTATAAATAAAAGATATTTTGGTTGAACTCCCATTCCACAAAACGTTTTATGTATGTTTTATAAAGTCTATGAACGCATATAAAATCACATTCCATATCGGTTGTGGTGGTTCTCTGTTGAAGACTAACCAGTGGTGATGTTGTCCCATTACTGAAGACACTCGACGACAATGGTGGTTTCTTGCCTTTATATTGATGATTAACATGATTAGCGAGATACACATAAATATAATAACTGTTAAACTGGGTTAACTGGTGATTAGATTGTGAACACGCATTGTGTCATACATGTAAACACGTATTACTTTTTTAAACGATCAATAGAATGGTGAAAAGAATGGTATAGTAATCCGGTTTGAATTAGTACACATGTGGGTATCTACAATAACTACCATGACTTCCAAATTAGAAAACCATAACATGTTAAAAGTTGTGATAGAGAGGTATACCAAGCTAGGGGTAATTAGGTCACAAAGGGGGAAATGACCACAAAGGGTTGTACGTGGTCGAGTTGGATGCATAGACCATACGGGTGAAGAACGGGATCACCAAGACGGTTTCATTCCAACCACATGGTTTGTACGTAATCATAGCCATATGAGACGCCGTTGTTGATTAATAAACTGAGATCACATAGGTGTTGGTGATTAATTAACAAATTCATATCACATGTGTTCATGATTACGACCACATGGGTTGTGCGTGGTTAGGCCACAAGCATGTGGCCAAATAAATGAATGGGTCACAGTGACACCATCTGATCAGATAAAGTAAATGGTCACAAGGGTAGTATGTAATTAGATCACAAATGTAACATGTGATTGAATGGACCACAAGGGTAGTATGTGGCCATATGAAATAAACGAGTTACAAGGGTGAATAACTTGAATCCAAATGGTTATAATAATTTTGAAATTTAAATTCTTGCATGGTTGAAAAGTATATTGTGTGAAAATGGGACTTAAGTTGTTACATTTGGTGTCAAATACATATGTGTATATTGTGTGTAAAAATGGGACTTAAGTTGTTCCATTTGGTGTCACTCACTTAGTGATAGCTAATGATATACATGTACTTTCAGATAAAAAGCCACTGTTGTAGGGTTACACATAAATCAAGTACAAAAAATCTAACTTTTGTAGGCATGAACACAATATGATTTTCAAAAATGAAAAATCAACTGCTATAAATAAAAGCATTAAAAAACTAGTTTTTTTTCCCGATTTCGAAGCCACACACCTAAGATGTTTAACACAATAATGTCCTGTTCGATTTGGTTAACGCTTTTTTTAAGGTAAATTTCTTTGGTTCTGTCATTTGTGAAACTTGAACCTAATAACTCCACCTAGATGTTCATTCCTAAAGGCTGCCTTTGCCAATGTGGCCACCCTACCCCATTGGTGATTTAGTTAAACTTGTAGAGAATTTTTGAAAAAGTACTTTTTAGTACAAATATATATTCATAAGCCATCCAAAATACACATCTTAAAACACATTTAACACAATAACTTCCATTTATCAACTCAAAACATCAATGTAAATCATTAGTAACCAGACCACATGAGGATCAACCATAAAATATTTCTACTTCCAATTATGGATGTTTAACATTCAGTTACATACACTACTCTTAAACAAGAAATTAAACAAAACAAACCAAACAACCCTCGGTGTTCATAAAGTAGTGCCACCGATTAAAACCACCATACGATAATATTCTAGCAGTCAAACTCCTCATTTGCATCAGCTCTAGCCCTAAACGAGCGTTTGACCCAAAGGGAGACTACTATTGATAATTATTCATTAGTTCACACTTACCATCTAACTGGAAAGCAATCTTTCTCATAAAACTATAGACAAGATACCTTCATAATATATGCAGGATGTAAGGAAAAGTCAAATACGAACACACACGGTCAAACAGCCTCAGATTCTATTTTTCCATGTCGGTTACTGGGTCAAGGCTCTCATTATACTCGAGCTGCAACAAATAAAAAACAAAATGGTAACAGAAGCATTAAGGTCTATGCTAGTCAATATCGCAAGGTGGCAATTACAACCCATTTGCCTATAATGGGTTGATTTGGGCTATGTGTTATCTTTTATGCCGGTTAAGCTAACAGACTAGGGATGGGATCAGTGCAGTACCGGTACCGAATTTGAACAAAACTGTAAATACCGTACCAATTACCAAATATATTTGTATGGTACCAAATATATTGGTACGATACGGGTATTTTGGTATGGTACCCATTTGGTACCGCTTTATTAATTTATTTTTTTAGCACTCGTACGGGCACCAAATAAGCACTCGTACGTAGGGCTGTAAACAAACCAAACGTTTGGCGAACAGTTTGTGAACCGTTCGGCAGGAACTTCGTTTGTGTTCGTTCGTTTATTAAACAAACGAACACGAACAAGAAATTTCGTTCGTTTAGTTAGATTAACAAACATGAACAGAGTCGTGTTCGTTCGTTTATGTTTGTGAACGTTCAGTAACGATTCGTTTTGTTTGATAGTAATTAGTGTTTTTAGTTTTATTATTAAAATTTCAAAACCGACAAATAAAATTAATAAGCGTCGGTATTATATTTTGTTTCTGAACGCTGTTTGTGTTCGTTGTTACATTTGTGTTCATGAACATTAGTTTGTGCTCATTTGTGTTCGTTAACGTTCGTTTTTGTTCGTTGCCTGAAATTAACAAACACAAACGAACACGTAGAAGTTCATTTCCTTAACAAACGAACACAAACATAAAATCTCGTTCGATAAGTGTTCGTGAACGGTTCGCGAACACATATATTTCTTAACGAGTTCGTTTGCAGCCCTACTCGTACGGGTACCAAAAAGGTAATTTATTTACAACTTTGAAAACTGATATTTTTTTTCTATATTATATTTAAAAATATTATGAAATTTCAAATCGGACGTCAAAAAAATACCCATCACCAACCTGCCCATTTAGCATCATCAAATGCTTATAATAAAGATAGATTATACGTACCGATGCTTGGATGTGTTGTAGCTTCATTTTTCTATAATCTTCTTGAGCTCGTTTTGATCTAAACATGGCTTGCACGCGAACAACCGATCTTTCTACACGTTCTTCAGCTTGTTTCCGGCTCGCATGAAAAAACCCTTCTTCGCCATTATCTTCTTGTTTTTCGTCTTTTTCATCACTCTTATTATCCACTTGAAGACCTCGTAAACCTTTTCGTTTCAACCGCCAACGAAGAATCGCTTTTTCAACCACTCCGACAGACCATAGTATCTTGGTGTATTGTCTTCTTACTTGGTGACCTCTGAAAATCGCCTAAATAAAGAAAATACAAAAATATGTAATCAAATAATACACAAGGTTTGAAGTTTGCAATAACTCTGGTTTCTAGTGTTTGGATAAATATGGTATTTTGTCGCATCAACCAATTTTGGCCCCTCAACTTTGGCATTAACCAACTTTAGCCCCTCACTTTTAATGACATGTTTAGCCCCTCTACTTCAACAATAGCATTTGCCCCTCAACTTTTATAATGACATGTTTTGCCCCTCAACTTTAACAATGACATGTTTAGCCCCTAAACTTTAATAATGACAGGTTTAGCCTCTCAACTTAAATAACGACATGTTTAGCCTCTCAACTTAAATAACGACATGTTTAGCCCCTCAACTTTAATAGTGACAGGTTTAGCCCCTTAACTAAAACAACTTTAACTGGCGCAACTTTAACTTTAATCAAACAACTTTAATTGGCGCAATTTGCTTACTTTTATCTATGTTTCGAGCGCAAGTGGTAATCCACTAGTTTACAAGTAAACAAATTTATCAAATGGAGATATAAAAACAGTTGAAAAAAGAGAGATAACTTACTTGAATTTTGATGGCGTGACGACGTTTATTCAAGAAATCTTTTCTTATTTTCCAAGTACGAAACCTGTATTGTATACGTACAGCAGCCGCCATTTGTTTTTTCGTTTCATGGTTCCTGAACGCATGTTGAATCTTCATAGCTGCTATAATACACCGCGCTTCATCTTCCGTATTCGAATACTCAACTTCTTTTGACCTAAGTTTAAACGATTGTTCCCGAAACGCAGCCTGTATACGGGCTGCGGCATCAGCAGCGGTTCTATAAGCAGCCAGTGTGTCTTTCAAATACTGTTCCTCCTCGGTGACTTGATTCAGCTGGAGGTTAGGGGCATTATCATCATTCGTAGGGACTGTGCTTTGCAACGAGCCGCTAACGTTTCCGGCTAAAGTCATGGCCTCGAAATGTGACACAAGTGCCTTTTCGGCAAGATAAGCAGCTAAACCTTCGAAACCGCTCTTGGATGCCAGGTCAGCAGGGGTGCATCCACTCGGGTTTTCTGATGTGGGATCGGTTACAAGATTCGGGTTAGCCCCTGCTGATAGAAGAGATGCAACCATCCTTTGCCTGAAGTGAGCAGATCAATCATCAATAACATAATATAAGGGACCGTTTAAAATCTAAATGTACATTATAAATTAGATTATCCGATTATTGCGACTTGCAATCTAAATAATTAGGTTTTAATATTTCAATTAAGTGATTTTTAATCTATTGGTGTGATTATTTAGAGGTGCAATACTTAGTGTCATACCTACAAAGGCAAAAATAACTATTTGAAAGAGTAAAGTACACGGATGATCCCTATGGCTTACCAAAATTTTGGATTTAGTCTCTAGATTCCCAAAACTACACGGATGGTCCCTGTGGTTTGCACTTTGTAACATACTACGGATGGTCCCTGTGGTTATGTGTTACAAAGTCAAACCACAGAGACCATCAGTGTACTTTTGGAAAGCTAGGGATCAAATCCAATGTAATTTTAATTATCCACAGGGACATCCGTCTACTTTACTCTTTAATATTTCAGTAAAGTGATTTTGATTCTATTGATGTGATTATTTAGGGGTGCAATACTTAGTGTCATACCTACAAAGCAAAAATAATTATTTGAATTTAAGATTACTTATTTACCACTTTCTTGCCACATTAGCATTGTTAACCATACAATTAAAGAGTATAAACTTTTAGAACTATACGCCATGAGTGAATTCTAAAAACTTCATTCACAAAGAATTTATATTATTTAATGAAACACGAATTTATAATTACTCTGCTTAAAGAAACGTACCTCCCGTAGTGCGCAGCCCAGTGAAGCGCGGTCCACCCAAATTTGTCACGAAAATCCAACGATAGGCCCGACCAAGCATACGGGTAGATAGCCCAATTATAATCCAAAACCGCACATAAATGAATTACACCTTGCCCTTCATCATCACGATCAACAATCTTACAACCCTCCAACACTCTCTCCAACAGCCATTCAAGCAATCTATTTTGCAAAGTGAGCTCAAATAAACTATTTTTAGCTCGTTGAAACGGTACCCCTTTTTCCTTAATCGAATTCACTAAACAATCCCAACTATCAACAATGTTACGTGTTTTTTGCGCAAATATTATCGCTTCCTTTTGGGTTTTTTGCGGTATTTTACTTGACAAAATGTTGAGGGTTTTGGAAGTAGAGAAAAGCAAATGAGCTAGTCTCATTTTAATTTGGAGTTCTTGCCAGTCGGGTTTTTCGTCTGAAACAGGAATTGAAGTAGTTGTAGGCGGGGCCCGGAATTCGAACACCATTTGTTGACTGATGGTTTGTGACCATCCAAACTGAGAAAAAGATTCATGATTCCGGGGCTTTGTGGAGTGATTATACACCGAAACACGCCTGATTGGATAATTTCTGCTGGCACACAAACATCGCCGCAAACGCAAAATAGGTTTGAGTTTGCTAGGTGCATACGTTCTTCGTGGAAAACACCAACCACTAAGATCTGCCAAAAGAACATTCATGTCAATATGGTTTTGTGTTTTTTTAATAAATTGACAAAATACACATGTACTTTCACTTTTATCTAGTTACAGTCAGTGTACTTTCTTTTGTACACTTGAATCATTAAACATGGTTTCTTATCCCACTTGGATCATTATACGGTATTTTAGAGATGACCTAAACGTGATAAAAACTTTTATAACTCCACATAATGACCCAAATGGTACAGAAAGCCCACATAATGACTCATAGAGCACAAAAATGCATTTTTTTTAACTACTCAAATGTAGAAAAGAAAAGAAAATACAATTTTAATAATCTCAACTTTGACATATAGGCCGGAAACAATCCCAGCTAAAAAATGTTTTGTGATCGTCCCAACTTTTAACCTATTTTCCCTCAGCGGTCCCATATTAACTAAAAGTTAACCCAATTAGTTTTTGCTGATGTAGACTGCTTATGTGGCAAACAACAAGTTTTAATGACGTGGATTGCTTATGTGGCAAAGTTTAAATGCCGTGGGCTGCTTACGTGGCGGTCCACGTCAGCAAAAACTAACTGGGTTAACTTTAGTTAGTGTGGGATCAGTGAGGGAAAATAGGTTAAAAGTTGGGACTGTCACAAACCATTTCCTTAGTTGAGACTGTTGCTGACCAATATGTTAATATTGGGATTATTAAAATCTAATTTTTCCGAAAAGAAATATGTATAATGACCAAAGCAAGACAAAAAAGAAGGCACATTGGTAATTTATGCAAAAAAGAAAGAAAAAAAATATATCATTTTTTATAAATAAGTCGACAGTTTCTTTCTAGCATAAAAAAGTAGGTTATCAAAATAGAAATTTGACCAAACTTGGTTACCTTTTTATGCAATTAGCACATCTGTAACCGGTAAACATAAATGAAATGAAAAAATCCCACCTTTGTTTCTTCAGTCGATAGAGCCCATGAAGGCGAGACTTCAGTTATGTTGAAAATTTGGGAATCATGGTGATTGCCTTTGACTGTTTCGGCTGACGGTTGACCAAGAAACAACTGTTCAGGAGTCAAAAACGGGTCATCAATCGATCCAGGAGAATCCGCTATAATATAATTCATCCATCTTCCAAAACTCTCCTGAGCTGGCAATCCGTCTTTTCGCATCATGTCTAACGCGCCAAGCCCGACACTTGCTATATGATTACCTTCTCTGATCGTTTCCTGATGAAGGGTCGGTGAAAAAGATTCCGTAGTTAACTTGTTCCCCAAGGAAGAGTTGCTCTGTAAAGATGCACCATTGTTAGACAATTAAGAGCAGCGGTGGCAAATTCGGCCCGTTTACATATGAATGGATCGGTTCAGGTTATTAGTCAAGTGAGTAAGTTTTTTTTTCTAAATAGCTTAAAAAGAAAAAAGGTCAAACAAGTTGGACCAGTCAATCGCGTTGAAAGTCACCCAAAAGTATATTTTTAATGCGACTTTCTTCCAAAGGTTAGTTTTTTCCGCATTTGGATCCAAAAGGTTTGAAATCTTGCCATTTTCATCTGGCTTGTTAATTCCCATCTATTTTTCTCCGTTAAGTAAGGGGTATTTCCGTCTATTTTTGTTAACTTAAAGGGCAATTCTGTCTAACGGATTCGGTCAAGTGTATTTTAAATGCTTGTACGTAAAGTGAAAAAGATCGAATTAAGTTAACAAAAAAGACAGAAATACCCCTAACTTAACGGAGAAAAATGGATGGAGTTAACGAGCCAGGATGAAAATGGCAAGATTTTAAACCTTTTGGATCCAAATGCGGAAAAACAAACCTTTGGACGAAAGTCGCAAAACTGGCCAAACCTCAGGGAAGAAAATTGGCATTTTACTCTTTTAATGCAATAAACCGATGGACCTATATAAAATACATATAATAAAAGAGCAATGCAAAAAATCCAAGTGATGCACTACGTACATTATCTACGGATCCATTTAACCTGTATTGGTCAGGTTGATCAAAATGTGCAACATTTTCTGCATAAAATAAATTAGCATGTGTAAATAACATGATTATTGTCTTTCAAAACGAATATTTGTAAATAAATAAACTACCTCCTGATATAATCAACTTGTTGGAATCATTTGGAATCCCAAGCTCATCCCATTCAAGTGTGTTGATTTCGTGAATTTTCATCTCATGATTTATTACTGTCTCGTTTGGCTCTGTTGAATAACAAAATTAGAAATAACAAAAAAGAAAGCATTTAGCTTCTATTGTTAAGAATTACACATTTGATGAACAGACACACACACACGTATATATATAGGGGTTGGTTAACGTACAATTTGTCTTAACTCTTAACCTACGATGCGTACGAGATGCAGTTACAGCATGCGGTTTTTTTATTTACAACATGTGGTTTTTTTTTCAACATGCGGATTTTTTTTTACAACATGCGGTTTTTTTCAACATACGGACTTTGGTATTTTACAACATGCAGGGCTATGCAGTTATAGCGGTCCGAAATCAAATAGCGGTCACGGTCCGCTATATGATATATAGGTTATAGCGGTGCTATAGCGGTAATTTTTATATCATGCATACTTTATGTATTTATATGTATATAACTATATAATTATATATATTGACAAATATTAATAATAATCTCTATATTTATAGTAATATCATGTTATCATGCAAAATATTAGTAGTAATATCAAAATCCAAAACATAAACTGAGGAAGTCCAGCGATTTTTAGATTTAGGTTTAATTTTGTTGAATGATGAACTGATGAAGAACCAGCGAATGAAGACTTTTAGTCTCGATTTAGGTTTAATTTTGGGTTTGGGCCTTTACTTTTGGGTTTATTTATTAACAAAAAGTTGATTAATGTGGGCTTTACCTTACTTTTGGGATGAAATAAGAAAACCCGCTAAAAGCAGTGCTACGACCGCTATACGGGTTTTCGGTTTATTCGGTTAGATTGTCGATTTTTGGTTCGGTTCGGCTAATAACCCAAACCAAACTTTGGATAAAACTAAATGGAGGTATAAATACACGAAACGGAGGCATACATGAATATGAATTTTTAAATGCATGAAATGAGGCATAAATACATGAATTGCATGGAATAGAGGTATAAAAGCTTGAAATATATGAAAATATGAATGGTTCGGTTAGGTTCAGTTAATTCGGTTAACCAAGGGCACAAAAATAACCGATAGCCGGTTTTCGGTCAATTCGGATTACTGTTCGGTTTCCTCTATTTTCGATTCGGTTTCGATTAATGGTTCTATTATTGCTCATCCTTAGACATTGTTAATCACCTAACATATAAATTTTTAAAATTAAAAAACTACAGCAATACTGTACTCAAATTAAAGAGAACAAAATGGTCATTTTTGGTGTAATTTAAAAAAAATTATTAACGTATGAAAAGGTTATGGCTGTTAAAAAATTGTAGGTGTAGTTGGTTTAAAATAAGGGGCAAATGTGTAATTATTGTTTAAATAATCAAAATTGCTTAGCTCAGAAAACTATATTATTAGCGTGATAATAAATTTTTATAACCATAATTTAACACAAAAACTGTTCATGAAAGTTTTTAATATATATACAAAAGTATTTCGGATCAAACCAACCCGCTCCAATTTGTTACATACAAAGAATTACCCGTTTTAACTGAGTTTTCCAAAAAATCCTGTAACCGTGACACCGTATATTAGATTTATCTTTTAACCAAATAAGATGTTGCAATTCCAGACATCCAGAAAAACAAATCTTTTACTGGAAGAATTACGCACTAGAAACTGATATCCCTATTCTACTCTTAGCTGAAATAAGGTTTACGTATAGTAATTAAATATTCTTCATATTACCCGATAAAACTTACACACCAGTAAAGTACACCTGATCAACCCCGTCAAATTCTTCGGATAGATTCGATGATGTATGTGGGTCTGAACTTGAGTTGGAATCAACAACCATCCTCGGAGAACTTTGTGACTACATGATACACAAAGCATACCCGTAAGATACATCATATATATGTGTGTGTAATGTCTACAAGAATTAATATAACCTCCATACCAACCTCTTGAGTGTCACGATAATGAACAAGTACAATATGTTCCAGTTTCCTGTAACATGATCAAATTAAACAATGACGGTAATCGTTAATACGAGTACAAGAAACATTCTGAGGATGTTCATTAAATAGTCAGTTGTTACGTACTTGTCAAGAAGCCAGTAACATCTACGAACAAAGGTTATCCGGTCTTCACCGTGTGCATAATAAACATGAATCCTTTCGTTATTACCAACCTGTATCAAAAGCATTAGAAGCTTACTTAAAAAAAATGAACCAAAATAAGGCTCTGTCCAACTTTTATTTTTACTAGTTTGACCTTTTACCCGAAGAAGGCGGGCCATACAGTTCAAATTACACGAACAAGACCCATAAAAATACATAACGAAAAAAAAATGTGTAAAGTTGAGGGGCTAAATATATCACTACTAAAGTTGAGGGGCCAAAGATGTTTGATGTTGACAAAATAGCCTTTTAGTACATAAAATAATTTAGCAACATATTAAAGTAAATGGTAAGAATAAATACCAAAGGATCCAAAGTTGACACTTTTTTAACAAACTCACCTTCAAGTGTTCATGAGCTTCTTTTACGGTTTTTCCATCTTTTTTCTTTTTCCAGTTGTGACCATCCTTTCGAAAGTTTCTGAGCATCTTCCGGTCAAAAAGGACAATTGTGCCACCTACATTGTAGAAGAAAAATATTAGATAGCATACGTATATAACAACAATAGCAAAATATTATAACAGAGGGGTGTTCAATACTGAACCAGTTTTATTTACGAAATTAGATATAAGATGTATTTTTTTGTAATTACTTGATGGCAGATTAACAGGCTTCACACAGATGTTGAAATGCTTGTGGTTACAAAGTACTGCATGAATCTCATTTGGCCTAAGCCATCTTGTTTTGGCTTCCTCCATCATGTTACGCATATCCAAATCTGCCAATTCAGACAAAAATAAATAAACTTTGTATACCCATATACCACAATTAGGGTTCTGAATATTAAGTAACAATTACTGAGTGGAAGAAAGAAATATTATATTTAGCGCCTTAGGGGGGTCATTAAGATGGATTATAATCCAAAATGTGTATCATGAACTTCTAAAGAGCTTTTGAATCATAACTCATCCGCTAAACATTTCATTGTTTTAAGTTGATTTTTTTTACAGAAAGTCATTGTTCTATATAGGCAAAACTATTAATCAAAGAAGTAACCTCTATACACAAAATATTGTTCCAAATTTTATAAATTAAAAACAATTTAAAAAAGATGAACCAAATAGCTCTCTTAAAGAAACACTACCAATTAAAAAAGTAATAACAATTAATCAATCTATAACAACCACCAACACTATAATCCTGGTGAGAGTTTGGTATACATTTCCACAACGAAAAACCTAATATTTAATTAAACTTACCAATTTGCCCTCTATAAACAACAAACACTAACAATAATCCTGTGACAGTTTAATACAAACTTCCACAACAAAAACAATCTCCATCTACTTAAACCTACTAACAATAAGTCATATAATCAAGCCATTACCTCTTTATTCAACCACCAAACATCAACAATAACCTAATTCACTATCCTATCTCCTCAGTTCACTTAAAAATCACCACAAACAACAATTTCAGCAACAAAACATCACAAAATCAAACTCAAACACTCAATTCCACTTCAATTATTCAAAATCCTACACATAAACAAACAAAATTCAAATTTCAAAACCGAACAGACAGTCAATATACCTTCCATCGTTTTGAATCCATGAATCTCCGAGCCAACGAGTGCTGCCGGTTGTTCCATATCGGAACAGAAACCCTAATTCACTCACAATGACTGAAATCCGGTCAAAATCGAGTCAAAATTGCGGTCAAACAGCTGATTACACCGTGCAGAAGTTGATCGATGACTGCGATTGCGATTGAGGATGAGGATCTTGCAGATCAGAAGGTGAAAATGAAGCAAAATATGAGTTGAATTGGGAAGAAGATAGAAGAAGAAGACCAGATTGAATTATTTCTGCGTATATATAGGGTTTTGAGTAAATAATATCGGAATGGACTAGATCAACGTTTATAACTGAAATTAATGCGTTATGCAGTCACCCTACTATTATTTGTCAAAAATCATATGTCACACGACTTTTTTTTTCTAAAGCTTACTTTTCTAAAGTATTCGGAGCCTCTAAATCATACTTTTATTATAAACTAGTAATTTTACTGCTGTGCATTGTGGTGGCATCAAAATCTACAATAACTCAAATTTACACATGTTTTTGAATGTGAGAAATAGATAAGTTTCATAATTTTGGAAGTCGAATACTTTCCACAATTTTAGTAACAAATATTTATACATTAGTATATAAAAATAAGCATTTGAAACGTATCTATTTGACGCTACTCGTTTTCGAAAAAAAATTACGTCGAAACATAAATCAATTAAATTTATACCAGCATGTACATATAAAAAACACGTAAAAATTAGTGTTTTTTATTTAAAGAATAAAAGTAAGGGGATAAAAAATGGGTAAAAATGACATTTTACTAAGTTTTTAGAAAATAAAAAGAGTGTAAATGTCAATCTTGAAAACTAAAGAAAAAAAAACTTAGGTACTATTTATCATGTCACACAATTTAGTATACACAATAATTATAATTAATACAGAGTAAAATATTAGAAAATAATTAAAACTTGCTATATTAAAGCCTTAAATATAAATAAATTGTTGTGAATAAGATAGAGATAGAGACGAAAACTTATGTGAAATGTTATTAAAAAATAAAAAAAATTAAAGAAAATTATATTTTTTAGTTAAATTATATAAGGGGAGATAGAGATTATGATGAGAATGCTCTTATACTTCTATTTACAGGAGTTAAATATACCTACGTTCCTTGCTTTCTAATCTCACCCTTTGTAAAACGACTGTTTGAGCTTGAAACAAACAGTCATTTAAGCTACTTTATGTTCAAATCATAAGCCCCTAAAATTCTAAATGGTTATTTCCATGTCATTAACGATTAAATAAAAACGTGGTTGTATGTATAGTATATCTCTTTTTAATATACTGTTTTTAATTATAATAATACTTTTTAAAAGTGTGTAATGTAAAATGAATAATAATTTTGTTATTATAAAGTAAGATCTTGTACGGATAAACAATATTATATAAGTGTAATTATTATCGTGATTTTTCCTCTTTTTTCAAAATCCATACGTGTTGAAAAGAATAAATAAAATACTTGATTTTCTCCTTTCCAAAAGACATACGTGTAAAAAAAGAAAATGGGAACGAGTATTTTATATGGATTAGGTACACTTTTTGCATGTTTTTATTGTTTTTGATGCATCATTTTTGTGTTGTTTAAATCTGTATTTATTTTGTTGGGATGGTTGTTGATATTTACAATAATCCAAATAGATAGCATTGTAAAAGCCGGTAAAATATTAAGAGTGTACATTCTCACGTTATAGGAATCTAATATAAAATTCAAAGGTTTGTTTAGTCGAAACTAGTTCATTCAATTTCAGATTGCTCCGCTGAGTTCCCTTGTTGACCGGTTTTTCTCATTTGATTTTATAACTTTTAAAAATGTGTTTTACATCATAATTTAATATGATAATATATGCATTTCGTGTTTGGGTCTATGGGTCTGACTGTCTGACACAACTTTTTATATTTGTACATTTTTTTAGTTTTGTGTCATGTTTGACGCATTTAGCACCCATATAAGTTACTATTGATTTATTAATACTTCATGATGTTATTAGGTTTTGAATACATAAATTGACATAAGTCTTATTCAAGAATTAAACTTTATGAAAAATAAGAATAAGAATATGAATTGTTACAGCATTTTTGAAGGAGTCGGTGGTAAGATGAATTAATTTTTTGGTTACATTTGTGACACCTATCGAATACTATGGAATTCATTTATTAGATAACAGATTATTTATAAGAGAGAATTTTTGTACGAAGAAGTGTAGGAGACAAGCTTAAACATTGACCTTTTAAGATCAATAGTTCAAAATTAGGCATTGGCATTTTTCTAAATATAAGTTAAAACAATTGAAGAAACAGAAAAGGGTATTATGGTCCTTTCTCACTTGAACTATTTACCCCCTTAATTTTCAAACGGTATAACCTTTTCATATGTTAATATTTTTTTAGAAAAATTACACCGTATTAACGAGCATTTCATTCTCTTTAATTTGAGCAGCCTATTGTTATAGTTTTCTTTAAAAAAATTACATGATTTTGAATACAATTACGCGATTACGTGATTTTAAATACCCAACACATGACTACGTGATTTCGAATACCGATTACGTGATTTTATTATAAAATGTGAAACCACACTAAGTGATTACGTAATTACGTAACAAGAGTTGACTATGTATTATTAAGTGACTACGTAATTTTTAATACTTATTTCGTAATTACGTGATTTCATGATAGTATTTCATGTGAAACACACTGAGTGATTACGTTACAAACATAATAATAATAACATTAGTTATAAGACTAGTCGCTATGGTGACCAAATGACACAAACGGTTGCCACGTGGAACATAATTAATTAAATGATTTTCATTTTCAGTATATTAAAAAACAAACAATTTGAATAGTGAATTTAATATAAACAATTTAGGAGGAATAGTGCCATGCAGCGGGACCTGGCACTTCCCCATTGGACCAACCGTTTATTATTTGTTTACGCTTTAAAATTACGTCTTTGCCCTCATTTTAAAATTACGTTCTTGCCCCCCTGTTCAAAATAAAATTACGCTTTTGACCCCAGCCAAAAATTACGATTTTGCCCACGACAAAAAATTACGATTTCGCCCCCAACTCAAAATTACGGTTTCGCCCCTGTTCAAATGAAAAAAATATGTTCTCGCCCCCACCTTAAAATTACGATTTTTCCCTCTCTTCAAAAATAGATTTTCCCCGTTTAAAAAATTATGATTTCGCCCTAAGTTAAAAACTACGTTTTTGCCTCTGTTGAAAATAAAATTACGCTTTTGGCTCCAACTCAAAATTACGATTATGCCCTCGGTTCAAAATAAAAATATGGTTTTGCCTCCGGCCTAAAATTACGGTTGTGCCTTTAGTTTAAATGTATATTATTGTGTTGCCGTAAGTTCAAAAGTACGAATTCGCCCTTGCGCATATTTACACTTTTGCCCTCTGTTTCAATTTCCATTACTGTCATCACTTTAGCTTTTGACAAATTACGATTTTACACCAGCGAAAAAATATAACTTTCCATTAGTTAAAAATAACAGTATTGATATTGTTTTAGTTTTTTTAGCAAAACTATATAAGTGTTATGTTTTTATTGGTTGACTCGATTGAATTGTTTTCCGTGTCAAGGAACAGTCACTCATTATTCGGCCATCGCCCCGCAACGCAGGCGAGACATCTAACTAGTTGAATTAAATGGACAACCACGTTGTGGTGGCAACCAATGGTTGCAACCAACTTTCATGTATTATTTAATTCTTTTTTCCTTTTCTATTATTTAACTTCTATTTCTTTATATATTTAATTCTTTTATAATAATTACAAATCATATTTATATAATAAAATATTAGTTTAGGTTGGGTTGGGTTGTGAATGTGACCTAAAAAATGGATTAGGTTGGGTTGTGTAGGTCGAAGAAGAGAAATTAGTATTTTAATGAAAGATTGGGTTGGGTTAGGTTGTGATAGTGGATAGTCTAACAAATCATATTGAATGTGTAAAAGTAATGAGTGTAATCACGTAATGGTTTATATTGAATGTGTAATCACGTAATGAGTAGTTAAAATCACGTAATCATATGTTGGGTATTCAAAATCACGTAATCACGTAATGGACTACTAAATTTTCAAAATCCTGTAATTTTTTTAAGAAAACTATAGCAATAGACTGCTTGAATTAAAGAGAATAAAATGCTCATTAATATGATATAATTTTTTTTTAAATATTAACGTATGAAAAAGTTACAGCCTTTTCAAAATCAAGGGGAAGTTGTTCTTATGATAGATGACTAAATTACTCTTTCTTTCATTTACACTTGTATTCTCTAGTTATCTCGTATGGTAGTTATCAAAATACTTTTTTATTTATGTAATCGTTTTTTTATTTATGAAAAATAAGAATATCATTGTATATTTTGTTGATCCTTTTGTTTATTTACGAAAATAAGAATATCACTGAATATTTATTGGTATTTATACAACTAGTTTAATACCCGTCCGATGGACGGGTTACGCTAACAGCGTAACAAACAAAGATAATCTATATTGAGAGTGTTTGATATTGCTTCTCATTTTTTTTGTTTTCTCCTTTTCCATCTCCCTTTCTCCTTTTTTATTGAAAAAGTCACAATCTTCGAACATTTCCTTTTATTCTTTTCAAACCACAAAAACTCATTCTTAATAATTATCCAAACATTTAACACATTATCCAAAGATTACAAAAATGACTTTTTTACCTTTTAGAAGTCAAAAGTTAAAAGGAGCTCAAAATAAGTTAAAAGGAGCTCAAAATAAGCAATCCCAAATACCCACATCAAGTGGACACAAATCTAAACAACATTACAAACAAATCACCAATCTTTAATTTATAAAGAAAAACGAACCTGAACAATGTGCAACCACAAAAGCACAAAACAATATAAAATAAAACTAATATAGTGATAAAACATGAAATTGTGTCATTTTAATGTAAAAGTAAATGATAAGCAACATTGAGGAAAGTGTAATAACATTCAAAATTAACATCACATATTTACATGTATAATATGCTTCAATATTGTCAATATTGTAGCTTAAACAGAAAAAAACGAACATAGAAAAGAAATATGGACAATAAATAAGACTAATATATTGCTAAACCAATGAGTACCTTTATCTCAATGTCAATATAATATTCTGATTCGTAAGGGTCTGATCAATGTTACAACTAATTTAATAACATTAAAGAAAGATACCATTAGATTGATATGTGGTGCATGGGAATTGTCTGTACATATCATAGATATAATAAAATCCATTAAAAGGTATACAGCAGACTAAATGAATAAACCTTTACATTTGTGTTAACATTCTGAGTTGGTAGAGTCTGATCAATGTAATACCAGAGTAAAAAAAATAAAAATAAATGGTGATTGAACTTTCAAGGAAGAAACAGTTAGTAACAGAATTCAACCTTCCATTATCGTTCAGACGATTTGCTTGGAGTCGCTCCATCACTATCTTCGCATGTTATGTTTTATGCTTTTAATGACCTAACTTTACATGTTCATATAGGCTGCTTTTGAGATCAGTTAAAGACTAATCTCTTGCCCGATAGGCCAATACTCCTCCTATCTCACTTCAGGTTTTGAATTGCTGAGCGTTACGCTGATTTTGATAAGGTAGGTGTTTTTACTTGATGTGTGGTGTATCCTACAAATATTCATTTCAAAAAAGTAAAACAACATATATAATAAGGTAATTAGTAGAATGTTTGATTATTAATGAAATATCTAAGCAATTTACCTTACCTTGAAAGTTGCAAGGACTAAATTTCTTAATTAAACCAATAAGCTCCACACTTGCATCATTTCCTATAATTTATAACAAATAAAAAACCAATACTAACAGAACAAATAAATAATTTAGAACAATAACTCCTTGAACTTCTGTTTTGTAGGAGTTGCTGGTGGAGATAATGACCCGTAAAATAAGGAGACAACCACCATAGAATTGGAGATCATGGGCGGCAGAATAATGTGGAGCTTCAGAAACTGCTGAGAAACCCCCTGAACAGTCATGAGAGCGGTTTTTTTTTGTGAGTTTAAAGGGCTGAGATTTAATCTCAGCATGATCCTACAGTGGAGATGAGTTTGAAAGTTGGTTAGACTTAATGGGTTTAATATATATATATATAATTATGCTAATTCTATCCAACTTTTTTTTTAAGAATATCACTGGATATCTATTGGTATTTATACAATTATGCTAATTGTATTCATCTTTTTTTTTTTTGAACGGCATATTGTTTTTATTTTTGTTGTCTTTAAGACTCGAATCCAAGATCTCCCCCTTCCAAAGTGTTTAAAGGTATTTATTTTCCCCTTTTTTATGCTGTTAAACTATACATAATAGTCTGCTATTAAGACAGGTTAAGGTTTCTTTTTAATAATCTGCTCAATTTCAAATGGTACAAATCTTGAATTAAACTATAAATAAAAACGTTCGTCCTTATTATGGTCAGTATCTCAGTTGCATTAATTAAGGTGGATTGGCGTAACATGTAATTAACTAAAGATCTAAAATATAATTATTGGCGTAACATGTAATTAACTAAAGATCTAAAATATAATTATTAATAATTTTTTGAATTAAAATAGATATAATTCACTTATTAAATAATTGTTATGCTGGTAGTGTGATTTGACTTGGGGGGCCAAAATGGTGCAATGCATGTTGGTTTAGCGGCCAATAGGAATCAGAAGAGATAATTACTATTATTTTTCTTTTAAAAATCCATTCCCTTTGTGCAAGACAAATTAGCGGACCAATAGGAATCATATTCTTTAATCATTATTTTTAGCCTCAAAGTTGGTCTAGTGGTTAGTCAATTGGTTTTTCTATTTGAGGTTTCAAGTTCAACTCTCACTAGCATCACTTTAAAGGAGATTGATGGTGACAATGATGTTTAAAACTAGGCCTCTCTGGAGGTCATCAGTTCTAAACCGAGCCGAACCTGGTTTTACCGCAGTGGGCCTTCGGCGGCGGGTTTTCCCCGGAACTGGTGGTTTGGTGGCTCGGGTATGTATCCAACTCTGACCGTTATGGAGGAGGGGATGCATTTGCTCGATTGAGGACATCCCAGGATGCTTATGCGGTGATTTAGTTGGCCGTTAAAAAAAAAGGAATCAGAAGAGATAATTACTATTATTTTTCTTTCAAAAATTCATTCCCTTTGTGCAAGACAAAATATTCTTATGTAACCTTAATAAGAATATATTTGTTTATTTATTAAAAATATTTCAATTAAAAGGAAAAAAAATAGATAGCATTTTAAAAGATAGATCTGAACTGAATTCTTCATACCGAAAACAATATGTAATTGTTAGAATTGTTATACATATTGAAGACTATTTTACCAACATCATCATCTGTTTTTATTTTTCCTTCAATTTTAATAATGACACATTTGATCTCTCAATTTTAATGAGATATTTTTTTTGGTTTTTTATTATTTATTATTACAATATATTATATTTAAGCCCTTAGCACTTTGTTATGAATTATTGTTTAGACATGAGACTATATACTGTTCAATAAAACCTCTATGAGCTTTATCAAGCTACATCAGTGTTATATAAGCGGAGGACTTTATTATTAACTACTAAATAGTAGGATAAAACCATATAAAGGCCCTATCGTAATTACTCAATTATGATGTTTATTTTTCTTTTTTAAAATTAGAAACAACAAAAACTTATAAAATATATATGTTGAATATAATAATTCTGGTGGCCCAAATCTTTTTAAAACAAACATCAGCTCAAATCTTTTAGCCAAATCAATTTTCCATTAAAATCTCAAACAAATCATATCTACCATATCTCTTTCTTTAAACACATAGGAAGGCAGCAAGCAAGCCTTTAACACACAACAAGCAAGAAGAGCAACAACCGGATATGGAGGCCGGCCGTCCCCCCTCTTTCTTACCTTATTGTGCTCGTTAAGGCCTTGGCTAAGGACACCATAGCGCTCCTCCTTTGCATCAGCGGGAGAGTGTTAAGGGCGCCAAGAACCTGAGCTGGAGGGGACGTTAGCCCACACCGTCCAGCCTGAACTTTTATTTTTTTCCATTTACTTATTTCTTGTTTTTTTTTCCAGTTTCTGAACCCGTCAGAGGTATTCATTTTTATGGTTCTAATGAGTGTCGATACTGTAACAAACTCAACTGATAATTTTTCCGTAACTTTCGAATATACCGTCGCGACGTAGTTTTATCATCACGTAGAATGCTCCGTCGCAATTATCTACTTTCCTTTATTTGCATACTATAATCATAGGTAAAGTAACATTTATTGGGGCTGTATATTGGGGTCGTACTAATCGAATCCAATCTTTTTTCCAAGTCTGGACTGAACCTGAAACGTGAAGAAAACTTGTTAGAAGGGGTCTTAACAATGTAGTCTTGAGACCATCCTTTGATTGTTTAGTAAACTAGTTGATTTTCCGCCCGCGCGTTGCGGCGGGGATCCAACGTTTGCAAAACGCGTGCCAACAACGGCAAGTAGATACCGAATATCAAAACATAGATAAAAATGACGTAGTAACGATAGTCACTCCGTCCTAAAAAAATCGATTTTAAATAATCTTATATATAATAGTAGGACCCACACGTCTAACACGTTGAAAATTCGGTTGTTTTCAGTTCAGTTATTACAGTACTAACACGTTAAATATGAACGAGCTCGGTACCGATAACGGCATCGAAAGTACTGATCCCGAAAATCATCGAAATTAGGTACCGGCGCCGAAAAAGCTCGGTACGATACGGTATGGTATTGAAGGTAAAAATCAGTAAATACAGGTATGGTGCCAGACTGGTGTCAAACGAAACTAACGATTCTGAAAACGCCAAAAGGTGGGTACCAGATTGGTACAAAAAATAATTTGCTATGGTAAATTTGATACCAATACGATATCGGTTTGATTACATGATTTGATACCATTTGCTCATCAATAATTTAAATATCCAAGTTAATTTTACATGCTACAATTCATTCATTACAAAAAAAGACAAAAAAAAGTTGTTGTGTATATAAAATCTCATTCAAGCGAAATACAATTTACTTACCACGTGTATGAAAAGCAATTTAAACGGTACAATTACTTGCGTTGTTACGTGACATGAGCTCAAAGGTGATGTTAGGGATGAGCTTGGTACCAACCGGTATTTGAGGGTAAAAACTGATAAATACCGGTACCGAAAATGTCAAAAGTCGGTATCAAATCGGTACCGAAAATATACCCGATTTGGTAAATTCCAACCAATACCCGGTACTTGTTACCATTTACTCATCTCTAAGGAATGTTACTATTCATTACATTCATTATTTAAGATATAGGTAATAATATATAGGTAATATACATGCTTATGTATATAAAATATAGTGAAGTGAAGTAAGAGTGAGAGAGAGCGAATTGTTGTGAAGGGTAAAGATAAGTATAAAAGGTTAAGTCCCCTTTCAGAAAATGAGTTTGTGGGTCTTTTTTTTAAACGACAACTTTCAATAAAAGAACATTAGCAAGTTGCTAGAGCCAACAAACAACAAAACAAAACAAAATTATATCAATTTCTTCAAGACAACGATTTAAGCGGGGATCTATTCGATGCTGGGTATGGGATCGGGAAGAGATCGGGGAAGGCTGAGGTGGCGCCTTTGCCGACGGGGAACACCCCCCCCCCTCCCCCGCGAGCGGGGATCGGTGGACTCGGCATCTCCTTCCCGATCGTCCCGATCTGTCTCTCTCTCTCTTCATTCTCTCTATCTCTCTCTTCAATATCTCTCTCTCTAGCTTTGATTGGATGGAGATGGATGGGGAAACCATTTTCTAGGGTTGGGGAAGAGGAAGAGGAAGTGGAAGAAGAAGGTGATGATGTAAGGTGATGTGGAGATGATGTGGCCATGGGAAAGGAAACCACACCCCATGGCCTAACCCATAGATAACCAAGTGACTTTATATTATCCACAATTTTAAAAATAAGAGTCACCTTGTTGGAGAAAATAACTTTGTTCATCGCCTTCCAAATGACTTCATCTTATCGAGTCGTCGCTAGAAAGCAATTTCATATTATCGAGTCGTCGCTCACATTCAAAACTGAGTATTTTTACCTTTATTTATAGCTAAAAGTTTGTTTAAGTCTCTAATTATATTATGATAAAGTATTTGGTTATAATAAATGCAATTATATTCTGATCATTTGAACTAAATGTAAGTAAAAGTTGTCAGGACAATCTAAATTATGCAATCGTTTGGTACATTTTAATTGAATGGTTCATATTAGATTGGGGTTGTATGGGTAACGGGAATCCAAATTATTTTGATGCTAAATAAACATATATTAAAAACCTATATTCAACAAACAAACAAACAAGGTAAACAGATTATTCTTTTTTTATTTATTTTTGTGTAGTATTTTTGTCTTGTTTATTTTTTAGGAATTTAATCATATTAATGTTAAGGTTAAAAATCAATATTATTTGTGGTTTTGTTATTTTTTTAAATTTAATCATATTCATGTTAAGGTTAAAAATCAGTATTATTTCTTGTTTTAGTTTTAATAATTGTCAGTTACTTTGTAACTCAGCCTGCTTCTAACGTTCATTTATTTATTTAAATCCAAATAATTTACAATAATCTTTTGGAGTATAATTCACTCAAATATCCATTACAAGCAAAGAAAATTACTTTTCTATTAAGCTAGATCACCTTAACCACAAAAGTGAAAAGTAGTTAACAATTAGAATTAATAAAATCCAATTTGCGTTTTATAAATATAAAAACACACATTATAGCTTTATATTGACGGGATCTAACGTACCAAAAATCCTAGTTAACCGTATTCTACCATCTTACAACTAGCGTCTTCTTTGATTTTTTTTTCTAGCGAGTCTAGCAACTTTTACATGGCTTTTAGGTAGAATCTAAAACTTTAGTTAAAAAAGGCAACCCACTAGTCTCACTAGCGGATGTGGTGGTGACTTGGCGTTCCTTTCCAGGTGTCCATAATGATGTGGCGAAGAGTGACTTGATCCGCTAGTTTAACATGCGGATGTGGTGGTGACATGTTGGAGTGAGCAGTAACTGAATCATTAACAAAAAACCGACGAAATCGAACCCAAATTAACCAAAACCGAATTAACTGAAAGTCGGTTATCGGTTACTTTTTTATACCATTGGTTAACCGAAATTAACTGAACTGAACCATTATATATTCATATATTTCTAGCCTTTATATCTCCATTTCATGTTTTATACTTTAATTTCATGTATTTATACCTCTATTTCATGTATTATATATTCAGTTTTACATCTATTTCATATATTTATACCTCCATTACATGTATTTCTAAGTAAAAAAAATAGGTCTTGTTTGATTTGTTTATTAACTGAAATTAAGCGAACCGAACCGAAAACCGACAAATTAACCGAATTAACTGAACCGTTTAGCCAATGACCTCGGTTATGGATTTGGTAACGCTAATAACTGAACCGAACCGAACGAACCGTGCACACCCCTAGACTGACGTGTCTCCATTTTGGGACGAAAACGCCTACATTGAAAAACAATAAGGGCTATAACGTAACTTTATCCAAACTCAAACGTTTCAGGCTGTTATTTGAGCGCTCATCATCACAAAAAATAGCATTCAATATCCAACAGAAAAACAAACAACCAGAGATAAGCCGGAGAGATGACGTTGCCGGAGAAAGACATAGAAGATTTGCCGAAAAACGAAGCGAACTACACCGCGCTAACTCCGCTTTGGTTTCTTAAGCGAGCTGCTTTGGTTCATCCCAACCGTAAATCAGTTGTGCACGGTTCTGTTCACTACACATGGCTGCAGACTTACCGCCGCTGCTGTCGTTTAGCGTCAGCTCTTTCCAAACTCTCTGTCGGATTCGGCTCAACGGTAACATGTTTGTTTGTCTAATAAGTTAGATTTTTGTTTTGTTTTGTTAGTCCATGTGGATGAATATAAATATATGGAGATGAAATGATACAGAGTTTTTAATATGAAAAGTTATGTAAATTGTTAAATAGGGATTACAATAAGGAATGATGATATAGTTATGATAAAGTATATATATAATGTGTATGTAATAGACCTTTTGGGATTCCATGATTATTGAGATTTAATAACACAATCAAATAATTAATTGAAGTTAGAATTAGGGGCAACAACTCTTAGCACCCTGACACGAAAAAAAAAACAGGTTTGGATGGACTAACACGACCCGTTTAAAAAAGCAGGCCGACCCGTATTAAATATAGGCCAGGTTTGGGTTGACATGTTAACTCGTTTAACTATTTAGAAAAAAAAACTTTTAAACTTTTGTTTTTTCCGTTTTTATTTTATATAATTAGTCATAATAATGTTAGTTTTGACACATTATATTTTTTACTTGTCACTCTTATACTCAGCATTAAACATGTTATCATAACTGGCTTAAAACCCAACAACTCGCTTATTAATCGTCAAATTGTATGACTCATTTAAAAATACGGGCTAAACGGGTCGGGTTCAGGTTGACCCACATTTATATGTGGGCATGTTAGGGTTGAAATCTTGGACCCGAATAATAATATGGGTCAGGTTCGGGTTAACATTTCAACCCCACAACCCGCAGCCTGTCAACCCATCAACCCGACACTATCAGAGTAAATAAGTAGACCACTCCACCACTAAAACTCATTGTCCTTTATAAATTAACATATTTGTTGCTTTTTATTTGATTTAGAACTTGATGGATTTATTAACTGAAATGTGTACCAAACCAACTAAATACTATGCTGCATTTTTTTTATTTATAGCTCACTTCATACTATTACTCTCAGGTTGCAGTGATTGCACCAAACATTCCAGCCATGTACGAAGCCCATTTCGGCATTCCAATGAGCGGAGCAGTCATAAACGCGATCAACATTCGTCTAAACGCTCAAACTATCGGCTTCCTTCTAGAACACTCATCATCAGCAGTCATAATAGTTGACCAAGAGTATTTCAAACTTGCAGAACAAGCTTTACAAATTCTAAAAGATAAAACACAAGCCAATTTCAAAGACCCCCATCTAATTGTTGTCAAAGACGAAAGCATCGAATGTGATCCAAACAACCTCCAATACGCTCTAGGAAAAGGCGCGGTTGAGTATGAGAAGTTTCTAGAGTTCGGTGACCCTGAGTTCGCTTGGAAGCCGCCACAAGACGAGTGGCAAAGTATTGCTTTAGGTTACACTTCGGGTACGACGTCTAGTCCTAAAGGGGTGGTGTTGCATCATCGCGGTGCTTATCTGATGGCTACTAGTAACGTTGTGATATGGAGTTTGCCGGATGAAGTTGTATACTTGTGGACTTTGCCTATGTTCCATTGCAACGGTTGGAGTTTTACTTGGACGCTTGCCGCCATCTGTGGGACCAACATTTGCCTACGACAGGTATCTCTTCACTATACACAGGTGTTTATTGTTTAATCTCAAACGCGTCAAATAAAAAAATTAGCTACAAGGGGAACAGATCAAACAGGTTGAAAGTTTTTATAACCTCCTGAAACGTCTTATCATAGATTAATATTATTATTGTTGTAATATTGTCTATTTAATCATAATTAGCCCATTATTTATAACATTGTGTAAGAAAAGGGAACAAAAAGTGTTCACAGGTCAACCAAACTCGAACTAATAATGACTCGTTTAAACATGAACTTATTCTTATGCTAAATATATTTTGTGTAGGTGACGCCTAAAGGTGTTTACTCGGCTATAGCCAATCTAGGTGTCACACATTTTTGTGCCGCACCGGTAGTTCTCAACTCGATAGTAAACGCACCACGAAACGACACCATCCTGCCACTCCCCCGCCTTGTCCACGTCATGACCGCAGGAGCCGCCCCGCCACCAGCAGTCCTCTTCAAAATGTCCCGAATCGGGTTTCGTGTGGCCCACACGTACGGTCTCTCAGAAACTTTCGGGCCATCAACTATTTGTGCATGGAAGCCTGAATGGGACAACTTGCCTCCGGAAACCCAAGCCAAACTAAAGGCCCGCCAGGGCGTACCCTACACCGGTCTTGAACACTTGGATGTTGTAGACACCCAAACCATGAAACCGGTCCCACCCAACGGGACCACCGTGGGCGAAATCGTGTTTCGTGGGAATGTTGTTATGAAAGGTTACTTAAAGAACTCGAAAGCCAACTCTGAGGCTTTTGCACACGGATGGTTCCACTCGGGTGACTTAGCCGTGAAACACCCGGATGGTTATATCGAAATAAAAGACCGGTCAAAGGATATTATAATATCCGGTGGTGAAAATATAAGTAGTGTCGAAGTCGAGAACACTTTATATCAACACCCGTTAATTGTGGAGGCATCGGTGGTGGCTCGACCCGATGAAAGATGGGGTGAATCCCCGTGTGCTTTTGTGACGTTAAAACCCGAGGTAGACAAATTGGATGAAGGTAAAGTCGCGGAGGATATAATAAAGTTTTGTCGCGAGAACATGCCGGGGTATTGGGTCCCGAAATCAATTGTTTTTGGCTTGTTGCCGAAAACCGCTACGGGAAAGGTTCAAAAACACTTGCTAAGGGCTAAAGCAATGGAAATGGGACCTCTTAAGACGAGTAAGTTGTAAATTTGCGTTGTCTGTTACAAGTTGTGTCAAAGTTGTTATGTAAATTGGTGCATTCTTATTATATTTTCAAATTGTTTTAATCGTAACTTATGTTTTCAGAAATATATATTACCCTCATAGTTGTTGGCCTGCTGGACTACTTTTAAATAGGCTAAGTCGCTAAGACATTAAAAGTTTTTTGGACTAGACTTTTAAAATTAAAGAATTTTGACTGGCTTTGTAAATAAAAACTTTTGACCATGATTAATTACACGATTAGTTTCTTTGGTATGTTCTTATTACAACTTTGACACATATTTATTGAAATCTACACCATTGGTCCGAAGTTATGCATAAAAATAACATGTTTGGTCCTTGGTGCTTATTGGTTGGTCTTTGACGACCAACCATGTTATGTTTATTCATAACTTTGGACCAACCATGTTCCTTTAAGAATAACTTTTAATCCCTGATGTAATTTCCAATAAATATGTATCAAAGTCTTAATATGAATATGTCATACGAACTAACCGTGTAATTAATATACTCAAATTATATAATTTTTTTAACTATTTAATTTTTATAATCAAATTTCGGCATATATTGTTTTTTCTCTTATAAATTTTAAAATATGTCGCTTTACAAGATTTCGAATGTACCATTGCAACATGCTTATTTTTATTTAAATTCCAAAATAAATTTCATAAAAACGAATTTCCGTGATAATGTACAAGTCATTGAGGCCTATGAAGTTAATGCGCTAAAATATCATATATCGGTCAAGAACTGATATTTGAGATACAGGTTATCTCGGTGAGATGTCTGTGAGATATCGGTAATTTTAATATCATGCTGAATTTATCTATAGCAATTTAACACCAATAATTTATTGATATATCCGTCAAATATTGGTGATATATCGGTTAATATCGACGATAATCTCGGCACCGATATTTGACATCGATTTTATTAGTGGACCGATATATAATCAATATTAATTGCATAGATTGAGACACAAGCGTAACTTTTTCTTTTCTTTTTTTCTCTTCTTACAACCTTTAAAATATGATGTGTTATTCAACGCTTATTTCACAACAACATGATGTTCACCAACTACTTGAAGCACAAAAAGGTACCAATGATACATCTATACAAGTGATACGATGTAGAACCCCATATGATGTTCACCAATTACTTGAAGCACAAAAAGGTACAAATGATACATCTATACAAGTGATACGATGTAGAACCCCATATGCACCATAATGAAGACAAAAAGTCCTATATTATATATATATATATATATATATATATATATATATATAATATATATATATATATGGCAAAGTTCTATGCAGAATACTAAATTTGTAATTTAGAGTTGTTCGTTTTGTTCTCGCAATAACTAGTGTTCTGTAATGATCCTTATCCTACACACACACATACACACATTTCTATATGTAATTTTCTTAAGTAGACATATTTTAACCCTCGTTGACTCATTTTTTAAATAATTGGGGTGAATTTATAAGGTTTGATTGAAATTTGGCCGGAACCTGGCCATAATATGACCGGAATAGGACAACCCGTTGACCGCCTAACGATTAATCGGCCATTGCTCGCTGAACCTTCGATCAGTGATTAACCGGCAACTAATCATAGCCTAGACCAGATTTTTACAACCATGATAATTAGTTGTCAATTAAAAATATTAAGAATTTCATGCCAAACCTATAAAATATAAACATGTCATAATAATTTTAAGTATTCAATAACATATCAGTTTTTCTGTATTTATGTTTTCGTTATCCATCAAAAAGGGGCTGTTTGTTTAGCTCTTAATGAGGCTCTTAATGGTTTAGACCTCTTACTGGTTCAACATTTAATGGTTCAGATTGTTTGTTTCGCGAGAAGATGTCTGAATGGTTAAGCATTATACTGAGTCTGAATGGTTAAGACCTCTTAATGGTTCATACATTTGCCCATGAATGATTAAGCATTATATTGAGTCTGAATGGTTGAGACCTCTAATTTGAATTGGTCAGACATTTGTATCTGAACGGTTAAGCATTATACTTGCTACTGGCTCTTAATGGTTCAGACCTCTTACTGGTTTTCAGACCTCTTACTGATACAATACATAATACAAACATCCCCTAAGTTCATAGTACAAAACACACACACACGAATGTACAACCCAATAGTGCACTCGATATCCAACCCAAATTTCCCAAGAACATAAACATTTATATGTAACTATTGTTCATACAATCATTAGTGTTTGGGGTCGTGCTCTACTATATGAGAGTTTTGTAACAAACCGCGTCTACAACAGAACTAAGAGAATGGGATATTCATGTTTAAAATTGTGTGTTAATATTTTGCAAAGCTACACAAATTAGGATACAAGGTGTGGGTCCTAATCTCACATATGAGATGAGAAAAACTTTGGAGTTGTATATAATTGAGACTCTTCTAACGATATGTTTCCTTAGAATGAGACACTAGTAGGGGCCTAAGAGTGCAAAACACTCACACTAAAACATGCACATGCTAGGTACGGGCAATGAGCGCCATGTGACGCTTTGTTAGTGCACCTGACACATCGCACCTTTGTGTTTTTTAAGGCCGGCTCAGAATTTAGATGAGGCACAAAAGGAAAAGTTATCATTAGTCATAGTTGACGCGATGAAGTTAAAACTAGGGAGTTTACATGATGAAATTAAAACCAGAGACTTTAAGGCTGGCTTAGAATTCAGATGACGCACAAATGGAAAAGTTATTTTTTAAGAGTGCATTTAGTCGTAGTTGACGCGATGAAGTTAAAACTAGAGAGTTGACATGATCAAATTAAAACTAGAGACTGATTAAACGTGACACAACGAAACCTAAGTTTTGTCTGTTTTTACAATTGAAACAAAATCAAAATAAATCATGAAAACAGGGGAAAACTGAAACGTAAAAGTTGGAGGTCTAGATGAAGGTGTTCGGACCTCAAGAGTTGCGCAAACCGTCTATAACTATTTGTTCAAGCACTCGACTCGTTAAACATTTTCATGCATATATCGTGGGCATTGTAATTCTAGCAAAAACTGTGTTTGCATATCATCTCACATAAAAGGTAGCAAGAAATTGGTTTCTCAATTGAATAAGAAGGTCCCTAATGATATATATGTGCATAAAACTAGAATAAAAAGGCGTTCCAAATCATACAATCAATCACACATACATTATTTAATTGAAAAGCTTCAAAGCAATACTACAAAGACAACTAGGAACCACATACTATGTAATTACCCGGCTTCAAACCAGGTACACCAAAACATACATAATCCTACTCCTTTTGGTAGAAACCAAAACATACTAGTGTCTATACCAAATTCTACAAAAGTAGACCAAAACATAAAATCTTACCTGTTTCGAGTGCCAATTTTTGTGCATGTCATGAGCAAAACGCAAATACCATATTGATGAGGTTAAACACCATCCTCAATTTAAGTCACTGACCATCATTTGTCGATCTCATCAATCTTCACTTCATCTTCTTTGTCATCATCATCTTCACCACTAAATAAAAGAAGGATTTCAGGAATTTTGTTATCTATATGCATAATGAAACAAGAATCATATTTTGTATATATAGAGTAAATTATGGTTTTAGTTCCTGGGGTTTAGCGAGTTTAACTCTTTCAATCTTTTAAAATACCAGACCCTCAGATTGCATTTACAACGGTTTTGGCCCCTATACAAACTTTGTTACTTTTTTGCAGATAAGTGTAAGGGTAATTAGGTCATTATGTACCTTAGGGACAGTTTTTAATAATTACAAAGTTCTTTTAATATCTAAGATATTATTAATGCAACTATTCAAGTTTTTTTTTATTTTTGTTATTTTCACGATTTTTATTTAACAAATACGTTTTAAATATACAAATAAATATATATTTTTATTGACCGTTTGTTTTTTATAAATGTCATTTTTAAAATCATTTTAAATATTTTTTATCCCGTCTATCGTTTATAAAATTGTTCCTTTTTAAACGGTTTGTTTATTAAAATCGTTCTTTTAAAGTCGTTTGTCTTTTATAGTTTTTTAAACAATTCATTTTATACCGTTCTTTTTTAAAATCTTTTTTTAAACTTTTTAAACAAATCGTTGATTTTTAAAAGTGTTTCTTTTTAAACCGTTACTTTTAGAACCATTTTTGAAATTGTTCATTTTTTAAACTTTGTATTCAATTTACTTATAACCGTTAGGGAAAAAAAACTTCAAAAATGAACGAGTTTCAAAAATAGAAGGAATTTAAAACGATCAATTTTAGACGAACGAGCGGTTTAAAAAATGAAGATTTTAAAAAATGACGTTTACAAAAAAACAAAACCTTAAAAAAACAAGTTAACAAGTGTAAGGTTTTAAAAAACAGACGTATTTATTAAACGAAAGGTTAAAAAAAGACGAATTTTGAACAACCAAATGGTCCAAAGAAATTGAAGATTTCAAAAAGATAAACTATTCTAAAAAAGTTTGAAAAATGAACGATCTTTTTCAAACTTTTTATTGAAATGGTTCATCTTTTTTCAGATCTTCCATTTCTTTTGTTTTTTATACACGTTATTTTGTAAATTTTAAAAATGAAAGACTTAAAAAAGTGAATTGTTTAAAAATGTTGAGTAAATTGCACAAAACATTCTTTATGTTTCCTCAAACTTGCAGGTTCCAGCCTTAATGTTTAAAAGTTGCTAAAAACAGTCTTTAAGTTTATTTTTGTTGCGGGTTCAATCCTTTACAGCTAACCACGTTATTTTCTTCAGTTAAGTTCCCTGACATGCATAACATGTGAGGGTATATTCGTCATTTTTGTTGATCTTCCACCCACGTCAATTATAAGAAAAAAGAATATTTAAGGTTTAACCTATTTTAAAAAATTCTAACCGCAGGGACTAATGTGCAATAAAACCAAACTTTTAAAAACCAAACACCCTCTTTTCCGGTCTTCTTCGCCGGCGACTTCGCCGGATTCCGGCGACCCGGAATTAAGATAGGAATCTTGTTAAGTTAGCACACTAAGCTGTAAAGATTAACACAGATTTTGATCATGCCAATCAAACTCTTCAGGATTATCATCAGTTGGAAGAATCGGCGCCTTATTCGCATCAGACGAAACGACAAACGACTCTTCAACCCTAGATACCTCTCACGGAACTCCGATGCCGTCAAATCAGAGAACTTCGTAACACCGTGTTCAGTAGTCGGATCCAGCAACTGGTGATGCTTAGGACGCCGCAAGTTAGACTTAAACACTATCAAACGGTAATCGTGCTCCTCTGTAGTCGCGTACGTTTTACCAAACTTTGTTTAAACTAGGTTAAAACTTAAATATTATTTTTTTTCATAATTGAAGTGGATGGAAGATCAACCAAAATGAAGAATATACCCTCACATGTTATGCATGTGAGGGAACTTAATTGAAGAAAATAACGTGGTTAGCTGTAAAGGATTGAACACGCAACAAAAATAAACTTAAAGGCTTGTTTTTAGCAACTTTTAAACATTAAGGCTGAAATCTGCAAGTTTGAGGAAACATAAAGGATGTTTTGTGCAATTTACTCAAAAATGTTTAAAAAACAAAGAATGGTATAAAATGAAGTGTTGAAAAAAACTTTAAAAGACAAACAAATTAAAAGGAATGATATTAAAAAAACAAAGAGTTTAAAAAGCAACAATTTAAAAAAATGATAGACGGTTTAAAAAATTATTTTTAAAACTACGTTTATAAAAACAAAGGAAAGCGAGATCTAGAATGAAAATTTTTGTCTGGTTCATCTTACAATTAAATTAATTTCCTCAATTATATAATAGTTTGAGTGGTAGAAAAATAATCTTACTATTTACGTATGCGGATATCAGGAATGTGAGAAATTTTATGCCAGTTTACACTGATCTCCTTGTCATATCTTTCTTTTCCTTAGAAGAAGTTTACATCCAAAGTTTCTTCATATCCTTGAAACTTTGAATTTCATCTGGTAATGAAACTAACTTCTTACAGTAATTTAATTTAACGTCGAGTTACTTGGCAAGGAATTCAAAACTTGACACTCGTAAATGTATAATTTCATCCAAGTATATAAACCTCCAACATTCTCTAGTCCATTTATATATAACTCCCCCTCAAGAAGATTTAGATTCCCCTATTTTGGCCACACTCTTGTTTACACTTTTTTTTAAGGGAAAAATGGAAAGTTCTTTGATTCCACAGGGCAAATACCATTTGGGATTTACAAGGTTCTATAACTAAACAATCATCTCCCATCACATCACATCACATGCCGCGCCATGTCATGCATTACATATTCATTATGCTGGGAGTTTGCCTTAACAATGAAGAAGGACCTCCAAACCAAGCACATACAAAATATCGCCTTCGAGTCCCCTAAGTAGAGCAAGCTCTTGGTTAGCTAGAGAACCCAGTATCCGCACCACTTCCTTCACAACAGCCCATGATTTCGATTTCAAAATATTAGAATGAAAGATGGATCGTATAAAAGAATTGACGTTTTAGAACCAAAACAAGATAGTGAAGAAATTGAAAAGGTTATGGAGCTTAAGCAGCCAACATGTTAATGCTAGTATTGGATGTCAACTAAACTAGTTAATTATAAAGACCACTTGGGTGGTTTAATATTATTATCATCGGCCAGCATCTGCTCTATAATTATTAGTTAAATGAATAAACTAATCGGCCCAAAATTTAATATAAAACATTCAACTCTTATATGTGTACACCTAATTTGACAGAACCGAACCGAACCAAACCAAACCAAAATTAAGTTATTGGTTTGTATCAACTGATCAAAGTTTCAAAATTATGATTTAAGGTAATGACCTAACATACTTGGTTTCATAATGAGTGCCTGGTCAAGAAATTCAACGTGGCAAAAATTTACTACCAAGTACTACTATATATAAGCAACTTGTTCAATGAGTGGAAAAAAAACTGATGAAAGTAAAAGCGCCGAGGATATAATGGAGTTTTGCC
The DNA here is from genome assembly GCA_947069175.1 of Scalesia atractyloides. Classification (NCBI taxonomy): domain Eukaryota; kingdom Viridiplantae; phylum Streptophyta; class Magnoliopsida; order Asterales; family Asteraceae; genus Scalesia; species Scalesia atractyloides. The sequence continues at coordinate 89,540,103 of CAMTDV010000004.1, forward strand.
GCGAGAAGCGAGAACAACCCAGGTTATTGGGTCCGAAATCCATTGTTTTCGGTTTGTTTCCGAAACCGCTACAGAAATGTATATATATAAGTCGACCTTTGCAAGATGATAGTAATAATAATAATAATAATAATAATATTTATTCATGTACGTAAGTCTAGTAACGTAAAGCATTGTCGTTGAAACAATATTCAATAGTAGGGCCGGCTCAAAAAACTTTTAGACCCGGAGCGGATAACACTTTTTCATAAAAGAAAAAAGAAAGAAAGTGTTTTAGATCCTATTATTCATATATGATTTTTGTAGATGCATAATTGTAGATCATAAACCTCAAAGTCTAACAATTTCAAAGCCAAAATCACATAGATATAATATATTATTATTATTATTATAGATATTAAAAGCAACTCACCATGAATAATAATCAAAGATTTTTATAATATTGTGTTAGAATTTTGATTATTTTATTAGTTAATTGATTTTTATTGGATAGATATCGATTCTGTTTATTACAGTACCGGTATGATATACGCACTCGGTATAGAAATTAACATATGTTTTACATCTATCAAAAATGATAAAAACGAACACCGGTACCAGCACCAATGTCATTCAAACAATATCAATCGGTTGAGAGTCACGGTAGTTTTACCAATATTCATTTATCGTCGCAGACAGAGTGTATAAAATGAAAAAAAATTGAAATCTGAAACAATAAAAATGAATACAAATACCATGCTATAATGATATAGTGCCAGTTTATTATTGAAAGATAACACAATAAAATAAATATCGGTATCAAAGCGCTGTTATATGTTAGATGTCATTTTATAGAACGCAAATCGAACTGATGTCAACTGAACATCAGTATCTATATCAATATTCGTTTTTATTTGTTTCTGATCGATGTAAAGTTTTCTCTTTCAATTACAATAGCGAGTATCGGTATCGTAATGAGCCAAACTGATACCAACCAAATTCCTGCCACAAAGCGCGGGGGAATATGACTAGTTTGTTTTCAATTTGAGGCCCTGTGGGAATAAGGCCCAAAACCGGACATGAGATAATAAGCACTGTTGAATAGTAAATTCTAATAAAAGTACTAGCTAGCTAGTTTTAACATATATTATGTCGGACATGAGATAATATATTGTTTATCAAGATTGTGAAACAACAATGCGACATGAGATGATATGCTGTTTATGAAAATTGTGAAATAGCGATACATTGTTATATAATTGCAAGTCAACTATTATTCAGATGAGTATAAGAGTTGCTATTTATGCCAAGTGCCCAAAGTCGCCAAGATACGTGCTCTCATGCTCTTTTTTATGTCACGAATGCATTTCACAACATGTAACAAAAAGTTGTGCTAGAGAAATCATGTCAACAAACATTGGGGATGTGAATTTCTGACACAACCCGAAAACACAACACGAACCTAACACGAAATTTGCAGGTTGGGGTTTAGTCTAAACGGGGTCGGGTCAGTTTCAGGTTGAACCCACGAACCCGTTTAGCTTAACGGGTTGGGTTCGGGTCAACCGGGTTGGCGGGTTGACCGTTTAACCCATTTATATTATATTATATTGTTTTACAATATGTTTATGTCGTAAATTAAATTGAGCATTTACTTTATAACATAATTATAACTTAAAAAGAGAAACTGACATAAGATTTTATATTTTAAACGTAATTGTATTTTATTAAATTTTAATTTTAATAATATTAATTTGTGAAAAAAATAAAAAAAATTATTCGGGTTGAATGGGTAGGGTTCGGGTCAACTCGTGAATATTCGGGCCGTGTTCCGATTCATATGTATGACACGATTTTCAGCCACGGGTTCGTCTTAAATTTTCAAGTACGAGTCGGGTTAAACCAGCCAACCCATAAACATGACCCGTTTAACACCCTCGTCATAGAGATGAAATAAATATACAAGGCTCACCATATTATCAAGTTGAGTAGCATACAAACCACCTAAACAAACAAAGTCACCAAAGTGCATCTTCAACTTTCACCAATGAGGTGGTGGTCCATTGGCAAAGGTAAAGCCTTTAAAACACCTAGGTTGTGAATGGGAAGGTCTTGGGTTCAAGTCCCACAGACGACTCAAGTCCCACAGACGACAGGGGATTAAAAATTAGCCGTTAAAAAAAAGTAACTTCAACTTTCACTCCTCTCAATGCCTTTTAATCTAGTGATCGTAAAAATGAGAAAAACACCTCGATTGCAATATTACAGGTATAAAAAAAATGCTACATCAATGGAACCAAGTCGACAAAACGAAATAGTAAACTGATTGAGATTTGAATGTGTATTGAACAAACGATAAGAACACAAACTTCTGTTGATTAACTCGCAACACAAAACTACCATTACAACTGTTTCATCGACATACAATATATATACATAGGATTAGAAATATATACATAGGATTAGAAAGGACGCGACGCTTCATAAGTCAATCACAGGAAGTGGCTTTATGAATGCAGTTGAAGACAAGTCTGCAAATCAACATGTCACACGATTACATCTGTTTAACAAGTTTCAAGAAAAAACCTGTTACATCTTTTACATACATGATGAACCGTAAATCTAAATCAAAGAAGAGTAACTTTAAACTCTTTCGGAACAAAAAGAAGAGGTTAAACAATAGGGGCATGAATGATAAAAGACTCCTTGGAAAGATGATGCTTAGTCACTTACAAGAGTGAAGAATCGTTACGAACAATATCGCCAGCATCGATGATTTTTGACCCGGCTAATAGCTACATAACCAGTCCAGAATTCACAGTGACATTAATAACCAACAATATATCACCAAATCGAAGAATATACATGTTCCTTGTTATGGTAAAAGTCAAAATTAAAAGGTCAAACAAAAGTCAAAAGCAGTCAATAAGTGCTGGAGAAAGTACAGGGGGCTGTTATGACATTTTACAAAGTTTTAATAAGGTTTTAGTTTCAGTATGATTAGTTTCCCAAGTATAGGGGGTAATTGTGTAATAAGTGAAACTGAGTTTGTTATTTTCTGTTTAACAGCTCATTAGGTTGGGTACAGGGGCGTGGATGTACATGTATACAAGGGGGAGCGCCAAGCGGAGTGTAAAATTAGTGTAAATTTTGGAAAAATTTGATGTTTTTTCGATTTCGTCACCGCTTATTTATAAAACATTACCGCTTGGCGGATTTTCTAGATCCGCCACTGGTTGGGTAGGAGTATAAATTGAGGAAAATTCAGTTCAGTTTGAAATTTTTTTATTCGTTTTCATTGTCTTGTTTGATCAATAAAATTGTTTGCAATCGTTGGTTGAATTGTGTTGTTCTGTCTTCAATTGTTACTATGGTGTTTCTATAAGATTCCTCAAATCCATTCTTGGAAGAACTTATAGTAAAATAACATGAAGCAGAAAACTGAACCATGAAACCGGTCCCACCCAACGGGACCACCATGGGTGAGATCGTGTTTCATGGGAATGTTGTTATGAAAGGTTACTTAAAGAACCCGAAAGCCATCTCCGTAGCTTTTGTACACGGGTGGTTCTACTCGGGTGACTTAGACGTGACGCACCCGGATGGTTATATCGAAATAAAAGACCGGTCAAAGGATATTATCATATCCAGTGGTTAAAATATCAACACCTGTTAGTAGTGTCGAAGTCGAGAATACTTTATATCAACACCCGTTAATAGTCGAAGTATCGGTTGTGGCTCGAACCAATGAAAGATGGAGCCCCATGTGCTTTTGTGACGTTAAAAACCGGGGTAGACAAAGCGAATGAAGTTTTGTCGCGAGAACATGCCGGGGTATGGGTCCCGAAATCGATTGTGTTTGGTTCAAAAACATTTGCTAAGGCCTAAAGCAAAGGAAATGGGACCTGTTAAGACGGGTAAGTTGTAAAATTGTGTTGTTGTATGTTGTTAAATTCATTTACAAATTGTGTCAAAATTGTTATGTAAATTGGTGCATTCCTTTGGTTTATGGATTTGTATTATATTTTCAAATTTGTAAACTTGTATGCAAGCCCCTTAGAGTTGCTGGGCTTTTGGACTACTATTTAAATAGGCTAGACACTAAAATTTTTGGAATGGACTTTTAAAATCTGAATAAAGAATTTGGACCGGCTTAGTAAATAAAAACTTTAGATTAACTCTAGATCAAGTGGTGGAGGGCTTGTATTTTTCTTGAGAGATGCAAGTTCAACTCCCATTTGGTGTAGAGTGAGGCATTGGTGGGCAATGATAGGAGACCAAGGGAAACTTGGGTTCGATCCTTGAGCCAAACAGGCTTTACCGGTAACTTCACCGTCGTGCCTACGGGCGGTGTGGTTACCGGGTTTTCCCCGGAATTGGTGGTGGACTCGGGTTACTCTCGGAGTACTCTGTTTGGTCCAGTGGGTTACACAATTAGACTCTCTGATATGTTTATATTACAACTTTGATACATATATAATATATTTATTTGAAACTACAAAATTGGTCTCAAGTTATTCATCAACGTAACATGGTTGGCCTCTAATGATGTATATTTATGAAAACTGATGAAAAAGAAAACGAAATTAAATAACAGGATGAGCAAACCAAATAGTTTAATAATTTTCTACTCTTTTGATAAAAAAAAAAAATTGAAATAACAAGTTTGGCTAACCAATCATTTTGCGGAAAATGGCATTTAAAATGAAAAGCTATATCTGGTTCATTAAGTATTTAAATTGACCATCCAAGTTGGAGAATAACCAATTCCTTGAGACGTGGATTTGGTTCTAGTCCCTCAAGAACCTCTTCATCGTGTTCATTCCTATGATATCCATTCCATTCTAATTGCAAAACCAATTGATTTGAGGTTGGCCTCACTTAAACCTCCAACGTTCTCAAGTTTTGTTATCTTTAGCCACTCATCGAGAAGATTTAGATCCCCTATTTTGGCCCCCACTCTCGTTACCAACAGGAAACCATGGAAGCCATTTGAGACTAGTTAGTTCTTGGACTCCTGATGGCAAATGAATGCGTGGACTAGTCATATGGATGTCCAAATGTTGAAGAGAACTCATGTATCTCAGGCCTTCAGGCAACTTACACAGTTCATTACAATGACACAAAATCAACACTTGCAAGTTTTGGAGATAAACAATCTACTCTGGTAAAACTTTTATACCTTTGTAGGAGGATAATATCAAGTTTTGGAGATACATATATAATTGACTTGGGTAAAACTTGTATACTTGAACAAGATAAATTCAAGTATTTCATATTACGGATAAACATAAATAACAACCTTGTTATACAATTTAATTTATATATATCCTTATTCAAAGCTAGCTAGTCAAAGTAGTTATAGATTTCCATGTTGTACTCCTCGAATTACTCATGTACAGTGTATTTATATCTTTGTAAATTATGAATGAAAATGAAATCTTTTCACCAAACATTCTCTGTTGCCATATTTCAGATGTTTGAGTTTGCAAATTGATTCGGGCAATGCGCTTAAGTCAATTCGATACAAGTATAATACTCTTAGACACATGTGGTTGCAAATTTGGCGAATGTCACATTTATACTTAGACCCGATCGAACATCAATATAGACTTTAATGATGTTAACTTTTTTAAATCCTTAGACGAAAATTGAAACTTTTCATCCGGACATGACGAGCTCACATGAAGTACCTCATTTGTGATTCTAGCCTCCCTAGCGGGCTGTATAACTAAACAATCATCTCCCATCACATGCTCTGCCAGGTCATGCATCAGATCATGCATTTTATACCGATTAGATACGTACGTGCCAACCTGAAAGTAGGACCTCCAAACCAAACAATTTAAAATTTCTTCCCCAAGCACATACAAGTCTATTTCTCCTCTAGGTGGAATGAAATCGTTTGACACCCACAACGCAATCAATACATCCTTTGTCAATTCATAGCCTTTAGGAAACAAACAACAATAAGCAAAACATCTCTTTATATGTGGACGCAAGGTATCATAACTTAACTTCAAAATAGCAGGCAAGACCTTATTTTCTTGCAACTCCCATATGTGGTTGTCTCTCACACGTTTCCAATCATTGCTACTGCTTTTTGACCACATTAAGCTACCCAATGTCTTCACTGCCAAAGGCAGTCCTTTACATTTGTCAACTATCTCCATTCCAATAGGCTCTAGCTCACTTATGTTGTCCCACACTCTTCCTTTTGCAAATGCAAACTTCTTGAACAATAACCACGAGTCCTTTTCAGATAAGCATCCGAGTTCATGTTGTAACTCAGGAACCTTGGCCATCATTCGTTTGGAATCGTGTTGTCGTCACAACGATACTTCCTTCAGCCCCACAATTTAATATTTCACTTAATTGGTCCCACTTACTCTTTTCGCTATCTTCAATCCAAACGTCATCTAGTACAACAAAAAAATTCTTTCCTGTTAACTAATTACTTCGAAGGGACTCTTGCAATGTATCTAGGGTTGTAAGTATACACCCACGTCCATCAATGGATTCGATTATTCTTTTTACCGTGTCTTTAACTTGGAAGTTTTGAGACACGTATACCCAACATCTTAACTCGAAATATTTAGTCACCCTTTCATGGTTATAGACTAACTGAGCAAGAGTAGTCTTCCCCAAACCTCCCATACCCCATATACCATACACCCGAATGTTAACATTTTCATTTTTTCCTATATCTTTGTCACATATTGTTCTAGTAACCTTCTCCATCTCTTCCGAAGATCACTGAAGAATCATGTATAAGCGAGCTAGTTTCCCTATCTGGCATCTCAACTGCAATGCCAACATCTACACGACTTAAAATAGTTGATGTCTAACATGTTAATGTTAATGGTAAACTCAACAGAAACTTCAACTTTTGTCATTTATAAGATTAGCTATTGATATCTATCATAAGAACATTGACATTGAGGTAACTATTACCATGTATGTTTTTTTTATCTGCATATAACATTGAGGTATGAGTTTAATCCACCCATACAATTACTATAGGTTGAGACATGGGTAGGGCGGGGTGCATAATGAGTCAAGACGGCTCATTATCGAATGTGGGTCAGACCAAATCGTGTTGAGGTGGAACATTTTTTTTCCAAAATATTTTCTTAGTTTTCTAATCTATATTTTGTCATATGAGTTCTATAGTTTCAGTAATCATTTATATTTTGTATTAAAATAACAGGATCTAGGAGGAGGATGTGTGAAAAAAGTTACACTTTCACTTATTTGGCCCGTTTTGTCTTCAGCTAATTCTTTCATTTTCCCTGTTTTGGTTTATCAGATTGTTGATTAGCTTGAGTTTTATAGCACGGTTCTGCATTTGGCTCTGAGGATTGCGGTTATGCTTAATAAAACTTAATAAGTTTCAAAAAGTTGCAAAGATGTTAATACAGATTTTAGTATGTCCCTGTGTGATTTAGGCAGATGAGAAAGTCAAAATAACTTTCATATATCAAAGTCAAAGTGTGCATTTATATGTAATATATCATAGTTTGTACGTCTATGTATATGTAACATGTGTGTTCTTGATGAAAACACCTACTGGGTGGAATCCCATACTTTTGCTCTTTGTATGATTCTTCTACTACTCATAGAAAACGTACATGTCATTAATAACTCTTAACATTGAGCATGAGTTATTCCAGTAATTAAAATTTTGCGTATAGATAATATGTAGGGATGGAAAAATGGGATGTGTTAGGCTAGGCAACATATCAAAATTGGTCCCTGAAAGTTGTCAAGTTAACCTTCTCTATCACCGCCAACCTTCCAAACGCTTCATTTTTCCAATTTGCAGCTTTTATCACTCTGGATCACCCAAGATGGCTTATTGTTATGGCTAACATGTTTCTCATCATTCGTGTAATTGGTGGCTATCATGTATGACTAACAATTATGTGTCTCTTTTATATTTCTGTTCCTTAATTTCACATGTTTCCATACATCATTTGTTGGTAAGACTTTGATGTCATATTTAGTTGTAGCAAAATGGACGGGTTGGGTAATGTGTGTAGACCAAGGTGAAGTGAAACATTTTTTGTCCAAATAAATTTTAAAACTATATTCAATTCAAATAAGATTTCAAACATATATTATTACATGAATAATATGGTATTTTACAGTGTGCTCCAAATGTAGGTGCCATCTGTAATAAAGTGGTGCCAAGGTCTCTTTTTCTTCCAAAACCGTCTCTGGCGTTACAAGTTCACACTATGCTTTGCACATGACTTGGACAATTAATCTGTTTAGTGGTTGGGAGTGTTTGGATGGAGGTAAACTGCAAATTTATTATCTGAAATTGTTATCTCAAATGAAATAAAGTGTGTAAAAATGTTATTGATTACATAATATATATCGAAATCTTTTGGATTCAGGTTGTTCATCACACATTAATTCCTACTACAAACATAGATACATTTTTGGCCGCAAAAAACCCGCCACGAAGCGTGGGGTAAACAAGTAACCGGATACAGTTATGAATCTGAGTGGCGTAGTTCTTTTTAAAATATTTGCGTATATAATCTGAATTGAATCGCTAATACAATACATCTTTGGTTCATTTTGACCCGCCGAAACACTAGTTACTTACAATTCATGTGATTATGGAACCGTTCTCACTAGTCCTATTAGAGCATTCACATTCTATCCACCATATATTGAGTGAGAACTTTTTAAATTATAAAAAGTGGTTTAAGTGGTTGTGAGTGGAGGAGAAAGAAAATGTTACTGTTCATCTGTATATTTCGGGGACACTGTTCACCCTGTATAATTTTTTAATATATATTGAAAGTGGTTGCGAGTAAAGGAGAGAGAAAATGTAATGATAAATGTATAAAAATATTATTTAATTGAAAAGAAGAGAGAAAAAGTATTTGTTTATAGGGCATGTTTGACTAAGGTGTTGTTTATTTTTTCTGCAGAAAAAGGTCTGCAGTCTGCGGACCATATCTGCAAGAAGAGGTGGATCAAAAGTCTACAGCGAAAATAGTGTTTGTTTTTTTTTTCTTCTACAAAAACCCATTTCTCTTCTAACAACACACACAACATCAGATGCCATCATCCCCACCAAAATCACTCCTCTCTTTCTCTCTGCCTTCATCCCCACCACCACTGCCGACATCATTCCAGTAGCACCACCACCACCGTCCCTCTCTCTCTCCACCGTCCTCTCTCTCTCACCGTCCTCTCTCTCTTGCATCTCTCTCTCCACCTCTCTGTACCGTCGCCGCCGCCACCAGATGGTTTTGTCGGTGTTCAATCGAGAGGTGGTTTTGTCGGTGGCGGAGATGTGGTGGTGGAGGAGGTGGCGGAGATGTGGTAGTGGAGGAGGTGGCGGGTCCATGGGTGAGGGGGTTTTGTCGGTGGCGGAGATGTGGTGGAGGTGATGCAGGTCTGTGGTGGTGGAGGTGGTGGCAGAGATGTGAGAAGAGGTTTGAAGACTTGGCTTCATGTCTGCTTGGGGAAGAGGTTTTTTGGTGAGAAGCTCTTCAAGAAACACGCGTCTGCACGACACAGACATAAGTGTTCAAAAGAGCTTTTGCCCAAAAAAACAAACTCTTAAGCTTTTTGAACCAACTTATTCACTTATTGGCTTTTTCAAAAAACAAATAAGTCAAAATATTGTTTGGGTAATTGAAAATGACTTTTCAAAACAACTTTTCAGTAGTAGAAAAAAGTCAGTTTTGAAAAGCTAGAATTTTATGGCTTTTTGGAGCTTTTTAGTATTTTACATGAAAAGCTAAGCCAAACACTTTTTAAAAATCAACTTATTAATTTATTGGCTTTTCCTACCTTATAAGCCAATCTAAACACTTTTTTAAAAAAAAATTCAAAAAGCTACAAGTCAATAAGTTCTTTTACTAAAAGTCCTTTTTGAGTTAAATAAGCTTAGCCAAACATCCCCTTAGTGAAAATATATTGTTATAGGGATTATTTTTTAGTTGAATGTATGTATATTTTTTGTGGATGGGATGTGAATGCTCATTAGTGTACCTATTTGATAACCAATCTGATTATGAAAACATTGCAAAACACAAAACAAATCGATCAATACCATATACAAGAATTTGCTTATTATGATTCACAAAGAATTCACAATAAAATCAACCAAAAGCCTAAAACATCAAATTTCTTGAAATAAATTTACAACAAAAAGATAAAGCTATATTGGCATGAAAAAAACCATAAACATAAGATCAATCAACAAGATTTTGTGCATTTGATCTTACCTATCATACCAACATATCAACAATAGCCTCATCGATTAACGACCCAAGTAATCGCCCCTCGATCTCAACTCCGATTTCAAACGCTTCGAAGTCAAAATCGAGCCACTTTTTATGTTGACCACAACTCATATCCTTGTCAACAAGCTCATCCACCATACAATCTTTCATCTGTTCCCACTCATTGACCTTATTACACACATGTTCAACCAACCGGTCTTTTCTTTTTACAATTGCTAACCCTCTTAACCAAACTGCACATCTCGAGTCAACACACTCGCTCACACAGTCAAACACGAGCTTACGCCTTAACTTCGGCTCGTGTTTCTTGTCAAAAACCGGTTTTTGAGCTTCTAGTTGATCAAACAGATGTGGGTTCACAATCTTGCTGGTCTTGTTTAAGGTGAAATCCTCAAACATCGACTCGATGTTTGTAACTATGTTCTTTATGTACATGCGTTCTGACTTGTTGCCAGATGAGTTGGGATCAGCTTCTGTTGTCGGTTTTGTCGAGAAAACTGCATCGAATTCTTGACCCGCTACCTAAAAACATCACAAAAGTCAAAGATGAGTCAACTGTAAACTGCAATAACAGTATACACTAACACACATAAAAAGGGACATACTTGAGCGTCGTTACTCGTTCGATCTTGGTTTCGTTTATCTTGGAAGATTATCGTCCTCGTGATTCTCGATTCTTGATAAACCGAAGATGGACTCATGGCGGTTAACTCCCGTAGTTGTTGATCCAAAAGGGTACTTAATGAACCACCACAGGTTGCTGAACTCAAACTATTTCGGTTAATCTTATCTGTCGATCGGGAAATTGGAGATGTGAAGGTAAACGAAATAACATCCAATCCATTAGATTTAGCTGCAACTTTTCCATTTCTATCTTGTTTAGCACCGCCCTTGTTTTTAACATCTTCCGTAAAACGTTTCCTTCGATCGACTGTTTTGTTCGTCGGGATTATAACTGCCGAGCGCTTATCAGAAACCGGTTTTTTAGATTGTGTATTCATAGAAGATACCGAAGATTTCGCAGTAGATTTGACTCTATCGGGTACACAATTCTGCTTTTTATTGTTCGGTTTGAGCACCCTATTTGCAGCAGGTTTCTTGAGTGTGTTCTTTTCACCAACTAGTTGATTGTTCGGAGATTTTGCTCCGTTTAAAGTCAAACCCTCTCGTTTTCTAACGTTGACTTTCGCCTGAATAGCTAAAGAAACCGACTTTTTTCCGTCTTTTTGTTCTAAACAACCATCCCAACTTTTGTTCATCGATTGCCCTTTAAGCCTCCTAGCAGCATTTGACTCCACGGGTCTGGTAGGAGATGGTTTTCGTTTAGAAAAGTCAACCGAAGTTGACCCAACAAGAGGTATTCTTGACGCTGCTTCCATTACACGCGTGGGGTCGTTTAAAGACACGAATCCCAAGCTCTTGATTGGAGATAAAACTTTCTGTTGAGTAATAATAACAGATCGCGCTGATTTTGGCGGTAAACTTTCGGTTTGAAACTTCTCGACTATATTACGTTTTTGCTCAACTTGGCGATAGTCTTTCTGTACAAGTTCCGGGACTTTTCCTACATGTAATGCAGATGAATCTTGCATAGATCGAGTGTCGAAAAATCGGTTTGACTTTGACTGTGTGACTGTGTCGAACGAATTTGAAGTAGGGAAAGAATCCAGTCCCATAAGCCTAGCAACCACCCCAGGGGATTTACCGTTATCATCTTCATCGATTAGTGACGATGTGCAGCCTTTAAGAATTAAACTACTTGCTGTATAATCTTCAATCACCTGTATATGCATTCACAAATTAAATATCTATCACGTTAACTTTAGAGTAAAATGTTATTTTCGTCCCTAAGATTTCGCCGGTTTAGCGACTTTCTTCCAAAGGTTTGTTTTTCCGCATCTGGATCCAAAAGGTTTGAAATCTTGCCATTTTCATCTAGCCCGTTAACTCCATCCATTTTTCTACGTGCAAGTCAGGGGTATTTCCGTCTTTTTGTTAACTTAAAGGACAGTTCGGGTTTTTTTTCAGGTATACACATACCGGCCCAACACCCGTCAGGTATTTGTAGGGTAATTACCTGTCGGCTATTGGGCACACCCGATAACTTGTTAAAGATACCGATTAGGATTTCAAAATACATTTCTTTTTACCGTTATAATTATTATATAATTTTTATTTATATACAACCAATTAGAATATACCTTGCATACATATAAGTTTTATCATTATTTATATAACATTATAAATTAGAATATACCTTACATACATATAAGTTTTATCATGTATAAATAAGAACATTATACCTTTTTAAAGTTTTATTTATATACTTCACACCACACAAAATATAAATGATATTATCAAATACATATTACAAAAGGTTTTCTTGTTTCACATAATGAACCTACTAAGATAAATCACTAATATTCCAAAAGGTTTTTTTTTCACATAATTAACCTACTAAAATAAGTCACTAATAGATTAAAGCTACGAATCCAAAAGATTTTAAATCTTTCCGTTTTCATCGGGCTCATTAACTCCATCCATTTTTATCCGTTAAGTCACGCCTTTTTTGCTAAGAGGCAATACGGTCTTTTTCACTTTATGTGAAAAGACCGAATGCCCCTGAAAAAAAAAACCGAACTGCCCTTTAAGTTAACAAAAAGACAGAAATACCCCTGACTTAACGTAGAAAAATAGATGGAGTTAACGAGCCAGATGAAAATGGCAAGATTTCAAACCTTTTGGATCCAGATGCGGAAGAACAAATCTTTGGACGAAAGCCGCAAAACTGGTCAAACCTCAAAGATTTGGCATTTTACTCTTAACCTTAATATAAACACTCTAACTGGATGATATGTAATGATTCATACCGGATGATACTGAGTGATCTGCGTGTTTGTATCGACGCTCGCCTTCTGCTGCGGTTGTACTACTATGAATTTAAAAATCAAGGTTAACAAAACAGAAAGTCAAAGCTGACTAAAGTCAAAATGTGCAAAAGGGCTTTTTTTAATATTGAGATAAGAATACCTGATAAATTGGCGATTTTGGAGACCAACTTCTTATTCGGCTTCGAGTTCCAATCGAACAAATGGTGAAAACCGCGACCTCCTTCACCCTTGGAACCTTGTTTCGCATCTCTCATGTTTGCATCAGTTTTAGGACGTTATCCCGGAACCAAATAACTTCTGCAAACTACAAAGTATTAAAACATAATCATAACCGAAATAATCATATAAAGAATGGGTAGGCAAGTTTTAGTACATTGAAACCCCTTTTGTCATTATATGCAAGAAAAAATTCTTTGTTTTCCCATTATGTCAACACCTTTCAATTTTTACAATTGTTTGCAAATAGCATTCTATAGCAGGTTAAACATGTTGACGTGGCACCGCGTTTTAGTAATGTGGTGGTGTGTCATGTCATGATTTTAGCTACAACGGTACAAAACCGAAAGTACGTTACATAAAACGGGATAAAAACATTTTTCTTGCAACGAAAATGTTTTAAATTTTACAATAAGCATTAGAAGTGTCGGATGTCATGAAGTTATATAATTTATGAAGTAATCATGGGCTCGATTGCTTAGAAAGGCGTCAAACATATGGATTCATCTGTATAACAGAACAATCTAGTGATTAAGTGATCTCCACCAACCAAACCCTTAGGGTTGCTTGCAAAGTATATGTTTGATCCTCTAGAAAACTTTTGACTTTCTAGAGTCAAACTCAAAACATTTTAGCAATATAAAATATTCTTGTATTAGGTGTGTAAGTGTGTATTGTGCAACCAAATCATTCTCATGAGAATGTAAATTGTGCAAAATTTCAAAGCCAAAAGGTTGACTCTAATTTTCAAAGTCAAACATTCAGTAAACCTAAAGTAGTCAACTAAAGCATGTAAAACATGAATTTTTATTGTACATCACCATCATTCTTTAGTAAAACACCAAAGATTTCAGCTACAACTAGATCATAAACTGAAAAACCACAGATTAAAGTTTTGCCCAATTTTCTTCAAGTAAACAAACTCAATTTCAAGATTTTAACTCATAATCACAAATAAAAACAATCAAAATCACCAAATCCCAGATCAAATATCCAATAATTCAACAAAAAGACTCATAATTTAGCTGCATTGGTACAAATTAAACCCTAGATATATCAATCAGCAGTACTGATCAACACCTCAAAGTCTTCAACATTGACTTTCAACAAAAAAAAAAAAGACACAAACTTTCCACTTTAAACTCAAAAACCCAGATCAAAACAAGCATAAAATTCATAACCCAGATGACATTTTCAAGAATTCATCAAATAAAACAAACCCAAATGGCCAAATCAGTGAAAACTCTTCACCATTGACTTTTGACCAAAAAAAAAACATAAACTTTCCACTTGAAACTTACAAACCCAGATCAAAACAAGCATAATATTCATAACCCACATGAAATTTTCAAGAATTCATCAAATAAAACAAACCCAAATCTAGTAAAAACTTACATGAATGTCAAGAATTCAAGATCTGCAAATAAGGATATCACTTATCAGTCTTTTACTCTTCTATGTAATGAAGATAAACCAATAAACCATATAGAAACAAAAAGGAAGGAACTGAAATGCAGAATGCATAGATTTTGAGAGAATTTAGAACATTATTGATGAAGGGTATTGGGTTTATAAGTGGTCACATTCTTTAATAATTTAATAAAATAAAAGGGGCATTAAATGGTGTCATGGGGTCAACAAATTGGTTGGATTCTTGCAATATAAAAAAGTTACAAAACTATTTGAGAAAAGATTTTGTTACTTTTTTATAAATTTTAATCTGACTTTTAAGGGGAAAAAGTTATTTGCAAATCAAGAAAAAGATTGTGTTTTTATTTTTCCTTTATATAACGTCTCTTTCCATAAGTTTTCTTAAGACCATGCTATTCACACACACCACCATCTTATTTTCACACCTTAAAACGAGTTTTGGCCAAAGCTCAGCATATAGGTCTGGTCAACCAGACAAAGACTGACGGGTGTCAATATTTGTCTGGTTAACCGGACCTATATGCTGAGCTTTGGCTAAAGCTCAGCGCTTCAGGGTATGGAAATAAAATGATCGGTGTGTGATTAGCATATGCTGAGCTTTGGACAAAGCACAACGCTTCAGGATTATACTTAGTGTTTTGACCAAAGCTCGGCTTTTGGTAGTTTTTTGATTTTTTTAAATTTAATTTTAATTCAAAAACGTATATATACTTGTCGAATTTTGACGTATTTTGTTATTAAAGAATGTTGTTAAAGAAATAGATCTATCAATTTTTATATTATTTCGACTCCGTTATCGATTACATTGACAAACTTTATGTTTTCCTTTTCAAGAAATAAAGATATTTAGCAAACTCTAAACCAAAAGCGAAGTAATGATAGTTATTTAGGGTTTGGTCACGGTTTAGTTTTCGTTTATGTGTATATGGTATGTTATGTTTATTCTTAAAAACAAATGACTTTATGTAGAAAAAACTTTGTTTGATGTCTGTGCTTTGAGTTTAAGTCCGACCTTATATAGCTTGAGTTACAGATTTACAATTTATAAAAGTTCATTTTTATTAAATCACACAAGCCAGTTTAATTAACATCTATATATATTGCAAAAGAAATTCGAAAAGATTATAAACATTGCAAACAAACACGTATAAATAAAAGATAAACTGCATAAATATATAATCAGTTTGTACATACAAACAAAAACGGTTTTTGTTATAACCGGTTTCGGTTACTAACTGGTTTTTTAACTCAAAACAATAACCGGTCCAACCGGTTAGGACTGGTTTTTAACCGGTTTATTCAAAAAAACGGTTTTATCCGGTTTAAACCGGTTTTTTAAAACCGGTTGCGGTTTTAAAACCGGTTTCAAATATAAAGATCACTAACCGGTCTATAACCGCCGGCTCGGTTCTAAAACCGGTTTCGGTTTTTTTCCCGGTTTCGATTCAAAACCCGGTTTTTTTTGTACACATGTACATCGAGTTAAGGTGTTAATGTGTTGTT
This sequence comes from Scalesia atractyloides, assembly GCA_947069175.1. Taxonomy (NCBI): domain Eukaryota; kingdom Viridiplantae; phylum Streptophyta; class Magnoliopsida; order Asterales; family Asteraceae; genus Scalesia; species Scalesia atractyloides. The sequence continues at coordinate 89,556,397 of CAMTDV010000004.1, forward strand.
GCTCGTTGAGGTAAAGGGTTCGAGCCCCATCAAAGGCGGATTGATGTAATTTAAGTCGTTAAAAAACAATTGTTTTGCAAATAATATAAAACGATTCACAATATTATAAACCATTTGTTTTGCAAATTAAATATGAAAGTGGGTATTGTGTACGTATATTGTAGCCTATGGTCATCCACATTAACCTTGAATATTGATATACACCTTATATTAACATGAACATGAATTTGGTAATTTAATTCCAAAATGTAATTATCATTACAAATCCAATATATATAAATTTTTTTATAAAAATCTGTTTTTGACAAGGTTTAATTCAAAATATCATTATCATAATAAGTTATATATTAAAGAAATATTTGAAGTACAAGCGTATTTTGTCAAAGGTTTAGTAGATCTTATTTAACCAAAAATATAAGTTAACTTTAATATACATTTAAAAATAAGGGCATATATTAAGGAAACAGTTATAAAATAAACAATGTTTTCATTCTAAGATTGTAACCCAATTTTAAAAAATAAAAACAAATTTGATTAAAAACAGTTTTTAAGTTTTTAAGAGATGATATGATGTTAACACACAAAATTATTTCGAAATGACTAGCTATTTTAAAATATCAAAATTGTACACTTTAGCTAAATAATCTCAAATGTTTTGGTCTGACGACCGATTAAGTGATTTAATATTAGTTTATAATAAATTTATGACTTTTAGATCATGCGTTATGGTGTAATGTCCTGGCCAGGGATGGCGGACATGAAGGAGTGTTAAACACAATGAGATGCCGAGATGGTGCGTGAAAATAGCGTGAAGGAAGGGTGGTGTGGGGGCATTAATGGGAGGAAAGTATGAGACCCACACCAATGGATTGTAAGTCTGTATGAGTTGCAAAAATAGTCAATACATATAGCCAATGATCTTTAGATCAAGTGATGGAGGCTTGCATTTCTCTTGGGAGATGCATGTTCAACTCTCATTTGGTGCAGAATGAGGCACTGGTAGGCAATGATAGGAGACTCAGAGAAACATGGGTTCGATCCTAGAGCCAAACGAGTTTTACGAGTAGTTTAAACTCCGTGTCTACGGGCGGGTGGGTTACCGGGTTTTCCCGGAATTGATGGTGGACTCGGGTTTATTCTCGAAGTACTCTGTTTGGTTCAGTCGGTACCCCGAGAGTGCTTGGGATTAATTCTTCTATCCATTAAAAAAAGTTAATACATTTATGTATACAATTATTAATTTGGCTATGTAGTTTTTTTTTCTTTTATTCTTCGTAGTTGAAAGTAACAATTGAAGATGATTTGGAAATCATAAAAATCATTCCACCTCGTAAAAGAAATATGGTACATGACACATGGTATGACAACATAAATCAAAAAAACTATACACGTTTATTACTTTAAATATTACAAAAAATGTGTTTTAATATGATATAATAAACTTTCAAAAACTACCTATCGGTGCATTCGATTACATTTCGTCGTGGTTATTATTTTGAATTACATTCATATAAATACTTGCAAAACTTACCTATCGGTGTATTCGATTACATTTTGTCGTGGCTATCATTTTGAATTACTTCAAATTGATTTACTCATCATTCGTTTTATTACAAAATAATAATAACTAGAATTAAGCTCCTCGCGTTGCGGGGGGGCGCAGAACCATGCCAAATAGCACCAATGTCACAGCACCGCTAGCGGCCACCAACACTGAAGTTGCGGTGTGTTAATCCGAAAAAATTAGACCGATACTTAAAATATAGAAAATAATAACTAAGTCGATGTCCCGTGCGTTGTGACGAACATGTCAAACGGGAAAAAATAGACATAAAAACATTGAACCACAATGCACGTTGCGTTGTGTGAAACGTAAAGTGAAATGTAAACACGTTGAACTACACACGCACATTGCGTCGTGTTAACTCGCAAAATATATAACGAAACATGGAGCCAATTGAAGTTGAAAGTGGTAAAATTGTAAAGAATGAAAAGTTTTGGGTTAAAAGTAAAAAAACAAATTTTATGAGGTTAAAACTATAAAAGATGAAAAAGCTTTGGGTTAGAAATAAAAAACTCAAAACTTTTTTTGAAAAAACCCGCAAAGCATAAAGTACAATACAATTATGCATAGAAAGATTGCTTATTTATAGTATGTAAATGTAAATAATAATAATAATAATAATATTGTTTTAAAAAAATATTCATCCATCTTTGCTTTGATGTCACCTCACCACCTTGACGAACACCACCATCAACTTTATCGCCTATCAACTCATCTCCTCCAAACACCTTAAACCTTACATGTTCATTCATTCATACCATATGTCGTAAGTTATGCCATTAGACAAATTGGTTGCGGAAAAGAAGATGACCCTACATTTAAACGTATCTAGGTCAGAGTAATTACAATCAACGTTTCATAAACATATTGACATACATATGGTTTGTAACAAATGTGTTAAATCGGGTTGCAAACGATTGACATGTTGACCTTATAAGATTATATTGTTTGTTTTTTAGCTTTAGTTTTAAACGTTGACGGGTCAACATGTTTAAATACATGGGCTAAACAAATTAATTGTGCATTACGCGTTTATGAACATGTTAGATATGATAACTTTACACTTGATTATTGTCATTTTTTAATATTCAATAAATTATTATGTTAGAGTTTTTTCTTTTCTAGTCTACGGAGTGAAATAAAAAACATCCAACAACAATATGTTATGAAAAGATTATATAATAATGTATTATTATCTTTTACTAGTTATATAAGTAGAAAAATGGTGTATCTTTGTCACAAATCAGTAGGGATGTAAACAAATCGTATGAACACAAACATGATCTTACATGTGTTTGTTTGTTAAGAAATATATGTGTTTACGAACTGTTCATAAACACTTTCCGAACAAGATTCTATGATTGTGTTCGTTTGTTAAGAAAATGAACTTGTTTGTGTTTGTTTGTTAATTTTAGGCAACAAACATAAACGAACGTTGATGAGCACAAATGAACACAAACTAATGTTCATAAACACAAATGATAACGAAAGAACACAAACAAAAGTTCATGAGCATAATATATAATACACTGATACTTATTTGTCGTTATTTTGAAGTATTTAAATCAAATTTAAAAACTAACCATCGAACACAAATGAACACGTTACCAAACGTTCATTAACATAAATAAATAAATGCGGCCTCTGTTCATGCTTATTCATTTAACTTAACGAACAAATTTTTTTACGTTTGGTTCGTTTGCAACCCTACAAGTCAGCAATCTCGTATATTTTTGTGTGATAATATTTAACATTTTAAAGTAGGGTTAGGATATAATAGGAATTTTCTAGGGTAGGAAGGCTAGAAAGTAATCTTGACCATCTATTTATTAATCAATGGCTAAGATTAAATGGATGAAATTAAAGAAGAAAAAGAGGCGCGTGAGTTTGTTGAGGGGTATTGGAGTCAATCCAAGGTAATAGTTTCTCTCTCCTCCTATTCCCCCTCATTTTTTAAACATTAATAACTCTTTCATACAACATTATTTTTAATAAAAATTGCACCAAAAAACGAGCGTTTTTTTATCTTTAAAACGAGCATGTTATTGCTATATTTTGAAAAAATAATTTTGAAAATCCAGTTGCGTAAAACGCAACGGAAAAAAGCCCCCAAAAACACAATTAACTACAGTGATGTAAAACGCAGCGAACAATACAGTCTGCAGTAAAACAATACAATCATGTAAAACGCAGCGAATCGAACGAGTAAAAAACGCAACACAGTTCTGCAGCAGCGAACCAATAAAACAATTAAAAAACGCCACAGCTGCAGCAGCGAACCAAACCAGATAAAAACGCAAGACAGTGCGCAGCTGCAGAAGACACATGTAAAACGCAACGCAGCTCTGCCAGTCTGTAGAAGCTGCAGAAATGCAAAACGCAGCGACCCGAGAACCAGTCTGTAGCAGCTGCAGAAATGCAAAACGCAGCGACCCGAGAAAAAAGTCTGCAGCAAAAACCAGCCACACGCGGGCCCGGGTTTTCGAAACTGCATTCGTGTCCGCATGACGTGCGGGTGCACACGAGTTCGACTAAATTCCGGTTCCAATTTGCACCCCCCCCGCGCACCCGCGCGTAGGACTTATGGTAAAACATGTCATAAAGTTAGTTAGCTAGGCAAAGGTTGCACCTTATAAATAACCATTTACTTTGTCTCCACACCAATGCGGGACAAGTAGTTTACTATTTTGGAACATCCATTCAAACACACTTAATTTCCAACATTATTATCATATAGTTTCATTTCAAGTTCAACAAACCATTATAAAACACAATGCATTAAAAACATAAAATAAAGTGTTATTTCTAAAGCGCAATGGATAAAAACTGTGTTTTTTCATTGTTTTGTAAAATGCAATGGACCAAAAAACAACCAACAAGTGTGTTTTTTCAATCTTTTGTTAAACGCAATGGATAAAAACTGTGTTTTTTCATGATTTTGTAAAACGCAATGGACCAAAAAAACACCAAAAAGTTGTTTTTTTTATTCTTTTATAAAATGCAATGGATAAAAAACTGTGTTTTTTCATGATTTTGTAAAACGCAAAGTTCAACAAACCATTATAAAACACAATGCATTAAAAACATAAAATAAAGTGTTATTTTTAAAGCGCAATGGATAAAAAACTGTGTTTTTTCATTGTTTTGTAAAACGCAATGGACCAAAAAACACCCAAAAAGTTGTTTTTTTATTCTTTTATAAAAGCAATGGATATAAAATTGTGTTTTTTCATGATTTTGTAAAACGCAATGGACCAAAAAACACCAAAAAGTGTGTTTTTTCATTCTTTGTAAAATGCAATGGATAAAAACCATGTTTTTTATTATTTTAAGAAACGCAATGGATAAAAAACTGTGTTTTTTCTTTATTTTATAAAACGCAATGGATAAAAACACCCAAAAATGTGTTTTTTTATTCTTTTGTAAAACACAATTTTAAATGAAAGTCTAAACCGAAAGGTATTTTCCAGTTTTTCTTTGAGACATTTTGTCAAACACCTGGTGTGCAACTTTTTACTAATGATTTCTCAATGAAATTGAAACTAATGATGTTGCCCAAACGCATGAACATCAAGAGAAAGAGTAGAATCAGGGATATATTCACTTTGAATTCAAATATTTGAGAAATTTGATAAGAGGAGTACCTGTTTTAACAGAAATCTTATGTTCCATCGCATCATGTTAAATTGAAAAAAACGATAAATTATAGAAACATAAACTGGGTTTTCTTCATAGAAATCGAAGAACACGTTGATTGAATGTTCGAACCATTCATTGATGAAGAAAAATTGCACGTGATGAAGTAATTCTAGAGAGAGAAAATGAATGACATGTTGAAGATGATGGATTTTGAACATCTGGGTTTTGAAGATACAGAGAAGTGAAATAGAAAGATTAGATAAAAGAAGATTGACTAAAATATCCTTCCCACTTGTATATCTACTTTTCCAGATGGACGGCTAAGATTACTTTCTATCCTTCCTACCCAAAACATACTTTCTATTTGATACTCTCTTTTAAAGTATATTAAAAAGATGTTTGTAAGAAACGGTTGGATACTGTCATATGATATTGATGTGGTGGCAAAAAGTTAGCATCGTCCTGCACTTTCAAATGGTTTTAAGTTTTCAAATTCAAATATTAAATGGTACAAACTGCAACCGCAAATCCCTCATCAAACCAAATCTTTTTAATTAACCACTTATTTTGACTCAATTTATTATTAGACCTTGTATTTAACCATCATTAGCTTTTTTAACCCCACGCTTTCTATTCATACATTTTAGCTATCAAAGTAGCACATTTCTTAAAAAATCCAAACAATATGGTGTTTTATATTAAAACATTTTTTGACGACCAACAAATCCTTTAAATGAGCTACTGGCGAAATTAACCATATCGGGATACACTCACCTCCGAACCAAATAAAACCCTCACTGAGGGCCGAAGCCCGTGAACACTCGCCCGAAGGCGACCGTGCGATGAGGTAAAACCCACTCAGTTCAAGGATCGAACTAGCGACCGCTGCCTACTCGCCTAGTCTTCCATCATCATCATGTGCCGCCGAAACTAAATGGTGGGAGGCAGGAATCGAAACTGGGCCACTTGTAACACAAAGTCTCTCCTTACCACTCCACCATCAGCTCATTGGTTGTTTTATTTAAAACATTTACACGTACAATTTATACAAAAAGGAAAATAAATAGTGAACTAGTGATTTTTTTCTCGAACCAGCAATAATCACCGTTTAGACCCTTGATAATGAAGGATTGAAAAGCTCTTTAAACGTAAACCAACGAATTTTGAATCCTTAGCAATGAGATAACCCTATGATAAGAATGAATTGTCTATGATGCACATCTGTCTTCACAAGATTGAAGTCGATAATGCAAGGAGTGCTATTCAAACAAGCTACACAAGCCACCCTTAGCAACGAGTGTCAACCCCAACCGATAGAGGAAACATCGGGATGAGACGAACAAATTGCTCAAAACGTCATAATACTACTTTGCGACAATAATTTAATCATAATAATTCCATTGATAACAAAATATTGCAATACGTTGTTCAAAAATCAAAATACAACAAGTTCAAATAGCATAATTGACATAAACGAAATACAATGATCAAAATTTAGGTGAGTATCTAGTCCATCCTAATTGCATTTCTTCATATCATCAACTTAGTTTCCTGCAAAATGTATTAAAATAATGTATATCAACAATAATGTTGGCGAGCATACAAGTTTAATACTTAGCATAATAAAGAAATATTTGACTCATATCCATCATGATAACATTGTAAATAAGTAAAATTGGGCATGCTAAACATGTGATACTATATGTCAATCCATAGTCTAACGCAATATTGATTACTCATTCTTTGTCAAAACAACGAGAGTGTAACATAGTTTACTTAACAATTACCACTAGTTTACGGGCGGTGCGTTAATCCTGTAGCGCTATAAATTGTTAAGGTAGGCTAGCAAGGTAATGAGCATACATGTAGGAACGTCCACGAACAGCTCGGGAACCTAAATTTGTTATCTATTGTCCAATTAGGTGGAAACTAATGACAAGTTAATCGAATAACAAGAATTACTCATTTCAAGATTGATTTCATTGATCTTATGTTCAATACATTCAAGTTCCGGATCCGACAGAGCTTCGCCGTCTCTGTGCCAAAATCTCTGAAGTTACAAATGAAATAACCAAGGCACCTATTTATAGGATACCAAGTTCGCTGGTGGAGAGACTGAGTTTGTTAAGTTCGCCCGAACTTGCTCTTCACAACAAATCTCAAGCGAACTTGCTACAAACATTCTTAAATACACCTTATTTCAGCTATTCTATATAGACTTGATACAAGACTATTCTATAGACATTATGCACCCTCTTGGATATCTACTTTGTCTTGTTCGGTCTTCATAAACTCTCGTTTATTCCAGACTCGTTCTCGGTAATGACGAAGGCAACAGACATATGCACCAACAGACTCCCATTGGATGTTGCGCAGTCATCTTGATGTAGACATCCTTTGATATATGCACAAACAGACTCTCCTTGACATCTTCTCTTGGATAAGTCTGTGTCATAGTCTTTTCTTGAATGCTCCGTAGCCATTAGACTTGATTAAGCTCCTGAGTCTTTATCTTTCCTTGAAAAAACTTTAAGATCCAAGCTCCTCCTAAGCTGCGAGCTATGCTCCCTTGCTTTGAGCTTTACTATAAATCATGTTTCATCTGCTCTTCCTAAAACTTTGCTTCTGTTCCAAAGTTCTTAAGCATACTAGTAAACGTTTCAGATTTACTTGTAAGAACGTGTCTTTCTTTTAAAACTTTTTAGTTATTAAAGTTCAAGTTAATGACCTTGAATTACTTTTAACATTTAAGACCTTGACCATTCTCATGATTTTCAATTATTAAAATCCACTTAGTTGACCTAGTCCAAGTTAATGACCTTGATTAACCAATTTTGTTTACCAAGTCCAAGTTAATGACCTTGATTAACCAATTTTGTTTACCAAGTCCAAGTTAATGACCTTGGTTAAAGTTGTGAACAACTGATGTTTTTGTCAATTTTAAAGTTTCAAATTAATTAACTTTTTGTTATCAGACTTTGATGATCCGTTCTCCTTCATTGGCTCATTGAAAATCTTTTTGGATTTTAAAAGTAAGTAACGTATTTTCAAAAAAATTTTAACAAGTAAAGTAAACTATGTACAAACATATTTACAGACATATTTTTGTGAATTTGCGTCTAAGGATCATATTAGTTTGTTTGAGACATATCACCAGTACCGTTGACCCTTTTTGAGACTTTAAGCTTTAAACTTGTTTACCTTAGATTGTCGATATGTTTGTCCACTTAAACTTCATCACGTTTCTCAATTGTTCCAAGATATTTAGGTAAGAATTATGAAACTTGATTTAACTATGGTTCTCACCTCTTGAATATACTCCCGAATCCAGATTTCCTAGATTTCATCTTACAGGTGAGTATAGCGTAATTGATATCGGTATCTGGGTTATGCGAGACCTTGAGAGCTCAGGTTAGTACTACCGTACAGACAAAGAGATGAAGGTTCGTCTTTAAGGTGTGTTCCACTTAAGGAATCTTTTTAACATTGCAAATGATTAGATCTTTCGATTCTTTTCAATATTGCATGCTATTTGGTGTTTTTTAGCAAAAAGCATTATAGAAGTTCTAGGCTATTGCTTCCGCAAAATCAGAAGAACTTGTATAATACCCCAGATATCAATCATCTATAAAGACCTCGTATCTCAGAATCAGGCAACCCTTCAATCGAAATTTCGGAGTACTAAGTCCATATATCCAAGATGTGTTAATCCACGAGATTAAGCAGTTGTAAAATTTAGTTTATATCCCGGAACAATCTACTGAACGTGTAAAGCCTATCGACACATCCACAGTAAGACTTGTTTATCACTTCTAAACTTTTCAATTCTTTAGAATACTGTGACAGTCCACTGATGTACTATCATTTCCTTTTTGACACTAAATTCTTTTTGAATTTTTTAATGTTTTTGTACTTTTTGCATTTTTTCAATGTTTTTGAATTTTCAACTTTTTCATATGTTTTTTTATTTTTCAACAAATTTTAAAATTTTCTTACTCACCCTAAAATCAAAAACATATTTTTGGATTTTAGATTTAAAGAAATTCTAAAAATGTAACAAACCAATGCGGATCCCGTGACCTCGTCGTCCTATCCTTTTTCTCAATCATGTATCTGCAATTCTTTGACAAACAATTATTAGACTCATTTACCACTTGTAAAAGCAGTTTGAACATGTAAGAACTTTGAAATCAGTTTTTCTGCTCAACGGTGTGGATTTTCATAATTTTGACTTTTCAAAATTTTTCCTTTTAACAGCCACTTGTAATTTAAAAACTTTTCTTCTTAACTACTCCCCCTCAAAAGGACAAAAATATGACATTTCTGGATAAGTTAAAACGATTTGGAGCTTCCATAATCCTGTATCAACCTTTGATCAGGTGGATCTTGGAACTTCTGCACATGAAACAACTATTTGAAAAGAGAGACCCAAGCCTTTTTGGTCTTGGGTTGAACTTGATAATCAACGTAATCAAATTCATAACCATCATCATAATCAAAATTTTCATCAAACATTTCGTTCAATTTCAATTTTGAAACTTTTTCGACCTTTTCTTTTTCTGTCTGTTTTAGAAAATCATTTTTCAACTTTGAAAGATCATTTTAATGACTGCTTCATTTGATTTTACATTATTAGTCTTAGCAGTAACAGACTTTTCATTTTCAGACTTCTTTTTAGCCACCCATGATTATGACATGTTTCTTGCTTTCTTGATATAAAACCTCGAATCATCATTTGTTTTAAACTTTGAAGTTTCACCTTTCTCAAAAACTGAGTTTTCAAACTTCGATTCATTTTTGGGTTTTATTTCATGACAGATTCATTTTTGGGTTTTACAATCTCTGGTTGTTTTAGTTTTACTTCTTTTGATTCAATTTTTCCTTCGTGGAAACACAAGCTTTAAATTCAGACACTTTCGAGCAATATGACCAATAACATTGCATTTAAAACATGTTCGTGTATCTGAAGCATTTCCACTAGTGGGTTTTACACCACTTGTGAGCTTGATCTTAGCCTTATCGCGAAATTCTTTCTCCTTTTTGAATTAGCATTCGATTGCTTACCAAGCATACCTTCTTCTTGAACCGTATTCGCTCCGTATACAGATTTTATGTTTTTACCTTTGTATTCCTGGAACGTTGTCTTCGGTTTCTTCGTCGATTCACCTTCTTCTTCTTGCAAACCCAATCCTGCTCTCCTGTTCTCAGGAAAATCACCACCAAACTTTCGATAATTGTTAGTATTCCTTTTGGGTTTAGAATAAAATCTCTTTTGATTTTTATCGAGATCATCTGACGAAACTTCTACAAGTTTGAAAAATTTATCAAGTTGATCTTCTTTCACGTTCCGAATCGGGAAGCTATCATCGAAATATAATCTATCAGAATCCTTAACCTTGTACATGACAACGTTAGGATCATCACTTAGATCATTTTCAGATGCTATATCGTCATTTTCGGACTATGAATCAGAACTGTTATCATCAGAATCATTTCCCAAAATATTCTTTACTACATTTTCTACCACTGCTTTAATGTCATCGTTTGATTTCGTAAAGTATAGTTCAATGTTCTCAGGCAATTGATTTTTCAATTCAGATAAAAGTAACATATCAAATGCCTTTTCAACTTCATCATCCTTTTTGCAAGAATAATTTTCAAGGAATGGTGAAAGAACACTTCCGTATTCTTTACGCTTTGGTTTATGTCATTTTCCTCCGATTTGATTGTAAGAAGGATGTAATCAATGACATAAGCATTTTGTTGTAACTTTTCTAAAGCTGTCTTACACGTTCTGTTTCAATTTTTATGTCATGAAGCTCACGTTTTGTTTCAGCAATAGTGTTGATATACATGTTAATTGCTTTTTGTTTTTCAATCATTGTTGCTTTTAATATTTTTTCATTAGCAGCAATTTCAAGATTAGCTTTTTCGACATTTTTATATTTGCCTTGTATCTTGTCATAAGCTTCTTTCATGTTTCTGTAATCATAACGAAAAGTTTCATTATGTTCAGTTAATTCTCTTATAACTTTGACCTTATCAAGGCATGGTTCACAAGGACTTGTGCACTTTGTGCAAGGTTTTTCAACCTCCACAACTTTCACAACTTCCTTTTCAGACATTCTTACCTCAGCTTTTACCTTTTCGGTCTCTGCTTTCAAAGCTTCTTGTTTTTGCATCTCAGCATAAGCCATTCCTTCTTCCTCTATTTGTTGTATGTATCTTTCCAGAATTGCATCCTCCAGGACAGCTTCTTCCTCAGCCCTCTGTATTAATGCTTCCTGAATAGCATTTTTGATAGCAGCTTCCACAAATAATGTCTCAGATTCATTCACAACCTCTGCCATCATAGCAACACCAGTCTTCTTTCCGATGTATTCGTTCCAATCGAAACCATCGTCTTCATGATTGGCAACAAGAGCTTGTTCGGCTTTCTTTGCAGATTTTTCAACTTCAACTTGTGTTCTATTCGGATATAGCTTATATTGAAGAGCTTTCTTGTAGTACTCATTGTTGCTTCCGAAAGGATTTTGGTTTCCACTTGCTTCTTGATTACTGCATTTGCGTGTGAAATGTCCTTTTATCGATACATGAAGCATGTGACTTTTGATTTGTCGAATCCAAGCTTGTTGCTTGAATTTCAAATGTCTCTTCCAGTGAGTGCCACGAATTTAGTAACTCTTCTGATGATGGATGCAAGGCTCCATTTAATATCCATCAGCTCCAATTCTTCTTCGTCTACCTTATCGTAATCTTCTGCTGTCATTACTAGATTTCCGATCTTTCCAGCAACAAGACATTCATACGATTCAAGGACGGTAACGAGAAGTGCTATGTGTTGTTTAGCCACTTTTTCTGGAAATACATTCTTCAAATCGACTGATATGTTGCACTGGAAAATATTTGAATCAGAACTTGCTTGGCTTGTCTGATTTTGGAATGGGGAGCTTGAACTAGCACTTGTATATCCAGTATATGGAGAACTTTGATTTGGAGAAGAATTTGTATTTGCACTAAGTGCTGTTTGAATTTTCGGGCTTTGAATTGGAGTATCTTGTATACCTCCTTTGTAATAAACACCGACATCTTGAACAACATTTGCATTCTTTGATTTAGCAATCTTCATTAATTCCATTTCATGACCTTCTAACTTGTCAATAAAAGATGACAGTTTGAAGTGTCTCCAAGATGGACTATTCTTCAGAATCGTTAGATATGTTGTCCATTCTCCTTCAGGAAGTGCATCGGCCAACTTCTCGATTTGCTCTTTGGTAGATCTTTTGATGTCATGTCTTCGCATATGGACCATGAGGTGACAGTATCTATCGATCATTTGCTTCATAGTTTCACCTTTAATCATTGTAAAGATCTCGAATTCTTTCTTGATTAAGGCTTTCTTGCTCTTGATCATTTCATCACTTCCTTTGAATTTGTCACAGAGAGAGTGCCATAATTCTTGAGAAGTATCAAACTCTGGCAATAATATCAAGATATCTTCTTTTACTGACTGTTGAATCAAGCTAATCATCTTCTTCTCAGCGACATACTGTGCTTTGTCGCCTGGTGAAAACTTGTTCAACGAAAGATCTTGATCACGCTCATCTTTTGGCCATTTGTAGCCATCCTCAACTGCAACCCAGCTGTCAAATTGATTTGCTTGTATCCAATTCATAAACTTTTCTTTCCATCCTTCAAACTCATCTATACTCATTAGCTTCGGCGGTTTCTGAGTAGTACCCATTTCATTGTCGATATTTAACTGGTTCGCCGCAAGAGTATTTACATTTGATGAAGAAGCCATTTGTGAAACAAACACGTTGTGGAAATCTTCCATTTTGGCTTATCTGTGAATTTGATCAAAAACACTTGACAATTGATTAGTAACAAACAATTTTAGCAAAAAGCTGACGTTTTAATCGACAATCGGTACGTTAAAAACATTTAAAATTTTCCTAGAAAACAATTTTTACCCATTATATCTTTAAAATCGTCTCGTCGATACGATTCTAACGATATATAATGTTCGTGATGTTTTTCGGGAATTTCATGCCTTTTTTATGAACCTTAGACAAGTTCGGGCGAACTTGTCAAAGACTTATCAAGTTCGGTCGAACTTATATGGATATTTCAAGAAACAGGTAAGTTCGGTCGAACTTATGTAATATTTCAAAAACTTTATCAAGTTCGGGCGAACTTGTAAAAGAATATCAATGAAACTTGATTAAGTTCGGGCGAACTTGATCAAAAATATTGAATTTCCTTCAAGTTCGGGCAACTTATCAAAATCTTGAAATCTGTCAAGTTCGTCGAACTGGTGTCAGACTTTGAAACCTACTAAGTTCGGGCGAACTTGATTAAAATTCACTGAATTTTAGTCAAGTTCGGTCGAACTTGGTCACAAGTTCGATGGAATTGGTTTTGACAAACATGGTTTTTTGAACTTTTTGATATCAAAATAATTGAATTATGTCCAAACTCTCAGGGGTTTGTTATTAGTGTGTTTAACATGACGTATTCAAAAATCACCATTTTTTACCATGAAATCATTAAGTATGTGAAAATGTTAAGAAAAATGATAGAATGGAGTATAATAAGAGAGATTCTTGTCTTGATTCTAGCAAATTAAGGTATCCAGACTCTGATACCACTTGTAGGAACGTACACGAACAGCTCGGGAACCTAAATTTGTTATCTATTGTCCAATTAGGCGGAAACTAATGACAAGTTAATCGAATAACAAGAATTACTCATTTAAAGATTTATTTCATTGATCTTATGTTCAATACATTCAAGTTCCGGATCTGACAGAGTTTCGCCGTCTCTGTGCCAAAACCATGAAGTTACAAATGAAATAACCAAGGCACCTATTTATAGGATACCAAGTTCGCTGGTGGAGAGACTGAGTTTGTTAAGTTCGCCCGAACTTGACATAGTCAAGTTCGCGCGAACTTGTCTCTTCACAACAATCTCAAGCGAACTTTCTACCAAACATTCTTAAATACACCTCATTTCAGCTATTCTATACAGACTCGACACAAGACTATTCTATAGACATTATGCACCAATAGACTCCCTCTTGGATATCTACTTTGTCTTGTTCGGTCTTCATAAACTCTCGTTTATTCCAGACTCGTTCTCGGGTAATGACGAATGCAATAGACATATGCACCAACAATATACACAAGTCTAACATAGCATGCAAATATGGGCATATAAACAAGTTTCATGATATGTAAGGATAGAGTATAAAGTAAACAAGTTTGTGTCATTTGTGAATTTGTACATGTTGCACCCAAAGTGTGAAAATATGAAAATGGGATCGAGTATACTCACGGTTTTGCAAGCTAAATCCGACTTGAATCCCGAGAGTGTGGTAGGTTGATTATCTTGGAGCACCTTGCCCTTCTACAAGAAGTAACGAAGGTGTATGAGTATTGGGAGTTAACGGGAGATTATGGATTCGGAATGTAAATAACGTAAAAATAGTATTATGAAAATAATCATCTTGTACTCATGACACTTGTTCTTGACACTATAGAAACCACAAGGGTTTGGTGTCTTTTCATGGATTCGAAGACCCATTAGAATCGTAACAAGTTTATGGTATTTAGATGATGTAACTAGTTTCTTAACATGTAACTATGGAGTTATTATTAAGTCCTTGTCACATGTATATATATATATATAATATACTTAGTTTAGGTACTTCAAATCATAAATCAAGCATGAGGTAGGAGATCAAAGTCTCCATTTAGGCACCTCTAGTATCATGGATATCATGTAAGAGGTAGGAAGAACAAGCTTCCATTTAGGTACCTTTAATGTTCACCACCACACTTGTGTTATAAACACAAGGAGGGTCAAGAACTAAGTAATAACAATAACTAATCTAATGTAAAACTTCAAGTAGTGGGTGGATTCAAGATGGGTTGCCAAGGCTAGACCATCTTCACACATGCACAAGTTGAACTTGGACACTACTTGTGGGTGTAAACCCAAGTTGAAAATAGAAAGTTTGTGAGGTTTTCACCTCTAGTTTGACATATCTCAACCTTGTTTTTAAGCCTAACCAACCACTAATAGTGTTGTAAGCATTCGGACATAGGTTTGAGATGAGACAACTCAAGTTTGAACAAGTTTAACAAAGTTTAGAATCAAAACATAAAGTTTAGTACACTTTGGAGCCTTTGTGATAAAGTTCCAGGTTTGGATTCTCCAAGGAGAACCCATGGAATCATACCCAAGGTTGTTCCAAGTGGTTTGAAAGAAGAATGAATGAAAAAGATGAAGTATAAGTGAGGTTATGCTCACTTTTGCAACTTCAATGAATCTGCCTTGCTACTGATTTCTCAGCTGGATTTAGAGTGTTTGAGAGATGGATTAGAGTGTTTGCAAAGTGGAGGAAGTGTGGAGGAGGCTTGGGTTTTATAGGAAGTGATTAGGGTTTGGTTTGGTGAGCAATTAATGAAGAAAGCACAATCCTACAAACACCAAATTTCCCAATCCATGACCAAAATTGAACTTTCTGCGGATTTTGCCTTCTAGCGGGGCGCGAGAAGAAAAGGGAAACACGCTTGCGGCCCGCAAGAAGGTAAATTCCCCAAACTTTGTTGTTTCTTGTCATTTTTAGTCCCTGAAGTTTGTTTTTTGATAGTTTTAACGTGTTTTAAGCATAAAAGGCATAGTATAAGGGTTATTTATGTAATGTAAGCATAATAATGAGGGTTAACAAACATGATCAAGTATATGAATCGCGAATCTAAATGATGTATAATTCATGTACGTTACGTAATGCAATTGTATCAAGTGTTTATGCGCATCATGGTCTTTGTAGCATATATGTAGAATATAAATAAGTTGATATGATAAAATAATACACGTGTTTCATTATGATTCAAGTGTAACATCCGTCCAAAAACGGATTTACCAAACCCGCTCTGTTTATCAACCGAACAGTCAGTCAAATTTTTCGTTGCGAATTAAATGCCCAAAATAATTTTAAACGATCCGTAATCAATTATTATGCGGGGATATATATTTAGTTTTTGAAAATCTGTCAAAAATATCAAAATAAAAATGTTTTACTTTTGCCGGGTTTCGAACTCGGGTCTCTACCGGCTCAACCAAACACTTAACTCACACATCATAGACCACTCCGCCACTTTGATTTTCTGTTAAGTTAATGGAATTATTAAATCAAATAATGATGTGCAGAAATTCAAATTCCGTCAACTTGCGCCCAAACAGCTGTCGTCGGAAATCCCGACGACTTCGCCCATAAAACACGTTTTCGCTCAATTTAATCAATCAATTAACTCTCGCCAGCTATAGCCAACGTCTGAAAACGCGTCATTTGCCAAAATCGCCGGAGAACAGTTGACTTCGAATATAGACCAAATTCAGACCCCATTCATCTCGTTGCTACCCTATAAATACACCCACAACTCGCCAGAAGTTTTTCACACTCAAATCGCACCTCATCTCGGCGAAAACTCACTCACCGGAAGTATTTGATACATCGCCGGAAAACCGTATCATTAACCTTCGAGCTTACTGAACCCCTAAACTTTCACCGAAGTCACCCACAACCTTTGCAAGCCTTCGGAAGACTCTCTGCTGCAAGATACTTGTCGCCGGAAAAAGACTTCTGTCGCCGGAGTTCTGCCGGAAAACAGAGTAAAATCAGTCGGTACCTTTCACGCTTAATTCATTCCCTTTTTACTTTTATCTCATTTGTAATTGATCTTTAAACGCTAAAGAAACATGAATCAACATTTTGAACCAGTCCGTCGTCACTTCCGGTTAAAACCGGTGAAGAAGACGAAGTTCGATAATGGTTAAGTATAATTAAATTCAAGTTATTTACCGGGTTAGACACACAGTCCAGCGGTGGACTGTGTGCACTTTTAACGCTAAGGTCACGAGTTCGATTCCGGTTTCACACACGCTGCTTTAATAAAAATCCCTTTTTCCACAAACTGAACCGGGTTGTTTTAAGTATATGTTAAGTATATTGAAACCGAGTTTATAACCAAGTGTGACACACAGTCCAGCGGTGGAGTGTGTGTCCGCTAACCCACAGGTCCCGGGTTCGAGACCTGTGGAGCGCACCGGTTTCTCGAGTCTTAATCTGTTTTTAAAATAAATTGATTTCTGTTTAAATCTAATTAACGTATATATATAATTAAAATCGGATATATGACGGGTTAGACACGTAGCTCAGTTGGTAGAGCTGCGTGCACGCGTACGGGAGGTCTCGGGTTCGAGCCTCACCCGACGCACAACAATATGCCTATGAACCGGTCAACGAAAGTCAAAGTCAACGCAGGTCAAAGTCAACTGTAGCAAAAATAAAATATTTTTTTATTATTTTTTTTTTTAATTATTTTAATTAAAAATCAATTATAAATACTTAAAAATAACATTTTTAAGGTTAGAAAATAGCCTCAAACTCACAAAAATACACCCAACAATCCTACTAAAATAGATTCATAAAACCCGTTTACTTACCAAACCGTAACGCGATTTATCTAGGTTAATTTCACTCGTGGTTAACACCATTTCGCGTACATCCAACCTCATCAACCGAACGCACCCAATGTGAGTGAATCTTACAATCTCCCCTTTTAAATTACACGTTTTGGGGTGTGTCATGTGTTATGAAATAATTAATTTATTTATTTTGCCATACCACATCGTGACTTAAACTTAGATTGATTTATTGTTGTGATTTACTTATATTCCGTTTGTCAAAGTACATGAAACTCATACATTAAGCCCATCAGTTCCTCGTGGGAAACGAGTAGAACATCGCGTGCTTCATTTCAAATTCATTATTGATCATGTGTGTTGTGTTATTCATATTATCATGTTTATGCAATTCATTCATCAGGCCCTCAGTTCCTCGTAAGAGACGAGTTGAGCATCGCGTGCCTTTAATTGTTCCATTATTATTCATGAGTGTTTCATTTAACATTCTATGATTGCCGATTAAGTTACATCTATTTTTACTCATGTATGGTTGTGCACTATTTCATAATCAATTTAAATAAATTGTTCAAAAGTTTTCCATAGGATTCACTCGCCAACATTATGTTGATCCAAAAACCTTTTTACACATGATACAGGTGAACAGGTTGAAGGAAGAAAAACATAGGATATGCCTTAGAAGAGAACCAAGAAGCTTAGACTGATAGTTAGAAGATGTTGTATAATTTATTTCCATTAAATTGTATTAATGAATATGAAACATATAATAAATGTCATGAGCTTTGATGATAACCCAATTATGCCCCGATCACCTTTTCCGCTGCGGGTCGGGGTGTGACAGATTGGTATCAGAGCCATGACTATAGGGATATAGGATAGGTTATTAGACCCTTGAAACCTATACTATAGTCTGCCTAAATTTAAATTGATTAGGTGGTTACATACAAACTTGTGATATTTATTTGTTTCATATTTGTTTATATTTCAGTCAAACATAGATGCTCATATACATATTCATTATACATATATACATATTCATTATACATATATCGATGTTCATGTATTCAATTTATTTTCATACTCTCAATATCCAAAGATTTTGTGCAATTTTCAATTCTCATCAAAGTAAGTTCTGCGACGGGCATGTAGTAACTGGAAGGGTACAAGTACCGGTAGTCGGAACGTCCTGTCTAGGTTGGCATTCGTATAAATCCAAAATAACGGACCAGTTGCCTACCTGGGGACTAACGATGAGAGTACGACGGACCTATTAGGCCAAAGCATGCCACACCAAACGTCGTTCGAACTAACCTCACTTTGAGATGTCACCGTGTCTACACCTGGACACATTCCGAACATCACACGTTGTATACATATCTCTCGATTTTCTCCGGGTTTTGTGAACGCAACCAGGCAGAAACCGTGCGAACCATATGAAAAACCGGTATTCATGGGGGCCCACATGATTACACAGGTAAAGTATGGCGGCATGACGGGCCTAACAGCAAGCAAAACCCAAGACATCCTATGGATGTAGTAGATTTATTTTTCTATATTTAATTTATGAACGTTCAATCCCAAACTCGACCCACGATCCCAAAGGCATCCAACTCATACTCTTGACATGTATTCCTTGTAGATGTCTTCTAGCCTCGCTCGTAGGAAAATGAGAGCAGGAAAAGCCCGTGAACGCATGGCTACCCAAATCGCTCAACAAATGGCTGCCGTAATACCCAATATTATAATCCAAGTTCAACAAGCACTTACCAATAATCCCATCAATCAAGCAAACCAAAACATTTTCAACTCTCCCCAAATACCACTAAATGCACCTACAAGCATTTCAAATCATGCGACCCTCCGAAATACAAAGGGACTGAAGGCGTCACCGCTCTCCTCCATTGGTTTGAAGAAATGGAGAACACATTTCTAAATTGCGATTGCCCTGGCGATCGCAAAGTGCGATATGCTACCGGTCGGTTATATGGGATAGCACTTACTTGGTGGAATACAGAGAAGGCCAAACGAGGTGTTGAAGATGCTATGTCCTTAACTTGGAACGAATTGAAGGAAATCATGACCAGACGATTTTGCCCAAGGAGCGAAATCAAGAAGTTAGAAGATGAATTTTACTCATTGAAGCAAATAGAAGGAGACCACATCACCTACAACAAAAGGTTTCTCGAATTACATCAAATGGTTCCCAACATGTTCACTCCCCTCTACCGTTTGATCGAGCACTACATTCATGGTCTTCCGTCAAAGATTCAAGACCCTGTAATAAGTACCAAGCCTGCAACTTTGGAAGCAGCAATGGAGCTAGCAACAGAGCTCACCGAGAACCGAATCCGAAACAAAGACTTCAAGGAGGAGAAGAAAAAGGATAAAGAATCGACTGAAGCCTCCGACTCCACTCAACCCGAATCCCCTTCTCAACCCAATCCTAAGAGAAGAAGAGTCGGGCGACTCTTCGCTGCTACTCAATGAAATCACCCAGCTTTTCACGCCATACCCATCCGAGCTATCCCAATCACCCAAGTGGCACCCAACTCAACTTACCCAAATAAGAAACCATATCTTGGACCTCACCCTCGATGCAACAACTGTTTTTATCACCATCCCCTTACCCTACTTTGTCGTCTATGTGCAACTTGTGGACGCTATGGTCATTTGAGCAATGTTTGTCGCACCTTTCAAGACCAAACCTCTTCCCCTACTCAAAACATGGCCCAAACTTATCATCAACCCAACACCCCATGTTCCCATATGCTCGAGCTTGCTTCAATTGTGGCGACCCTACCCACCTTAGAAACACATGCCCTGAATTGGTTAACGTTATCAACACTCGAGCCCAATCAAACCCAGTTAACCAAGTAAACCAAGCAAACCCAGCTCCACCGCCAGCAAGAGGAAGAGTCTTCAATATCAACGCCAATCCTGTCGAAGATATTGACGGCCCAAACAAAGATACTCAGCTAGTCTTCTTCGCCGGAGATCCAGATTCAACTCTTATCGTTTAGTTTTTATGTTTTTCCATGTGTAGACTGTTAGAGAAATTATTGGATATTATATATATTGTTTTCAGTATATGCAATTTCATAGGCCGCCGCTCCCCATTACCTATGAGCGTGAGCTGTTCCCCATTACCTATGAGCGTGAACCTGGCGTGCCCACCTTTATTGTCATTTTCAGTACATACATACGATCGGCTCCGCTTGATTGAGCCTTGATCGCACATACATTTTTCATTATCAGTATCTTGTGGTTGTTGTGTTTGATATAAAGTCGCATAGAACTAATCATAACACGCGGATAAAGTCAATGAGAATTTGACAAGAATATGGTGGATACGCCGCTGGTACTTCCTATATATAAGTATTCTTGTCAAAAGATCAGAGGCATTATCTGGCGATTATGAGAGGTTCCATGCATAGGCTGTTGTGTGATTGTTGTTTAAGTTTATCATTTTCAGTATATGCAATTTCATAGGCCGCCGCTCCCCATTACCTATGAGCGTGAGCTGTTCCCCATTACCTATGAGCGCGAACCAGGCGTTGCCAACATAAGATCGGCTCCGTTCGATTGAGCCTTGATCTCACATACAATTTCATTCTCAATACATACAATACAATCGGCTCCGTTTGATTGAGCCTTGATCGCACAGACAATTTCATTATCAGTGTGTTGTTGTGTTTGTAGTAGAGTCGCATCGAACTAACCATAACTTGCGGATAAAGTCAATGAAAATTTGACAAGGATATGGTGGATACGCCGCTGGTACTTCCTATATATAAGTATTCTTGTCAAAGGATCAGAGGCCTTATCGGACGGTTATGGGAAGTTTTATGTAGGATTTATTAGTTTCTTGGTAACTAATCATAACTTGTGGATAAAACTAATGAAAATTTGGCAAGAATATGGTGGATACGCCGCTGGTACTTCCTATATATAAGTATTCTTGCCAAAGGATCAGAGGCATTATCAGGCGGTTATGAGAAGTTCCATGTAGGATTTAGTATTGCCTTGGTTGAAATTATGTTACATTCATATCATCTCACTATTTAAAGAAATTGGATTGTGATCCATTTCTATATAGACTAACCTCTCCATCATAACGAACGAGAGAGGAACTGTCACCATTCAAACATATATGCTATCAGAATGTGGATACAATTGTTAGTTGTTGTGTTTATTTGTGTAGATTGTAGAATTTCTGCCTTAGGATATAACCCTAAGCATATTCAAACTCTTATGCATGATATCATTTTAGCGAATCATTCCTGCTTAACAATACTTATACAGTAGGCAACAAAAAGCGATTCCTGTATTAGGATACTTAACCTTTACAAGGAACGTTACCGCCTCAAACAAAAACCTAAACCCTAATTTTCTTCTAAAAATGTAACCGGCAAACTCAACACCATCATTCTTTTAGCCAATTATATCCCTAATTAAATTTCGGGACGAAATTTCTAAAAAGCAGGGGATACTGTAACATCCGTCCAAAAACGGATTTACCAAACCCGCTCGTTTATCAACCGAACAGTCAGTCAAATTTTTCGTTGCGAATTAAATGCCCAAAATAATTTTAAACGATCCGTAATCAATTATTATGCGGGGATATATATTTAGTTTTTGAAAATCTGTCAAAAATATCAAAATAAAAATGTTTTACTTTTGCCGGGTTTCGAACTCGGGTCTCTACCGGCTCAACCAAACACTTAACTCACACATCATAGACCACTCCGCCACTTTGATTTTCTGTTAAGTTAATGGAATTATTAAATCAAATAATGATGTGCAGAAATTCAAATTCCGTCAACTTGCGCCCAAACAGCTGTCGTCGGAAATCCCGACGACTTCGCCATAAAAACACGTTTTCGCTCAATTTAATCAATCAATTAACTCTCGCCAGCTATAGCCAACGTCTGAAAACGCGTCATTTGCCAAAATCGCGGAGAACAGTTGACTTCGAATATAGACCAAATTCAGACCCCATTCATCTCGTTGCTACCCTATAAATACACCCACAACTCGCCAGAAGTTTTTCACACTCAAATCGCACCTCATCTCGGCGAAAACTCACTCACCGGAAGTATTTGATACATCGCCGGAAAACCGTATCATTAACCTTCGAGCTTACTGAACCCCCTAAACTTTCACCGAAGTCACCCACAACCTTTGCAAGCCTTCGGAAGACTCTCTGCTGCAAGATACTTGTCGCCGGAAAAAGACTTCTGTCGCCGGAGTTCTGCCGGAAAACAGAGTAAAATCAGTCGGTACCTTTCACGCTTAATTCATTCCCTTTTTACTTTTATCTCATTTGTAATTGATCTTTAAACGCTAAAGAAACATGAATCAACATTTTGAACCAGTCCGTCGTCACTTCCGGTTAAAACCGGTGAAGAAGACGAAGTTCGATAATGGTTAAGTATAATTAAATTCAAGTTATTTACCGGGTTAGACACACAGTCCAGCGGTGGACTGTGTGCACTTTTAACGCTAAGGTCACGAGTTCGATTCCGGTTTCACACACGCTGCTTTAATAAAAATCCCTTTTTCCACAAACTGAACCGGGTTGTTTTAAGTATATGTTAAGTATATTGAAACCGAGTTTATAAACCAAGTGTGACACACAGTCCAGCGGTGGAGTGTGTGTCCGCTAACCCACAGGTCCCGGGTTCGAGACCTGTGGAGCGCACCGGTTTCTCGAGTCTTAATCTGTTTTTAAAATAAATTGATTTCTGTTTAAATCTAATTAACGTATATATATAATTAAAATCGGATATATGACGGGTTAGACACGTAGCTCAGTTGGTAGAGCTGCGTGCACGCGTACGGGAGGTCTCGGGTTCGAGCCTCACCCGACGCACAACAATATGCCTATGAACCGGTCAACGAAAGTCAAAGTCAACGCAGGTCAAAGTCAACTGTAGCAAAAATAAAATATTTTTTTATTATTTTTTTTATTTAATTATTTTAATTAAAAATCAATTATAAATACTTAAAAATAACATTTTTAAGGTTAGAAAATAGCCTCAAACTCACAAAAATACACCCAACAATCCTACTAAAATAGATTCATAAAACCCGTTTACTTACCAAACCGTAACGCGATTTATCTAGGTTAATTTCACTCGTGGTTAACACCATTTCGCGTACATCCAACCTCATCAACCGAACGCACCCAATGTGAGTGAATCTTACAATCTCCCCTTTTAAATTACACGTTTTGGGGTGTGTCATGTGTTATGAAATAATTAATTTATTTATTTTGCCATACCACATCGTGACTTAAACTTAGATTGATTTATTGTTGTGATTTACTTATATTCCGTTTGTCAAAGTACATGAAACTCATACATTAAGCCCATCAGTTCCTCGTGGGAAACGAGTAGAACATCGCGTGCTTCATTTCAAATTCATTATTGATCATGTGTGTTGTGTTATTCATATTATCATGTTTATGCAATTCATTCATCAGGCCCTCAGTTCCTCGTAAGAGACGAGTTGAGCATCGCGTGCCTTTAATTGTTCCATTATTATTCATGAGTGTTTCATTTAACATTCTATGATTGCCGATTAAGTTACATCTATTTTTACTCATGTATGGTTGTGCACATATTTCATAATCAATTTAAATAAATTGTTCAAAAGTTTTCCATAGGATTCACTCGCCAACATTATGTTGATCCAAAAACCTTTTTACACATGATACAGGTGAACAGGTTGAAGGAAGAAAAACATAGGATATGCCTTAGAAGAGAACCAAGAAGCTTAGACTGATAGTTAGAAGATGTTGTATAATTTATTTCCATTAAATTGTATTAATGAATATGAAACATATAATAAATGTCATGAGCTTTGATGATAACCCAATTATGCCCCGATCACCTTTTCCGCTGCGGGTCGGGGTGTGACAGATTGGTATCAGAGCCATGACTATAGGGATATAGGATAGGTTATTAGACCCTTGAAACCTATACTATAGTCTGCCTAAATTTAAATTGATTAGGTGGTTACATACAAACTTGTGATATTTATTTGTTTCATATTTGTTTATATTTCAGTCAAACATAGATGCTCATATACATATTCATTATACATATATACATATTCATTATACATATATCGATGTTCATGTATTCAATTTATTTTCATACTCTCAATATCCAAAGATTTTGTGCAATTTTCAATTCTCATCAAAGTAAGTTCTGCGACGGGCATGTAGTAACTGGAAGGGTACAAGTACCGGTAGTCGGAACGTCCTGTCTAGGTTGGCATTCGTATAAATCCAAAATAACGGACCAGTTGCCTACCTGGGGACTAACGATGAGAGTACGACGGACCTATTAGGCCAAAGCATGCCACACCAAACGTCGTTCGAACTAACCTCACTTTGAGATGTCACCGTGTCTACACCTGGACACATTCCGAACATCACACGTTGTATACATATCTCTCGATTTTCTCCGGGTTTTGTGAACGCAACCAGGCAGAAACCGTGCGAACCATATGAAAAACCGGTATTCATGGGGGCCCACATGATTACACAGGTAAAGTATGGCGGCATGACGGGCCTAACAGCAAGCAAAACCCAAGACATCCTATGGATGTAGTAGATTTATTTTTCTATATTTAATTTATGAACGTTCAATCCCAAACTCGACCCACGATCCCAAAGGCATCCAACTCATACTCTTGACATGTATTCCTTGTAGATGTCTTCTAGCCTCGCTCGTAGGAAAATGAGAGCAGGAAAAGCCCGTGAACGCATGGCTACCCAAATCGCTCAACAAATGGCTGCCGTAATACCCAATATTATAATCCAAGTTCAACAAGCACTTACCAATAATCCCATCAATCAAGCAAACCAAAACATTTTCAACTCTCCCCAAATACCACTAAATGCACCTACAAGCATTTCAAATCATGCGACCCTCCGAAATACAAAGGGACTGAAGGCGTCACCGCTCTCCTCCATTGGTTTGAAGAAATGGAGAACACATTTCTAAATTGCGATTGCCCTGGCGATCGCAAAGTGCGATATGCTACCGGTCGGTTATATGGGATAGCACTTACTTGGTGGAATACAGAGAAGGCCAAACGAGGTGTTGAAGATGCTATGTCCTTAACTTGGAACGAATTGAAGGAAATCATGACCAGACGATTTTGCCCAAGGAGCGAAATCAAGAAGTTAGAAGATGAATTTTACTCATTGAAGCAAATAGAAGGAGACCACATCACCTACAACAAAAGGTTTCTCGAATTACATCAAATGGTTCCCAACATGTTCACTCCCCTCTACCGTTTGATCGAGCACTACATTCATGGTCTTCCGTCAAAGATTCAAGACCCTGTAATAAGTACCAAGCCTGC
This sequence comes from Scalesia atractyloides, assembly GCA_947069175.1. Lineage (NCBI taxonomy): Eukaryota > Viridiplantae > Streptophyta > Magnoliopsida > Asterales > Asteraceae > Scalesia > Scalesia atractyloides. The sequence continues at coordinate 89,582,471 of CAMTDV010000004.1, forward strand.
AACTTTGGAAGCAGCAATGGAGCTAGCAACAGAGCTCACCGAGAACCGAATCCGAAACAAAGACTTCAAGGAGGAGAAGAAAAAGGATAAAGAATCGACTGAAGCCTCCGACTCCACTCAACCCGAATCCCCTTCTCAACCCAATCCTAAGAGAAGAAGAGTCGGGCGACTCTTCGCTGCTACTCAATGAAATCACCCAGCTTTTCACGCCATACCCATCCGAGCTATCCCAATCACCCAAGTGGCACCCAACTCAACTTACCCAAATAAGAAACCATATCTTGGACCTCACCCTCGATGCAACAACTGTTTTTATCACCATCCCCTTACCCTACTTTGTCGTCTATGTGCAACTTGTGGACGCTATGGTCATTTGAGCAATGTTTGTCGCACCTTTCAAGACCAAACCTCTTCCCCTACTCAAAACATGGCCCAAACTTATCATCAACCCAACACCCCATGTTCCCATATGCTCGAGCTTGCTTCAATTGTGGCGACCCTACCCACCTTAGAAACACATGCCCTGAATTGGTTAACGTTATCAACACTCGAGCCCAATCAAACCCAGTTAACCAAGTAAACCAAGCAAACCCAGCTCCACCGCCAGCAAGAGGAAGAGTCTTCAATATCAACGCCAATCCTGTCGAAGATATTGACGGCCCAAACAAAGATACTCAGCTAGTCTTCTTCGCCGGAGATCCAGATTCAACTCTTATCGTTTAGTTTTTATGTTTTTCCATGTGTAGACTGTTAGAGAAATTATTGGATATTATATATATTGTTTTCAGTATATGCAATTTCATAGGCCGCCGCTCCCCATTACCTATGAGCGTGAGCTGTTCCCCATTACCTATGAGCGTGAACCTGGCGTGCCCACCTTTATTGTCATTTTCAGTACATACATACGATCGGCTCCGCTTGATTGAGCCTTGATCGCACATACATTTTTCATTATCAGTATCTTGTGGTTGTTGTGTTTGATATAAAGTCGCATAGAACTAATCATAACACGCGGATAAAGTCAATGAGAATTTGACAAGAATATGGTGGATACGCCGCTGGTACTTCCTATATATAAGTATTCTTGTCAAAAGATCAGAGGCATTATCTGGCGATTATGAGAGGTTCCATGCATAGGCTGTTGTGTGATTGTTGTTTAAGTTTATCATTTTCAGTATATGCAATTTCATAGGCCGCCGCTCCCCATTACCTATGAGCGTGAGCTGTTCCCCATTACCTATGAGCGCGAACCAGGCGTTGCCAACATAAGATCGGCTCCGTTCGATTGAGCCTTGATCTCACATACAATTTCATTCTCAATACATACAATACAATCGGCTCCGTTTGATTGAGCCTTGATCGCACAGACAATTTCATTATCAGTGTGTTGTTGTGTTTGTAGTAGAGTCGCATCGAACTAACCATAACTTGCGGATAAAGTCAATGAAAATTTGACAAGGATATGGTGGATACGCCGCTGGTACTTCCTATATATAAGTATTCTTGTCAAAGGATCAGAGGCCTTATCGGACGGTTATGGGAAGTTTTATGTAGGATTTATTAGTTTCTTGGTAACTAATCATAACTTGTGGATAAAACTAATGAAAATTTGGCAAGAATATGGTGGATACGCCGCTGGTACTTCCTATATATAAGTATTCTTGCCAAAGGATCAGAGGCATTATCAGGCGGTTATGAGAAGTTCCATGTAGGATTTAGTATTGCCTTGGTTGAAATTATGTTACATTCATATCATCTCACTATTTAAAGAAATTGGATTGTGATCCATTTCTATATAGACTAACCTCTCCATCATAACGAACGAGAGAGGAACTGTCACCATTCAAACATATATGCTATCAGAATGTGGATACAATTGTTAGTTGTTGTGTTTATTTGTGTAGATTGTAGAATTTCTGCCTTAGGATATAACCCTAAGCATATTCAAACTCTTATGCATGATATCATTTTAGCGAATCATTCCTGCTTAACAATACTTATACAGTAGGCAACAAAAAGCGATTCCTGTATTAGGATACTTAACCTTTACAAGGAACGTTACCGCCTCAAACAAAAACCTAAACCCTAATTTTCTTCTAAAAATGTAACCGGCAAACTCAACACCATCATTCTTTTAGCCAATTATATCCCTAATTAAATTTCGGGACGAAATTTCTAAAAAGCAGGGGATACTGTAACATCCGTCCAAAAACGGATTTACCAAACCCGCTCGTTTATCAACCGAACAGTCAGTCAAATTTTTCGTTGCGAATTAAATGCCCAAAATAATTTTAAACGATCCGTAATCAATTATTATGCGGGGATATATATTTAGTTTTTGAAAATCTGTCAAAAATATCAAAATAAAAATGTTTTACTTTTGCCGGGTTTCGAACTCGGGTCTCTACCGGCTCAACCAAACACTTAACTCACACATCATAGACCACTCCGCCACTTTGATTTTCTGTTAAGTTAATGGAATTATTAAATCAAATAATGATGTGCAGAAATTCAAATTCCGTCAACTTGCGCCCAAACAGCTGTCGTCGGAAATCCCGACGACTTCGCCATAAAAACACGTTTTCGCTCAATTTAATCAATCAATTAACTCTCGCCAGCTATAGCCAACGTCTGAAAACGCGTCATTTGCCAAAATCGCAGGGAGAACAGTTGACTTCGAATATAGACCAAATTCAGACCCCATTCATCTCGTTGCTACCCTATAAATACACCCACAACTCGCCAGAAGTTTTTCACACTCAAATCGCACCTCATCTCGGCGAAAACTCACTCACCGGAAGTATTTGATACATCGCCGGAAAACCGTATCATTAACCTTCGAGCTTACTGAACCCCCTAAACTTTCACCGAAGTCACCCACAACCTTTGCAAGCCTTCGGAAGACTCTCTGCTGCAAGATACTTGTCGCCGGAAAAAGACTTCTGTCGCCGGAGTTCTGCCGGAAAACAGAGTAAAATCAGTCGGTACCTTTCACGCTTAATTCATTCCCTTTTTACTTTTATCTCATTTGTAATTGATCTTTAAACGCTAAAGAAACATGAATCAACATTTTGAACCAGTCCGTCGTCACTTCCGGTTAAAACCGGTGAAGAAGACGAAGTTCGATAATGGTTAAGTATAATTAAATTCAAGTTATTTACCGGGTTAGACACACAGTCCAGCGGTGGACTGTGTGCACTTTTAACGCTAAGGTCACGAGTTCGATTCCGGTTTCACACACGCTGCTTTAATAAAAATCCCTTTTTCCACAAACTGAACCGGGTTGTTTTAAGTATATGTTAAGTATATTGAAACCGAGTTTATAAACCAAGTGTGACACACAGTCCAGCGGTGGAGTGTGTGTCCGCTAACCCACAGGTCCCGGGTTCGAGACCTGTGGAGCGCACCGGTTTCTCGAGTCTTAATCTGTTTTTAAAATAAATTGATTTCTGTTTAAATCTAATTAACGTATATATATAATTAAAATCGGATATATGACGGGTTAGACACGTAGCTCAGTTGGTAGAGCTGCGTGCACGCGTACGGGAGGTCTCGGGTTCGAGCCTCACCCGACGCACAACAATATGCCTATGAACCGGTCAACGAAAGTCAAAGTCAACGCAGGTCAAAGTCAACTGTAGCAAAAATAAAATATTTTTTTATTATTTTTTTTATTTAATTATTTTAATTAAAAATCAATTATAAATACTTAAAAATAACATTTTTAAGGTTAGAAAATAGCCTCAAACTCACAAAAATACACCCAACAATCCTACTAAAATAGATTCATAAAACCCGTTTACTTACCAAACCGTAACGCGATTTATCTAGGTTAATTTCACTCGTGGTTAACACCATTTCGCGTACATCCAACCTCATCAACCGAACGCACCCAATGTGAGTGAATCTTACAATCTCCCCTTTTAAATTACACGTTTTGGGGTGTGTCATGTGTTATGAAATAATTAATTTATTTATTTTGCCATACCACATCGTGACTTAAACTTAGATTGATTTATTGTTGTGATTTACTTATATTCCGTTTGTCAAAGTACATGAAACTCATACATTAAGCCCATCAGTTCCTCGTGGGAAACGAGTTAGAACATCGCGTGCTTCATTTCAAATTCATTATTGATCATGTGTGTTGTGTTATTCATATTATCATGTTTATGCAATTCATTCATCAGGCCCCTCAGTTCCTCGTAAGAGACGAGTTGAGCATCGCGTGCCTTTAATTGTTCCATTATTATTCATGAGTGTTTCATTTAACATTCTATGATTGCCGATTAAGTTACATCTATTTTTACTCATGTATGGTTGTGCACATATTTCATAATCAATTTAAATAAATTGTTCAAAAGTTTTCCATAGGATTCACTCGCCAACATTATGTTGATCCAAAAACCTTTTTACACATGATACAGGTGAACAGGTTGAAGGAAGAAAAACATAGGATATGCCTTAGAAGAGAACCAAGAAGCTTAGACTGATAGTTAGAAGATGTTGTATAATTATTTCCATTAAATTGTATTAATGAATATGAAACATATAATAAATGTCATGAGCTTTGATGATAACCCAATTATGCCCCGATCACCTTTTCCGCTGCGGGTCGGGGTGTGACATCAAGTCTCAGAATATTGAAAGACGAGTACAACGATTACAAAGTTTCCAGAAATAGAATTACAACATGAACTTTCCAAATATAGAAAGTTTGAAATAGCAGGGCGTTACAACGAGATAACCCTTTGATAAGAATGAATTGTCTATGTTCACCGTTGAGATGTCCCCATGTGTCGAATGTGAGAGGACATGGAACCATACATGATTCTTTGTCCCTGAAAATAGTTGTTTAAAATAAGTTGTGTTACAAGTTGATCTTGACACAGGTTGTACATGCCACAAATTCAAAAATCGTGTCAGATATAGGAACCGATCATGTTAAGGATATTCAAGGGTAAACATAACCCATTTAACTCAAATTTTATTTATTTTGTACAATAATAATATAACTTTTACAATGTATGTCTATAAACACAAAGATCCATAATTAACACTTATTTTTAACCTACATAAAATGACATCATTTTTGTTTTGAACTTTTAGTTTTACGATAAAATACTTGGTAAACTTAAGCTTTAACATAAAACTTTTTTAAAAGGGGCTAGCGAATTACACATGTTACCTCACAAACTCGTAAGTTTAACTCTATACTAACCCCTTTAGCAAAACGTATCCACATGTTTAACTCAAAACTTACATGAAGTCGCTAAAATTATACCAAAAACCATAAATTTCGTATTACATTCATATCTATGTGTAGCACCAATCTCCATTTCAAACGTTATTGTATGTACAATACCAAGGTTGGCCATGGGCATGGGCCAGATGGGCGCCGACTTAGAGCCAAAAACGTAAGAGGACTACTTCGACTTTTAATTTTTTTATTATATGTGTGCGTGGGGGGTATGTATGTATGTATATTATATGTATTAAGAAAGCGCTTTATATTTAAACTTTAAACCCAAATTGTGCCAAATTCCTATACTAACAATTCTAATTGTTAATGGTTGTTATTTATGATTGGTGCTCTTATATTATTTTTATATATTAAGATTTTGTTAGTGTTTACATATATTATTTTATATTGCTTTTAGTGTTAAATGTGTATTACAATACGTAATTAATAATATACTTATATTTATTGACATTTTGATAGAATTTTTTGTGCGGTTGGTACGGTATATGATCACAATTTGTTTAAATTACAACTTACTTTTGTATCGTTACATTACATTTCGATATTCAGAGCCGAGCCATAGCTACAACGAACCGAACACATGTAGATATTATTTTGGTTAATCTTTAGACTTTCTTTGTTGCCTTATTCTTTGTCATAATGTGCGATACCGATTGAACTCTCACCGTGTCTCCGCCGCAATGCCATTTAGATTAAAGTCTACATGATCTATATTGATTTTTCAATACACCATGTAACAAATTTAAATTTCTTTTTTTTATTTAACCTCTTATAGTTAAGTTAACTTTTAACTCTACAAATTTATTTAACCTCTTATAGTTAAATTTAACTTTTATCTCTATATATGTTTACTTACACGTGTTGTTTCCTTATTTTTATTGTCGTTTAGATTAAAACCTAAATGATCTAGTATTAATCCACTGATATAACATATCACAAATATAATCTCGCATGCATCCTTCTACGACCCGCCGAAAATTGCAGTGTTTAAATACTAGTTTTAAACAAGTAAATTGTAATTCTGCACACCCAATTTGTTTTAACTTTTGATACCCAAGTCCCAAACTAAACCCATTGTATTTAAAGTTTATACCCAAACCTTTGGCCCAAATTTTAATCCAACATTCAAACCCAGATAAATAATGAAATTTCAATCGTCGTTCAATGTTAGGGTGCTAAAAAATACCACAACAAACAACGACGTAATACGAAACACCTTTGCAGCGTGACGAGTGAATTCGGAGTCCATGTGTTCCGACGCAACAACAACCCAAGGCCCAACAATGACAAAACTGAACCGTGAATCGTGTTGTTTTACTAATCGACCTTAAATCCTTCACACATGGTTTACACAACTGCACAAATCATTAACATGTATAGAATTATGTTATTTTACTAATTTAGATGTTTAAAACTTAAATATTATTTCGTTGATCAGGTATGGGACTGTGTTGTTTAACTACTTTAGATATTTAAACTTAGGGTCATGATACAATAGGAAGTTTCTTTGGCTAGGAAGGCTAGGAAGTAATCTTGACCATCAATTGGTTTAATCAAGGGCTAAGATTAAATGAGTGAAATTGAAAAGAAGAAAAGAGGCACGTGGGTTTGTGTAAGGGCATTCCAGTCAATCCAGGACAATAACTTTTTCATATGACATTATTTTTTTATAAAAATTGCACCAAAAAAACGAGCGTTTTTTAATCTTTAAAACGAGTATACTATTGCTGTATTTTCGAAAAAAATACGAAAACTCAGTTGCGTAAAACGCAATAAAAAATGCAGTGATTTTTTTTTTTTGTAAAACGCAACCAACTGTCTACAATTAAAAAACGCGGACAGTCCTTCAATCAAAACCGCAATGGCTGAAAGTAAAACTAAGCTGGCTGAACACAGTTAAAAAGTAAAACGCAATGGCTGAATACAGTTAAAAGATGCAACGCAATGGCTAGACAGCAGCAGCAAGCTGAACACAGTTAAAAAATGAAAAAACGCAATGGCTGGACAGTTTAAAAAAAAGCAGCATTCGTGTTTTCCAAGCGCAAAAACCAGCAACACGCGGGCCCGGTTTTTTGGAACTGCATTCGTGTCCGCAAGACGTGGGCACACGAGTTCGACTAAATTCCGGTTCCAATTTGCACCCCCCCTGCGCACCCGCGCGTAGAACTTATGGTAAAACATGTCATAAAGTTATGTTGGTTAGGCAAAATGTTTCACCTTATAAATAACATTATACTTTGTCTCCACACCAATGTGGGACAAGTGGTTTACCATTTTGGACATCCATTCAAACACACTTAATTTACATATTATTATCATATAGTTTCATTTCAAGTTCAACAAACCATTATAAAACACAATGCACTAAAAATATAAAAAAAGTGTTTTTTTTTTCTAAAAGACAATGGACAAAAAAAAAGACAGTGTTTTTTTTTTTCTAAAAAGCAATGAATTAAAACAAAAACAAAGTTTATTTCTAAAACGCAATTGACTAAAAATATAAAAGAAAGTGTACTTTCTAAAACGCAATGGACTAAAAGAAATGTGTCTTTTGTAAAACGCAATGGACTAAAAACACAAAGAAATGTGTTGTTTCTAAAACGCAATGGATTAAAAACACAAAGAATGTCTTTTTTTCTAAAACACAATGGACTAAAAACACGTAAAAATATGTTTATCCTAAAACGCAATGCACTAAAAACACAAGGAAATTTGTTTTTCTAAAACGCAATGGACTAAAAACAAAAAAAAATATCTTTTTTATAAAACGCAATAGATTAAAAACACAATAAAAAAGCATTTTTTTCATTGTGTTATAAAACGTAATTAATTAAAAACACAAATATAATATGTTTTCATAAAGAATAGAAGATAGAGATATAATGTCTGAGAAGATCAAAAGTGAATCAAACAATTCTACTAATTATTTTCATAAAACTCAATGAGTATTTCATTGAGAAAAAAACCCCTCACTGATAAAAAGACATTCATAAAAAGCAATAAGTATTTCATTAATAAAAAACCCCTGATTGCTAAAAGACACAGAAGCATAAAGATCAATACTTACATTGACATTCATATAAGCTTTACTTTTCAAACTTTACTGATATACAAAAAAAATTTATTTATCTCGATGAAGCTTTACTTTTCAACCATCCAGTATTGAATCTTACAAAATCTAGAAATTCTTTTGCTTCTGATAACCCATCTCCTTAAAATTCCACAACTCACAAATTATCAGCACAATAACGCATCAATCTCTCAACCTGCAATAAGTGACGGTGGGTAGGCAACGGCTGTGGCAGTGGTGGTGATGGTGGGCGACAGCGGCGGTGGTGAGCGACGACGGCAACAGTGGTGGTGGTGTTAGGGTGTGTTGGTGATGGTGGTGGGTTGAGACAAACAATAAAGATGAAAGGATGAAAGATGAACTGAATTTTTTTTAGATACGAAACTACTTTATGATGGACCAAAATACCCTTCTCTTTGTTTTTTCTATCTCGCCACGTGTAAGGCTAAAATAGCTTCCTACCCTTATCTAGCAAGATCAAACTTTCTATTTGATCATCACCCTTTAAACTTAAATAGTTAATTACTTTACATGTTTAGGCTTTATAGTTATTCGTTTTATAATTTATATAAGCAAGATGAATTGATGAAACTTAGGGCCTATTTGTTACCTATGTTCAACCTCTTAACTGGTTCAGACTGTTTGTTTCGCAAACATATGTTTGAATGGTTCAGACATTTGCCTCTGAATGGTTAAGATTTATACTGAGTCTGAATGGTTAAGACCTTTAATCTGAATTGGTCAGACATTTGCCTCTGAACGGTTAAACATTATATTGTCTCTTAATGGTTCAGACCTCTTACTCGTTCAGCACTTAATGATTCAGACCTTTTACTGATTCAGCACTTAACCATTGAGAAGTTGTTCAAACAACCGTTACTATCATATTAAATTGAAACTTTTATGAAACTTCGTATAATAGGGCAGAATGGCAGATAGAGCCAGGTTTTTTTTAATCTCAATTTATACACTCTTAATGAAAACTTATAAAACTACAAGGACTAAAACATGAAATCAATAAAACTCTACCACTCTACCGTTTAACCTTTCAAAATCAAAACTTCTTCAAATTCGATTTCACAATTTTCTCTCTCTACAGATCTCCTCTCTCTCTCATCAGGTACGTTTCAATTTTCCTTCAATCAACAATTACATTCATCAATTAACATAATCTCACACATGTATTACCAAATTTCCCCTAAATTAACGAGATCACACGATCAATTTCTATATAATCATGCATTCGCATTTTAGGTTTCCAATCATCAACTGTTCGTGAATTATTGAATATTTTTTCCCAAAAATAACGAGTTAAAACGATCAATTTATACGTAATCATGTATTCGCATTTTAGGTTTTCACTACTGTTCGTGAATTGTCGATTTGTTTCCTAAATTAACGAGTTTTATACGAGCAATTTATATATATATAATCATGCGTTTACATTTAAGGTTTTTAATCATTAACTGTTCGTGAATTATTGATTTTTTTCCCTAAATTAACGAGTTTATACGATCAATTTATATATAATCATGTATTCGCATTTTAGGTTTTCAATCATCATTTCGTGAATTATCCGTTTTTTTTTTCTAAATTAACGAGTTTATACGATCATTTATATATAATCATGCATTCGCATTTTAGGTTTTCAATCAGCAACTGTTCGTGAAATCAATCATTCATCAATCATGTCTCTGAGACCTAGCGCGAGAACCGAGGTTCGCCGGAACCGTTACAAGGTCGCCGTCGACGCGGAGGAGGGACGGCGGAGTAGGGAGGATAATATGGTTGAGATCCGTAAGAATAAACGTGAGGAAAACTTGTTGAAAAAACGTCAAGTGCTGACGTCATCACAACCGTTAGCTTACGGTGCTTCTGTTCAAACCGCCACCACAGAGAAAAAGGTCTTCTTAGTTCTTAATCATAATTATAATATAATTATAATTATAATTATTTTATAATGTATTTATAATAGTGTATAATAATATATATGATGATAAAATATGATCACATTTGTTTAGGAGTATTTGTTGGAGATAATTGTGATCAGATTATTTTATTTGAATTTTGAAGGAGATAAAGTAGAAGATTTAAATAAATTGTTTAATTGAAATGTTTACAGTTAACGGATAGGTTTATTTGATAATTTAAAAAGAGTTTGAGTATAGATATGATTAGTTTACCTCTTATAAAAGGTTATGTATTCAGTTTTATGTGTTTTATGTGTTGAGTCGAGTTTATAATAACGAAAAAGTTGAAAGCTTTGAAAGCCAAGTAATGGCATCAAATTTGTTTTCTTGGTTTTATCGAGTTTGGGGCAACAAACCAAAGCATTAGCATAAGGTAGGTTTAGGGTTTTGTTTCGTCGGTATTTCGGATACTTTGGGTTCAGTTTCTGATTCGGATTGTATATGTGCATGATATCTTCATCAAAGTGTTTCTAGTTCAAACTCATACAATAGTTGTAGTTCTCGTTACTCTATTTAATATGGCATTATGTTATTAACTGTGATCTATATTCTATAATGATATTATAGATACATACATTCTGTCTGTCATTTGAACTATAATTGTTGTTGATTAAATTTTCAGTTAGAAAGCCTCCCTTCTATGGTTGCTGGAGTTTTTTCTAATGATAACAACATGCAGTTGGAGGCAACTACTCAGTTTCGTAAATTGCTCTCCATAGGTATACCGTATAGGCATACATAATACTTTTGTAGTTTATATTAGTTGCCAGAAATACATTTTTCTAGATTTCATTAGTCGAATTTCGTTTCATTTCACAGAACGAAGCCCACCGATTCAAGAAGTTATACAACAGGAGTTGTACCTCGTTTTGTCGAGTTTTTAATGAGGGAAGAGTTTCCACAGCTTCAGGTAATGTACTAATCTTGCTTGTTGGGTGTTTTTGTTTTTGAGTGTATGTATCTAACAAGTTTGATTATACTTTTTAATAAGTTTGAGGCTGCGTGGGCACTCACAAACATTGCCTCTGGAACCTCTGAGCATACAAAGGTTGTAATTGATAACGGTGCGGTCCCTATTTTCGTCAAGCTTCTAGCTTCACCTAGTGATGATGTGCGCGAGCAGGTAATGCATGCTGTAATCGAGCCGAGTCAGGTTGAGCTCTAGCTCGAACTTAAAAGACCAGCTTGGCTCGGCTCGTTTATTTAACGGAGCTGAAAATTGGAACTTTAGCTTTGCTCATAAAATGTTCGAGCGAAATCAAGCTAGCTCATTTTTTTTATTATTTTACAAATATTGATAACATTAAAAAGTTAATGTGTATCTATATATATATATTTTTAAGACCGAAAGGCATATTTAAAGTATTATAATGTATAATTTTTGTTTATTTTCTCATACTTTTATATGTTATTGATTAAGTAAACTTAAAATGTTAACACTGTCACACCCCGACCCGCAGCGGAATAAGAGTCGGGGCATAATTGGGTTATCACCAAAGCTCATGATGTTTACTAAAATGTTTCATATTTATTAAATTCAAATTACAACTTAAATATCCAAATCAAAATTCATACAATTACAAGGAAATATAACTATGTAAATAATCCAAAGCTTAAACTGGTTTATTCTTCTAGGCCTTCCTATGTGTTTCTTGTCTCAGCTGGATCACCTGTATCATGTGTAAAACGGGGGATATTTTGGGTCAACAAAAGTTGGCGAATGAACCTTGATAAAACATTGTTATTAATTTCTTGTTTTATTTAATATGGAAAATTTGTGCAATAATCACATGTGAGCAAACATATATAAGTAAACAAACACAAACCATTTTGAATGATTATATGATATGAATGATGATGAATGTGAGATCAAGGCTCAATCAAACGGAGCCGATCTTATGAGGCACCTGATGCTCAATCCGTCTCCCACGGGGAACTGATGGGCCTAATGAAATGCGTGCACTGAAAATGATAAATCCAAATAACATATAATCCACACAACAATTGATACACATCTGATACACATTTGATCACGGATATGATGTATCACAAGTGTTTAAATGTAATAAAGAATTAAACGACACATGATACACCCCAAAACATGATTAAAATGGAGAATTGATAGAGATTCACTCACATTGGGTGCGTTCTTTGATGACGTTGGATGCGCACGAATTTTAGGATTTGATCGACGAGGGAAAAACTAACCTAAAATAATAACGAAATGATTCGGTAAATAAATGGATTTTATTTGAGATTAATACTTTTAATTCATAATCTTAATAGGATTTTTAGATTTATTTTTGTGAGTTTAAGGAAATTTTCTAACTTTAAAAATCTTATTTTTAAGTATTTTTAAATAATTTTCTAATTAAATAAATAAATAAAAAAATTGACTTTTTTGACCGTTGACCGTTGACCGGTCGGACTGTGTTTTTATATGCGCCGAGTGAGGTTCGAACTCGGAACCTCTCGTATACGTGCACGTAGCTCTACCAACTGAGCTACGTGTCTAACCCGAAATATTCTCTGTTTTAATTATATTTATATACTAATTAATTTTAAACTTATTTGATTTTTTATTAAAAATGATTTATATGGCCGAACCGGTTGCAGGGACCCGGAGTCGAACTCGGGTCCTTTGGTTCGAGTGCGCACAACCCAACCAGTTGGGCTGTGTGTCAAATCTGTTTAACTATGGATTATATTACTCTTATAAACATTCTGTGACTTGATCTGGTTAAGTTTTAGAAATGTTGGTTTTATTTCTGAAAGTCGGTACGTGTGCGATTTGAACTCGGGACGTGTGTGTTGTTTGTGCACACAGTCCACCGCTGGACTGTGTTTCTAACCCGTTCGAATATCCAGTTTTAATTATATTTATACCCATACTCGACTTCATCTTCTTCGTTTACAAAAACACAGAACAGTGAAGTCCGACTGTTCTGTTTAAATCGGTCATCAAAACTTATAATTGGTTGGAATGAAATAGATAAAGAAGATTACGGAATAAAATGTACCAAAACAGAATGTTTTCTCAGATTTCCGGCAAGAGTCGTCGGCTCTGATTGGTGACTTCCGACTGAGTGAATTGATTAACAGTTTTGATCATTGTGTTGTGCAATTAAGTTACTAAACAAGAGATATCAAGAGGGTTTAGATGATTATACCGATCGACAGTGAGACTTCGGATTTTCAGTGATATTCCGGTGAGTGTGGGGTTTTCCGGCGGCGTAGTCTGGGACAGATTCTGGTTGAATGATTAAAGTTAATACATGCCGAACAATGGATTACAAACAAAAGAGTCGAGAATTTTACCGATTTGAAGTAAGTCTCGGTTTTCCGGTGAAAGTCCGGCGAATGCAGAATATCTCCGGCGACGTGTTTTGGGATGAATAAAGCTTCGGAAACGATCGTGGTTCTAGAGCGAAAGGATTTCCAGAGTGTTCAAGTTGGTATTTATAGTGGAAAGCTGAATGGGTTTGAATTGGGTCAAGGTTCGCGATTGGAGATTTTCCGGCGGTTACGACCGAAATTGACTGCCGGCAACGGTTATAACTGGCGTCGAGATTAAATTGTGCGTTTCAGTCAAAGGAAAGGTAGCCAAAATCACGGAACGTCTGTTTTTCCGGTGAGTGCGAGTTCTGGGCGCGCTGATTGCAGATTTGACTTTTCGGTTTTATTATAAAACCTATTTGTTTCCGTGTTTATTACAAAAACAATGTGTGCCGGAGCGGTGTGTTGTGTGTTTGGGTTTGTGGGTGACCCGGGTTCGAAACCCGGCGTCTCCATTTTATTTTTTTCTCACTATTTATTATTATTTATAAATTGGTTTTTAAATTCTAATATATTTATTAATTATGTATTGTTTAAAATTAATATGAGCAATAAATACGTAACGAAAAATTATAACTGGATATTTGATTAATAAATGAAGCGGGTTTGGAAACCCGTTTTTCGACGAATGTTACAAACACTTCAACCCCTCCCACACATTATTTATTCTAATACATTTAAAATGAATTGATATAAAATAAAAAAGTTCAAGCCGGCGCACGAGCTCACGAGCCGAGCCAGGCCTAGCCGAGCGGGCTCGTTTACAACCGAGCTTTTTCTGAGCAAGATTCGAGCAGTCGTGAGCTGCGAGCTTTTTAAACACCCTATTCCTGACAATAAAAAAATGCAGATTAGGTCCGGACAAAACACATGTACTCAGTTTCTCATATTTGACCATCTCTTTGTTGCAGTCTGTTTGGGCTATGGGAAACGTTGCTGGTGATTCTCCTAGATGTCGTGATCTTGTTCTTGGTCATGGTGCTTTGACTTCGTTGCTTTCTCTGTTAAATGAGCGCGCGAAGCTTTCCATGCTCAGAAATGCCACGTGGACGGTTGAATTTCTGTCGTGGAAAACCACAACCTTCATTTGAGCTGGTAGTTTACTAGTTAATATCTCATTATTTTTATATATAACAAGTGGGTTACCACCATGCTCCTCAGTGGGTTTAAAACGTAATCAAAATAAGCAAATAACTAGAGCTAAAGTTGTTTGATGTTTTATTATTAAAGTCAGGGGCTAGAGGTGTTTGATGTAGTTAAGGGGCTAAAGTGCTAAACATGTCATTATTTTGAGGGGCTAAACATGTCATTATTATTTTGAGGGGATAAACATGTCATATTATTGTTGAGGGGATAAATTGGTTAATGCCAAAGTTGAGGGGCCAAAGTTGGTTGATGTGACAAAATAGCATATTTATAGTATATATAATTTTGTTTCTCTTATGTTAACGTATTTGAATCGTAGACAAGGCCAGCTCTTCCGGTCCTGGCGCGTCTTATTCATTCAAAAGACGAAGAGGTGTTAACTGATGCATGTTGGGCTCTTTCGTATCTGTCTGACGGTACAAATGACAAAATTCAAGCTGTGATCGATGCTGGTGTCTGCCAAAGGCTTGTTGAGCTTCTTCTGTGAGTCTTCCATTACTTTGGTTTATAATTTTGATTTTTTTGCTAGATCAATATTTTAAGTTCTTAATTATTTTTCGTCTGGTGTTTAGTCATCCGTCTCCTTCGGTACTCATCCCCACGCTTCGAACTGTCGGCAACATTGTCACCGGCGACGATCGCCAGACTCAGGGATGATCGTTTTTTTTTAATCATAAATTTTTCATTAAGTTTTAAGTCCTTTTCATATTTTCATAATAAAACAGAGACGATTATGTAATTATACTTTTATGTGGTTCTCGTTTTAGATTTTGGTTTCCGTTATCAATGGAAGGTTGACTAGTTATTTTTTATTTGATAGCATATTATCGAGCGTGGCGCGCTTCCTTGTTTGCTCGGTTTTTTGACTTAGAACCATAAGAAGAGCATTAAAAAGGAAGCCTGTTGGACAATCTCAAACATCACTGCAGGAAACAAAGAACAAATACAGGTAAAGTGACATTTTTTTACCACACCAAGTCTCTTAAAGAGTAACGGAAAGGCTTTTGGATGTTTTCTTTACTTATAATTTGGTCAACCCATTCCTTATGAGTTGACCCATTTGAATCACACCTGTTATCTAATGGTTAAAAGCCACATAAAGTGTATCTTTAATACATTAACCATGGTAAATTATTTTGTTTTAAAAAGTAAGGTTACGAGTAAAGTGCCGTAAGGGCCCCTGAAAGGTTTGAAATTGCCAACGTTGGCCGTCAGCCTCTGTCATTTCTCACCTCAGGGGCCATTTTGGCAATTTAAAAAGAACAAAATATTTTCTATCGACAATTCTTGACCTGTTAACCCGTTTAACATATTTAATATTTTTGTTTTAGCTGTTTTCATTTTACATGGTTAATTATAATAATGTTAGTTTTGGCACACTATAAAAAATGAACTAAAAAAGCTGTGTGAGGGGGTCAACTTGACCTGACCCGTCACTTGTTTTGACCTTTTACCAAACCTGCTTGATGACAATTTTTTACCCCATTTCTGTATTTGATAATTAGATATATTACAATGTTTTTTTTTGTCAACATTACAGAATGTGATTGAGGCTGGATTAATCGCTCCGCTAGTCTTTCTACTCCAGACGGCTGAATTCGATATCAAAAAGGAAGCCGCATGGGCAATATCAAACGCCACTTCTGGCGGTACCAATGAGCAAATCAAGTAATTCCTTTTCAACAATCTTTTCACCAAATTACACGTTCGTATACATAACCGACACTTATATAACACTTATAAAATGGCACCATGATTATTTATAGGTATTTGGTGAGTCAAGGTTGTATAAAACCGTTATGTGATCTGCTTGTATGTCCCGATCCAAGGATCGTGACGGTCTCGTTAGAAGGGCTCGAGAACATTCTTAAGGTAGGAGAAGCGGAAAAGCGTGACGTTAATTTGTATGCACAGTTGATTGATGATGCTGACGGGTTAGAAAAGATTGAGAATTTGCAAAGTCATGATAATCATGAGATTTATGAGAAGGCGGTTAAGATTCTCGAGAAGTATTGGTTGGATGAGGATGAGGAAAATGCTGGTGATGGTGCGAATACGGGTTTTAACTTGGGTGGAGATTGTATTAAAGTTCCGTCTGGCGGATTCAATTTTAACAGCTGAAGGTAATTGCGGTTTTTACTAGTTATCTCACAATATATGAAAGTTAGAGGTGGCAAGATGTGAGGGTCGGACAAATTACGG
Source organism: Scalesia atractyloides (assembly GCA_947069175.1). Lineage (NCBI taxonomy): Eukaryota > Viridiplantae > Streptophyta > Magnoliopsida > Asterales > Asteraceae > Scalesia > Scalesia atractyloides. The sequence goes on from CAMTDV010000004.1 coordinate 89,599,458, forward strand.
GTCATATCTGTCGGGCAGCTGGGTTGACCCGCAAACACTTTTTTGAGAGTTTTTAGAAAAAACATTACCCACAGGCCACAAACACCTTTTTTTAGGGTCCTCGTGTTTTCAAAATTTTACAATTTACGTCCCTGAGATTTGGCAATTTATTGCGACTTTCGTCCTTGGAGGTTTGGCCCTCAGGGATGAACATGACAAGATTTAGAAACCATGAGGACCCAGATGTGGAAAAACAAACTTTTGGATGAAAGTCGTAAAAATGGCCAAACCTCAGGGACGAAAATGACAATTTACTCTTTAAAGTATTTTATGGGACATGTAACTTGTGTTAAGTTTAACGATGATTATTTGAGCCGGTTAATTTGAAGGTGCAGGGTTATGGTGGGATAATGAAGTACGTCAGTGGCGTCAAAGGTCGGTCAGGTCAGGTCATCGGGTTGAGTCAGCATCTCGTGTAGTTCGGTTACATAGCGGTCGAGTCAGCATCTCACATAGTTCGGTAACACAACGGTCGAGTCAGCATATCGTGTAGTTCGGTTACACAACGGTCGAGTCATGGTCTTGTCTTGAAGAGATGCGAAGGTCAAAGGAGGGTCTGTTGGTTACAGTATATGCCAAGGGGTTGTCGATCAAGGCCTTCTTAACGAAGGTTTACCACAAACGGTTGGAGTTGGTTGCGTCGCTTTAACGAGGGTTTAAGGATTACGAATAGTATTTACGCGTTTTTATTTATTTTTCTATGTTTTACGTTTCAGGTTTTTAACTTGGATTCTGGTTCTTATTTCTTTGGGTTTAAACTTGGATTCTTCTAGACACATTGGTTCTTATTTCTTTAAGAAAATTGGTTCTTATTTCTTTAAAAAATGGAAGAATATTCTTGTTATGAAAATATTCCTCTTCTGTTTCAAAATAAGAGATGATAACTTTTAGTCATCGTATTTTATTAAAAAAAAGAAAAAAAGACCTTTGTTTTTATGGTTTTTTTATATCATGTTTTAAACTGAGTGTCGGTTCTATAACTATACAGTTATGAATCGAACCGATACTGATACTAAGTGAATTCTTGTCGCATCGAGTTGGAAAATTAGTTTTTATTGAACTGGATTATCGCAATCTTTTTTACCATAATTTTTTATTGGGTTAAATTTGGTAAAAAATATTTTTCTTGTAAGATAGTGAAAAGGAAATAAACGCTTTGTAAAGTCCGTGTAGGCCCACACCGGGTTTTCCGCCAACGATTCTTTTCAAATCAAAGCTTTATATCCAACGGTTAAACCACCAATCATTTTCTATTTTCCATGATTTATTTTGTTATTAATAATGATTCAACGGTTAGATTTATGTATCAAAGAGTTTGAAGAAAATTTATAATCGCGAAAGGTCAATGACATGTATGTTAAGCATTAAACAGATCGCGCACCGTAATTAAGTGTCTCTGGATTAGAGTTGATATCTTTGACACGAATAAATATAAAGGTCATGTCCGAGTTCAGTTAATTAAACATGTCAATTTCAACCTGGAATCCTTTGTACGTCAACCGGACATGATTTATGGTTGTCATCCCAAAGTAAATCGACGTAGATAGTTATTAAATCACAATAGACAAACTAGAAGAACTTTGTAAATACACTTTGAAGTGGTCGTGATGTTTCCTAGTTGTCGTCTTAGGATTATAATAGTATAAGATTATCACAACGATAGATATTTCTTATTTTATATATTTAGTCATACCTATAATTATCTAAAATTGGTTTCTAATCTTTGAAATAATCATTTTAGTTATGAGATTTGTTATATTATTGAATTGAATAGTTATATTTATGTAATTCTAAGTAGTCCAAGATGTTCATAAAAATTTAATTTAGTGCAAAGGTTATTTTAATTATGTCGAAGGTGAAAAATAGTTTAGATATAAATAATTATATGTGATTATTGTCAACTAGTGAGTTTGCATTTTATTTAAAAAGCGTTTCGCAATTAACTAAGTATCGTTCAAAACGAAGCTAAGAATTTATTTTAGCATAAGTACATTAAAATCTAACTTCATTTAGTTAGTTGCAACTAAAAACCGTTTTAAAAGTTTCATTTCGTATAAACATACGAATCAAGAGAAAAAAAAGAGACAAAATACTATGAACTTGAGAAATTGAGAATTAAGAGCGATTATTTGAGAAAATTTAGAGATGAATATTCTCTAAGTCGTTTCATTCACTACTTATTTTTTGACAAACCATCAAACTCCTTGAAGCCTGGTTTTATTCTCTAAGCGGTACATGCACGTCTTAGGGAGGCATGAAATTTGTTTTAGAAAACACGTGTCAGTCAAAAGTTCTCAGCCACAACTAACAATCTTATTTTATTCAAATGTTAAGAGTCGAAGACTTTGGTTTAACTCTTTACATTTACATTCTTAATAACTCATTTTATCAACAATATCATTCTATTCCTCACAGATAAATAGACTTCTATATTTATTTATTTATTATTTTGTTTTAATTTTCATTTGAAAATACCAATTCTCCTTACACGTTATTCGACCTACTAACATGACTTCTAAATTGAAAAAGTATTTTAAGATTTCCTAGTTTGTTGAAATAATGTTTTATGTAGAAGAGTTCATAGTGTTTCTAAATTCTAATCAGGCGTTTAAAAATTGGATTTTATGACCTGATTGACCTGTTATTGCCCGAACCGCCACACTCGTTTTCAAAATAATGATATGTAAAAGTTTAAGTGGATATAATTATTGAAATAAATAAAGTATTATATTCATCATCATACCCTTTAAATCTCATCAATACCAAAGCTAAGATAGAGTCTGAGAAGGGTAAGATGTAGACACCTTACTTCTACCCCGTAGGAAGCTGCTTCCACGAGACCCCCGGCTCGATAGTAGTTTTGCATCAAGCCTTGGACATAAGGCACATCATACTCGGCAATTAAGACGAATGTCAATTAGTGTATGTACTCTCTTGTCTTTCGGTATCAACGCCATCACATGATGCATGATTAACTATCCCCCTCTTTTAACATTATTTTCACAAAATTAGTAAAATAACGTTAAAATTAGTGCAATTTTACTTTTGCCTACGAACGCCCACACATATATACAATATATACGCATAACGCAACCGGACGAAAAATAAAGTATTATATTATTATATGTAATATAAAACGCTAGGAAAATTGATTACATGAAACGCGTACGACAATGCCTAAAAAAGATGTTCCTCGTCTTCATTAAAGCGAGTAGCCACCACTACAAGACACATCATACCCCCCAACGTTCATATTCTTTTAGAACCCCCCTTTAATATCTACCACTTAATTAATAATATATATCTTTTTTGAATCTGAAGAAAGAAAAGAAAATACACATACCATACAACCTCACATATATACCTATTTATTTTTCATATACGCTTACCATATAACATTATAACTATTTATTTATCATCTCACTGGCTAAAACTTTTAGAATAATCAACTTAATATAAAAAATGAAACTGGCAAACGAAAACACTGAAATTATAAAAAGGGAAAATTACTTTTTGAGTCCCTGTGTTCTAGGGGTTTTAACTACTTGAGTGCAAAATCAAAATGTTTAACGACCTGAGTCCCTATAACCACTTTTCTTAACCATTTGAGTCCAATTTTCTAACAACATCCATTAACTCTGTTAACTACAAGGACATTTTAGTAATTTACAAATAAGATACAACTCTTTAATGCATAAAAGTAATATGAACAACTTTTTAATGAATAAACTATTAACATTATAATATAAAAATAAATTATATATAATATTAGCACAAATAGTCACACACAAATTCTCACACCTGCAATTTCTCTCTCCTTCCCCATCCCACCATCGCCTGACCGCCACCGCACCACCACTTGCACCCGGCACACCACCGCACCACCCCCTGCACTTCTCCTCGTTGTATCGCACTGCTATCACCACCACAACTCCACCTTAAAACCCTCTCACACACACATAACCCACACACACTATCCACCACCGCATCACCACCACCCCCACCATCATCTCTACCACTGCAACATCAACGGGAAGTCCACCACTACAACAAGATCAACCATCATCCTCACCACTCGACGATGATGACGTCCACCATCATCCCCACCACAAGATGAATCAGAGGTCTCTTTCTCTCTCACTGGACGACGCCACCATCATCCCCACCAAAGAAACAAGATCAATCGGCGCTGCAAATCCAATACATGATCTTCAGATCTGAGACTCAAATGCTCAGTTCATTGTGGAAACATGTTACTTTTAGGGTTCTTGAGACTTTGTGTTCAGATCTGAGACTCAAAGGTCAAATTTGTTGTTCATGTCGTTTATCTCTGATTCGATTGAGACAACGTGATTGTTAGGTTACTGAATAGATTTGGATTTGAAAGAACCCTAAATCCAATGCATTGTTAGATAGATAACATTGAGTTTTGTTTTTGAAATTTGAAAGAGAAGTAACCACTCTGTTTATCTCCACTGCATTTGTTGTGGTGGCAGCGATGGTATGGTGGTTATGGCTGCAACCAATCTGTTTAGAGAGAGATGAAGAGAGAGAGAGGGGGGTTGAGTTTGTGTATGGGAGAGATAAGATGGGTATATTATTATTTTATTATTATTCTTTTTTAATTTCGTTAAAAACTAACAGAATAATCTAACGGCGTTAAAAAGTTGGACTCAAATGGTAAAAAAAGGTGGCTATAGGGACTCAGGTCGTTAAACATATTGATTTTGGACTCAATTAGTTAAAACCCCTAAAACACAGGGACTCAAAAAGTAATTTTCCCTTGTAAAAATTTACACTAATTGGATCCGTGAGATTTTTAAAGGTACATCTCTTCCACGTTTTTATCAAATTACTCTTATTCGTCCTGATCAATTATACATCATTCTACTTCTTCTCATAACGAAAACATTCATACTGGAGTCTCTATAGACAAAAAAAAATTCAAGAAAATCTTATATAAAACCCAAGTGACCATCTATACATTATTATGAGTGTGTTAAACATATAGTTGGTATATTTATGTATATTTTGTTTTTTAAGATATAAAATATCTGCAGTCTACCGATAACATCTGTAGATCAAGAAGTGGACCAAACATATACAGTCTGCAAGAAAAAGACTGTTTGTTTTTTAACGTATGTAGACTTCTAAAGTAAACTGAAGGTGTGGTGATTGGTGGTGGTGGGTGGTAGTGTTTAACCCTCTGCAGACCGTAGCCCAAAATTACAATTTTTCCATCGCTTTAGCTTTTGACAAATTACGATTTTGCCCGGTCAAAAATATGATTTTACCCGTAGTTCAAAATTTCAATATTGTCATCGCTTTAGATTTTTTAGCAAAACTATAAAAGTGTTTTATTTTAATTTGTTTATTTGATTTAATTTTTTTCGTGTTAAGAAGCTATCTAACACTTGCTCATTAGTCCTGACAAATTATAGTTTTGCCCCCAGCTTAAAATGACGGTCTTTCCATTGTTTTTTATTTTTTTTTCTAGCAAAATTATAATAGCGTTTTTTTAATTGGTTTAAAAATATTCAGCCTACCGCCCCGCAACGCGGGCGAAGGCATCAACTAGTTTTATACAAACAAAGCAATTTTATATAACAAAAAACATAAATACAACCCCCCGAAACATAAGAATTCAAATACAGCTAGTAACAAGCTGTGTCAGCGTATCATACACATATATAAACACAACTCTCTCTCTCTCTCTAAAACTCAAATTCAAACAAAACATGTCTCCCACTTTCTCTCTCATCACCACCACTCTCTCCTCCTCTTCACCACCCTCACCACCGCCCAACCCCCATCCCGAACCCCACCCTCAACACCACCAGCATCCGACTCCTGCAACGGCATCTTCATCTCCTACACCTACACATCCGGATCCAAACTCCCACCCGACAACCCATCAAACCAGCCCTACCGTTTCGAATCGGAGCTCCGGATCCTCAACAACGCAGCAGAAGAGCTCAAATCTTGGAGGGTATTTGTGGGATTTCAGCACGATGAGTACTTGGTCTCTGCTTCTAACGCTGTGATTGCTGACGGGTCGGTTTCGGTTCCGGGTCCGGTCGGGAATGGGACTGTGTTTGCTGGGTTTCCCAGTTCGGATCTTAAAACGGCTATTGAGACTGCTGGTGATGTGAACCAGATGTCGGTTTGGGTCGAGTTGGTGGGTACCCAGTTTGGAGTCGGGTCGCCTGATGTACCCATGCCGAGAAATGTTTCGCTTGTGAATGATGGGTTTGTTTGCCCCTAGAGCTACTATGAATGGTAAATTACTATATTGCCCTTTGTTTTTTTAAATATTATTTGATTAAATGATTTATGCTTGTTGATCTGATCTGGTTTGAAAATTTAGTTTATGATTGTTGTTAATTTTATCTTTTTTTTTGTGTTAGTGATTTTAATTTTAGTAAATTAATTTGAAGTTTTTTGAATTGTTTAGGAATTTTTGTTGATCTGATATTTTACTTGAAATGGTTTTTTTTTTTTTTTTTTTTTTTGCTTAAAGGTTTAAACTTGCACGTTTGATCTTGTTGGTGGTGTATTTGAAAATGGTAATGATATTGACTTCTGATGAATGATGTATTAATCTTAATTATTTGACCATTTCAGTCAAGGGTTCTTTTCTTAATTGAAAATTGGTTAAGTTCATCTGTATGTTACATGTTCCTTCAGTTAAAATTATTCAAATAACTAGTTTTGAAAATTATACTGATTTTGGTAGTGAACTCGAAGGATGTTCATTGTCGGGTTTGTAAAAAATTCTAGGCCGAACAGCTAACTGCGGTTTCAGAAACGACAAACTGTGTATTAAATTTTTTTTAGTTAAATGCTATTTTAGTCCATGTAGTATGGGCCATTTTGCCAGTTTAGTCCAAAGGTTTCATTTTTCTCCAGTGGGTCCAAAAAGGTTTCACCGTTGCCATTTTGTCCACTGGGTTAACTTCATCCCTTTTTTCTGTTAACGAGAAGGGCAATTCGGTCATTTTATATGTAATTCTGTTAACTAAAAGGGCAATTCGGCCATAAAAAATGACCAAATTACCCTTCTCGTTAACAGAAAAAATGGATGAAGTTGACCCAGTGGACTTAAATGGCATTTAACTCTAAATGATAGTTTTGGTCGGTTTATAAACACCGCTAGTATTATCTGAAGTCCAATGACTAAGTTAAAAAAGTATGTGAATTTTTCATTGCAGTGTGCCCCTGTTGAAAATGCTTGAAACTTTCAGTATTTGTGAATTTTTCTATGTTTGGCCTTTTCAAAACATGTTCTTGTTTCAGGCTTAATCAGCCATAATAGAAAGTTGTTAAACTTAAGTTTGACTTTGACTCGTTCAGCTTGTTCATTCACAAACTTCATTTTCGGTATTTGATCGTAGATTGATTCGTTCTTTTACCACATCTGTTTCAATCCTTTTGAATCAAATTTGGTTATGTTATGAGAAATCCCAGCTTCAAGTCTTCAACTTTCATTAGATTTGTTTGACTTGATGAAAAAACAAGCCTTTGACCACTCCTTTGACTTTGACTTGTTCTTAACTCGTTCCTGCAAGTCGTTTTTTTTATTTAGATTTATCTACAACTTGTTAATCTTGACTTTGACTTGTTTAATCTTTCAGGAACACGAGTTATGAACGTATGCTGTACGAAAGATCCAAACGCAGTAACCAACAACACTGTAACAGACGAGTTTCTTCCACGCCAAACCGGCGATCTCACAATCATGTACGACGTGATCCGGACATACGAGTCAAACTACTGGGCCGAAGTCACCATCGAGAACCACAGCCCGCTTGGCCGCCTTGATAACTGGAACCTAACGTGGGACTGGATGCGAGACGAGTTCATAAACGACATAAAAGGCGCATTCCCGTACACCCGTGATTCAACCGAATGCATTTTCGGTCCACAAGGCGCGTTTTACCAACAGATGGATTTCTCAAACGTCTTGAACTGCGAAAGACGGCCAACGATAATCGACCTACCACTTGAGATGACTAACAATACCAAATGGGGAATGATCCCAAATTGTTGCCGAAACGGGACGATTTTGCCCTCCACTATGGACCCCAGCAAGTCGAAATCGGCTTTTCAGTTGCAAGTTTACAAAATGCCACCGATTTGAACCGGTCTGAACTCGTCCCGCCGCAAAACTTCAAAATCAGCGGGAGGTTAAACCCGGATTACAAATGCGGCTCGCCAGTTCGGGTCAGCCCTAGTGAGTTCCCTGACCCGAGCGGTCTACCTGGCGCGACCGCGGTCTCCAGCTGGCAAGTGGTTTGTAATATTACCCAAGCGAAAGGTTCAAGCCCGAGATGTTGCGTGTCGTTTTCGGCTTATTTTAACGAGTCGATTATCCCCTGCCCGACTTGTGCGTGTGGCTGCCCGAGCGGTGCGGGTTCTCGAACGTGTAGTACGACCGCACCCGCACTGTTTCTTCCGCCTCAGGCTTTACTTGTTCCGTTCAACAACCGGACCAAACTCTCAACCGCTTGGGCTAGCATTCAAAGACAATCGGTTCCGAACCCGTTACCGTGTGGGGACAACTGCGGGGTTAGTCTTAACTGGCACTTGCTGACCGATTACCGAGGCGGGTGGACGGCGAGAGTCACGCTCTTCAACTGGGACGAAACGTCTTTCGCGGACTGGTTCGTAGCTATGGAAATGGGCAAATCGGCCCCCGGGTTCGAAAAGGCGTACTCGTTTAACGCGAGTTCACTCGAGGTCAACGGTGCAAACGACACGATATTCATGCAGGGTTTACCCGGGTTAAACTATCTGGTCGGGGAAGTTGACGGGAACAACCCGAAAAAGGACCCGAGAGTACCTGGGAAACAACAGTCAGTGATCTCGTTCACTAAGAAACTGACACCTGGAATCAATGTTGCCGGCGGTGATGGGTTTCCGACGAAAGTGTTCTTTAACGGTGAAGAGTGTGCGATTCCGAGGGTTCTTCCGACTAGTGGTTCTTTGCGGCTGGTGTCTGGTACGGTGTTTTTGGGTGTTGTCGCGTTCATCATCGTCGTGATGTTGATATAACATGAGTTGCTATGGGATTGATTTTTGTAGATTTGTTCAATTTTTTTTAACTATTGTAGTATTGGATTTTGTATAGAAATGTTGTAATATTGGATTTGCTGCATTTTTACAGATTTTAGTTTTTATACAGTTAAGTTGCATTAATCAGAATTGGAATATGATCAACATAATCAAATGTTTTGTTTGAATACAACAGAAAATGCAAGGAGTTGAATTAAATAAAGGGGGCAAAGGTACACCCCTGAATCTATATTTCGACCCCTTATATACGGTAGTTACATTAACAGAGCCACTCTTAATTATGCATTATCTGGCGACGTTGATAGCAGACAAGGGGTACATACACTAACTCAGTATATACAAACATACAAAAAATGTATTAGATCAAAATAATAAATAACCTGAATGATATTAAATTGAAACATTACCTTATATTTTTAACATATATATTGCTTGTATATATGTTTATGGCTCGTATATAAGGCTCGTATACATGTATAACTAGTATACATGCAGGGGACACGTTTTCTTTAAGGGACACAAAAAATATAAAAATTCGATTATATATATAAATGCGAATGATTGTTTGGTAAAACTTAGATGATTTTCTATTGTATCTAACGTGTTTAAAGTGAAAAAGAAATATAAAAATATGATAGGTTGATTCTAGATTTACAATGATATATATGATAGGTTGATTCTCAGTTAGCTATTAGTCTATTACGGTATGTCATACACTTATTTTAATGCCATGATTTTGCTAATTTCTATGTTTTTTGCTATAACTTTAATGATCGTTTAAAAATTTTAGTTTACATTATTTAATTTTTTAAGGCTTTAGGGTAAGGGGCATATTTTTTTTGGCTCGACCAGGACACCTAAATCTTTAGGACGGCCTTTGTATACCTGTGCAGTTAAACACACTTTACATGACTATTATACGATCGTTATAAACCTATACGAGTTGTACACATGATTGGATGTGCAAAGAAGATAAGGCGTGTGAATAGTCTAGGTGTATATAAAATGAGTGGGTTTCTTGATTGCCAATGGAAACTTGGAAACCATCAAACCATAAGAAGGTTAAAAGCTTATTTAACAAATAGATGTGGTTTTAAAATATATATCAATTAGGTTTGGTCTAAGCAAATGGATGACCAATGAGTGGTTTTAACTTTTTTAACCCATTTTTTAGATTTCTTTTTAACCAACTCATTATTCTTTTTATTTTTATTTAACCAAACCTATGATACTTCTTTGTTTATGTTTAATTAATTCTAATAACTAATATAGTAGTCAACCCGTTAGTAACTAGTAAGCTAATATAAAAATCAAAGCAAATAGTCGAATATTACTCACTAAATTATTATTTAACTCGAACTTAGATAAATGGTTAATAAATATCATATATTAACTTAAAAGTAATCAGTTTAGATTGTTATAAAATAACTCTAAATAGTAAGAACAATAACAATGATAAGAAATGAAAGATGTAAAGCTTTGGGAGTTTGGGTTTAATAGTTTAGATCCGCGTCTTAATCTCCACATGTACAAGGAGAAATCTTCATGTGACAGACTTTGACGTGATGATAAATATTGAATTGAAAAACACGTGAGATAAAGAGACACTGAAGAAACATTCAAGTACAGTTCTGTCATAAATGACACATACCGTTACGTGTAAAATACTACAACACCGAATATGGGATCGTCGGATATGTCTGGGTCCTAGGTACTATCCGCGGACTTACTTGGTTGATATGTCAAGGCATAAGGCTTGGCAAAACAAACCCAAAAGGTCATCTTTGGGTCCTTACAAGCATTCATAATGACTTGGTAGGAGATATTGGGCCAATAGCTACTCAGCATGTGTATGTAGGTGAACTGATATAAGAAGGGGGTCAAAATGGGATACATCAACAAACATACTCTGTTGAAAATACAAATACACAAAAGAACGGATGTAGTGACAAAACGGTGACAACCAAACCCTATAATGAGATCTATGTAATACAAAGATCAACTTCAACAGATTGAAGCAATCAGTTAAGAGATCTAAAACAATATAAGAAGGATACAGATATACAAACTCCATAGATCAATAAGATCTCAGATCAACAATGATCTCTACACAAATGAGATCAAACAACACAGCAAAAGATGAGAGAACACAACAGGAAACAATAAGAAACCCTAGAAAGATCTGCGCAACTGAACACTGCTTCTCTCTCTCCTCTTTATTTATCATCACCAGAAATATTTACACATTAGACCTCCAAAGCTTCCACATTAGCCCTTCTAGTATAGCCAACTGCACACTAAACACCTCAAACGAATATTCAGACTTGTAACAAAATAACCATAAGTGTAACAACTTTGTATAACCAAATAATCTCCAACTTACCACAATTTGATGTATGAATTATTTTATAGTGTAATTTGAACTTACTCTTAGTAATACCACTTCATGTTTACCCTTCAAAGTCACTTCTTGTTTTCAAGTAGGGGCCAACCTCAAATACCAACATTTTTTCACATATGTCTATAATTGAATCTGAATTCCTTGGCATTGTGATTTGGAAAACAAGCACACCCGAAGGTGCGAAGGTGAGTGTAGGTGGGATGCCGGTGATAGAGTTTGTATGTGGGGGTTAGAAAGTTATGGAGTTTGGTAGGAAGAATGTTATGTAAATAGACGGCAGTGTGAAGTGCTTCAACCCAGAAATGGGAAGGTAGGGAAGCATGGGTAAGGAGGGACATAATGATGTCATTAATTCGTCGGATCATACGTTCCGCCTTACCATTTTGTTGTGAAGTTTGGGGACATGAAAATCGAAATTGAAGGCCGTGAGTGACAGGGAATGATTGAAATTTGGAATTATCAAACTCACCACCCATGTCACACTGAAAAGTTTTAATATATTTATTAAATTGGGTTTGGACAAGGCGGTGAAATTGAGTAAATTTGGTGAAGGTTTCGGATTTATATTTGAGTGGATAAGCCCAAACAAATTGGGTGTGGTCGTCAATGAGGACCATGTAATATTTGTAACCTGTGTTGCTAGGTATAGGTGAAGTCCACAAGTCACAATGTATGATGTCAAAAGGTTGAAAAGTAACGGAATCAGAATCATGAAATGGTAAACGCTTATGTTTAGCAATTTAACAAGAGTTGCAAAAGAAATTGTTCTTAGATTTATTACAAGAAATTAAATTACGAGAAACTAAGAAATCCATAATAAAATTGCCAGGATGGCCAAGGCGATCATGCCAAACAGTAGAGAGCGAAGAAGTAAGCAAAGCAGAAGCAGGTTTGTTGGTTTTGGTGTTGAAGGAGTACAGTGGGCCGGTACTATTGTGGCGGCTCAGGAGCGTTCCATTCTTGTAGTCCTTCACAGAAAAGCCAAAAGGGTCAAAAGACATGGAAACCATATTGTCAGTAGTGAATTTACGAACTGAAACAAGGTTTCGGATAATATTTGGGGTGTAAAGGACATTTTTAAGGGTGTAGGGGCGGACCCGGGAATTGGGTGATTGAATGGTTGTATGACCGGACCCGTGAATTGGCACACGGTTACCATTTCCAACGAATACAGAATTAATAGTAGTAGTACAAGGAGTGAGAATATTACCTGGTTCGTGTGTCAAATGATCAGAGGCACCGGTGTCAGCAACCCAACTGTCATCTCCCGAGTTCAGTGACATCGCCTGGAAGGCTGCCCCTAATTCTGATGGTTCCAGTGGGTTTATATCTGCCAAGTGGGCCTGAGCAGGTGGAGTGGACCAGGGCTGGTGCTGTCGTGAAGTTGGGCCAGTGGCCTGTGGAGGCTGACCAGGAACAATCGGCCAAGATGGGCCTGCCCAACTGGGCTGAGTTGGGTAGGGACATGGTGGGGCCGCAGCCCACCATGGTGGCCAGTAGGGGGATGGACCTGGGCTCCAGATATTGGGTCGGACCAATTGATGCTGGGCCGAAGACTGAGAAGAACCACGAGGCTGGTTGCGGTTAGAGGGCTGCTGATTACCGCGACCTGTGCGATGTTGCTGTTGACCGAATGACTGCTGAGGCCTGTGAAATTGACGTCTTGGCTGCTGTCGGTTGTTGTTGCGATAATTAGGGGGGTCCCGGCGGGCCGTAGGTGGCTCGCGAGACACTTGGGCAACAACAGCCGGGTTGGAGGCAATAGAGTCCCGTGCTTGTTGGCGACGCAGATCTGAGTCGAGCATGTCGCAGGCATCTTCCCATGAGGGAAGAGTGTTATTGATGATAGAGGCTTGAACATCGAATTCCGGTGGTAAGCCTCGAACCAGTTGCAGGACAAGGCGATCTTCTGTGACTGGTTGTTCAACAGCTTTCAGTTGGTCAGCGAGATACTTAAGACGCTGACAGTAGTCTTGGAGGCTGGGCATGGAGCGCAAGGTAAGATTGACAAACTCTGTTTCAAGGGCTGCTGCACGGGCGCCCTTGTTGTTCAGAAAGATTTTCCGAATCCGGGTCCATGCGCCATAAGCTGTTGTTTCCTCATCAAGAATACGTGCCAGCAGGTCATCTGAAAGTGTCCCATAGATCCACTGAAGCACAAGAGAGTCAATTTTGGCCCAGTTGGCGTAGTCCGGATCTGTTTTGGCAGGCGGTTCAGTGCCATCAATGTGGTGTAGCACCTCGTAACCGCGTGCATGCAGGGTGAACAGCTTGACCCATGATGCATAGGTGACTTTGGAACCATCCAAAACACGAACTTTGTGTTGGATGTTAGTCACCGAATAAGCAGGGTGAAGGTTGTCAGTGTGCTTGGAGGATTCTTGTTTGTCTGACATCGAGATGAACAAAAAGAAGGAAAAAGAATCGGCTGCAGGGTCCGTGGACAGGGGCTGCTGCGGATTTGTTTTAGGTCAGAGCAGTAGGCTCTGATACCATATAATTGAATCTGAATTCCTTGATTTCTATTGATGAAGAAGAGAACAATATATAATACAAGAACCTAACTAATTCCTAACTAATTCAGGGATAATTCCTAACTAATTCAGGGATAAAATATAAACCGGATATACATAAGAAATACATAGATATACATAAACTATAAAACGGATATACATCCGCTAATAATGTCAAGATTCTCAGTACAACACCATTACTTTACTATGCTGGCGACAGATTTAACGCGACGTAACTTGCTTTCTGCAACGAGCAGGTGTATCGTTACACAAGTTTATTTGTTATGTATTATATTTATTTGTCATTTATCTTTAAGTTTGTATGTTTGTTAATCATTATTCTATCTCTAGTTTGAACAGGTGAAGAGCTGGTTAGCTGTATCATTGATCCTTTTCATTGTGATCCGCGTGTATAAAAAATCCGATTTCATTTATTCAATACACAGAAATAATCTCACAAAAAATCATTTCGGTCTTCGTTTAAATTCTTTAATATACGATGATGATGATGATGATGATGATGAGGCAACCAACGATGCTCGTCATGGAAACGACAACCTAGCAATTGTTGATAATAGGGTATGTCTATCGTGATAATAGACCCAAAACGTTTTTTGAAATGGCCCGTTTTAACCCGTTACCCTGCTCAACCAGACCAATTCTGCGATTAGAGACCGTGATCCTTGTGGCAATTTTCGGTCTTAATTATGCATCTAAAGTCGGTTTCATTCAAGCACCGATAAGAAACCAACTCCGAAAAATTGACAGTTATTTAATAAAAGTTGACCAACCATATTAGCATCAAGAACAACTTTGATGAGACTTTTATAGTTCTAAAATGAAGCCAATTTTTTTTCACAACAATGAAAATGCATACAATAAGTAAGAACATGAAAGACTAACCTTAAAAACCGGCACAAACCTACGTATTATTGGATTAACAGAATTACAGTATATCCTCAAATCTTTGCAGAAAAAAAAAACAAATTCACAATCCTACAAATCAAACCTGCTTGTTCCTTGCTACATTTTCGGTTTCGTAAAGCTACCTAAAGCAGTCAAAAATTTTCAACACGTAATGCTTCGCATACCGTGCTTTTTTAGCAGTAATATCATCGTGTAATCATCTCCAGCGATAAGCATATTCACAGCATGAATATAAAACGCTACCGGAATTTCAACAAATTCTTGGACTCTAGCGGAAGTCGAGCTATGTACATCAATTAAAGCACGGAGTACATGTCCTGCCTACACAGGTAAGTCATCTAACGCGTACCCGTCAAATACGAACTCGTTTTCCGGCTGTCCAACGCCTCCTTGTTGTTGATGCTGCTGCTGCATAACGAAAACGACAGTTAGTATTCTGTTTACATATTTGAAGGGTGATAAGGGTATTTTAGTCATTTACTAGGTTTAGAAACGTACATGCTTTAGAACTGCGGCTAGAAGATCATCTTGACCATATTGTTCAGAATATAATGAACTATGGCAGCTTCCATCGTTGTCGTTTTCGGTCTTGACATAAGTGGTACGATGTTGACCAACATTTGACCCGTTATGGTGAGTTCTAGTTTCAAACCCTTGGGACAACACACACCTTACCACTAGTCAAATTACGATTCTGCCATCCCAAATCTCGGTTTGTAGAACGGTTATGTTGAAGTAGCAATGGGTTTGATGCATCCAAACCCGCTTGGATTGTATGCTGAGGCTGGTCAAAGGTCAACCCGACATCTTGTAAACCCCAATCGCGATTCTGATTCAAATCGTTAAAAATATCGTAACTTTGAACGATCCCTTTTTCGAGACTTTGGTATCTAGGTTCCCATCTCCTTGGAGAGCCGATGACGTTGTCGGAAGATTCGGAATTCCCAAATTACCCCCGAGAGGATAACTACTTCCTGAAGAATCCGTTTTGTGACTCATCGAAAAATTAACGAGAGATGAGGCTTGCGATACTGATACTACGGGATTGTAAACTGACGGTGCCATGTCAACCACTCCGCCACGTGTCAACATCTCGTTGGACATAACGGGCTGCCTCAAGCCATTATGAACGTTCGTATTCAACTGAGCTTGGCTTTGAGGTTGACTTTGACTTTGACTTTGACCACCCATCTGAAGCAGAACGAGATTGTTCATGTTTCCTAAAGAATGCTGGCCTGATTGATGCATACTCACAAATTGCTTCTGTTCCATATTCGTAGGTATCCCGGGAAGTAAGTTGATTT
This sequence comes from Scalesia atractyloides, assembly GCA_947069175.1. Classification (NCBI taxonomy): domain Eukaryota; kingdom Viridiplantae; phylum Streptophyta; class Magnoliopsida; order Asterales; family Asteraceae; genus Scalesia; species Scalesia atractyloides. The sequence goes on from CAMTDV010000004.1 coordinate 89,615,717, forward strand.
GTTTGCTACTGTTATTAGTCAAATGTTGACTTTGGACTTCTGGGTATCGTGATTTCGGGTTTTCGAAGCTGAAAATGTTTCGTTGATCAATAACCGGCACTGAAATAGTAGACTTTGAGTTACTTGATCGGCCCAGGGCCGCAGCTTGAAGAGTTGCGAGGCTTTGTGGAGGAAGTTGACCGAGTTGACCACTGGCTGCTAGGGCTTGAAGATCAAGCCCGTTAAGTGACGACATTGAACCGTAGCCCGGATCGGGCCCACCCATAAAGCCCGTGTTCATCTCTCCTGGATGTTGCGACCCGCTGAGTCTTCTAAGATAAAGACGGTATTTCTGCAACAAAATATTGAAGTTGTGATGAATAAAAGTATTTAATGCATCACATAACAAGTCAAAAAAGAACTAAAACTCAAAACTGAAAGGGTAAACTGCCATTTTCGTCCCTGAGTTTGGCGAGTTTTCGTCCAAAGGTTTGTTTTTTCATATTTGGATCCAAAAGGTTTGAAGTTTTGCCATTTTCATCCGGCTCGTTAACTCTATCCATTTTTCTCAGTTAAGTCAGAGGTATTTTCGTCTTTTTTGTTAACTTAAACGGCAATTCAGTCATTTGAGAACTTGTACATTGTGCTAAATGCTTGTACATAACGTGAAAAAGACCAAATTGCCCTTTAAGTTAACAAAAAAGACAGAAATACCCCTGACATTAACGTTAAAAAATGGATGGAGTTAACGAGTCATATGAAAAAGGCAAAATTTCAAACTTTTTGGATCCAGATGCGGAAAAACACACCTTTGGACGAAAGTCGCAAAACTGGCCAAATTTCAGGGACAAAAATGGCATTTTACTCAAACCGAAAAAAAAAACTCGAAAAGAAGTTTACTTGAAGGTGGCTTGCAACATTTTCTCGAGTTAACCCGGAACATTCATTAACTCCAAGATTTTCTTCGGGACAGCCTCTGTATAAAGGGTAAATTAGTAATTTTAAATCAACTTAACTGTTAACGATACAAAAGGTTTGAAATTTTGTCATACTGTCGATTCCAAGCTGATTAACGGCTGCTACAAACTGTTGATGGAGTTCAACGGACCAAACAACGCGAGGCTTCTTTAACGAAGAAGACTCATCCCGTTCATCGGCTTCATCGTCCTCATCTTTCCTTCTTTTTGTGTTTTTCCAATTATGCCCTTCATTTGCAGACGACGAGTAATCAGGTTCTTCAGGCTGTTTCTGCTCATCGGCGCTTGCTGACTGGTCGAAATCTTTCCACTCGTGCTTACGTTTTCGAACCACGTGTTGCCATATGTTTCGTAACGCTTCAATCCGAACGGGCTTTATCAAATAATCGCACGCCCCGTGTGTAACTCCTTTCATAACCACACTCTTGCTGTCATCAGCAGACATCACTGTAATTCGAGCAAATCGGTCAAATTTCATAGACAATTAGATCAAGAAATTGAAACCAAACAGATCACCGAATTCGAACAGTGATCAAGTCAATGACAAGATCAAAAACTAAAAGTCAAAACTAGAGATGTTGACTTACTAATAACAGGAAGATCCATTATTAGCCCAATGTGTTCAAGCAATTTGAATCCATCCATATCAGGCATATGAACATCACTTATAACAACATCAAATCCATTCTTATTCTCCCTTAAATATGATAAAGCAACCTCAGCTCTGTTACATTTTGTCACTGCAACAATTTGACCAAAAAAAGTCAAAATTGAAAAAAACTCAAAACCAACCACTTTTCAGTTTTCAAGATCAAGTCTTGCAAAACAATTCTAACCCAAAATCCTCATCATGATCATAACAACCCCTAAATCTAAATGGGTTTTTGTTAATTTCAATTTCCACAACATACTTTGACAATAAAAGTCAAAATGAAAACTAAAATCAATCACTTTTAAAGATCAAATTTTTATAAAACATTTCCAACCAAAAATCTTCATTAGGATCATTACAACCCCTAAATCTAAATGGGTTTTTGTTAATTTTAATTTTCCACACAAATTTATAATCTTTTAAGATTTTTATGGATATTATTATGGATAGAACAGTACCTTCATATTTGCAGTGTCTAAGCATCTTCTCCAAGATCATGAGACAAGTTGAGTCATCATCAACAACCAGCACTCTGAGACCTGCCGGAAACTGATCGGAGACGCCGCCGTCACCGCCGCCTGCGGCGGCGGCGGTGGACTTCCAAGAACCACTACTAGAACTGGGCATCATGGGTTGTTTGTTGACCACTTGACCACCACCAAGATTCATTGATTTGTTGAAATAAACACTTAATCACCCAAAAAGATTCATGGGTATGAATCAAAACTAATTAATTAGATTGCTTTTAGACAAAAATATGAAAATTAAGATGAATTTCTTGCAAGATTTGGAGTTTTAGAGAGAGAAGTAGGAACACTTAAAAAAAAGATTCATTAATTTCTTGAAATGAACACTTAATCACTAAAAAAGATTCATGGGTATGAATCAAAATAGATAAATTTGATTGCTTTTAGACAAAAAGATGAAGATTAAGAAGAATAGAAGCAAAAAGAAGCTGAAATTCTTGCAAGATTTGGAGGTTTAGAGAGAGAAGGAAGAAAGGGGAATAAATTATTGGTTGGTGTTTGTGAGATTTATATTGGCCATGGTTTTGTGCTTCAATCAAGTTTTTTTTTTTTGTGATTTATTTTTGTTTTAATTTTTAATTTAATTATTATTTAGTTTTGTATTTTATTATTGTTGCTGATTAGAAAGTGGGTCTCCCCGTTGAGTGTGGATCCAGCTCATGTATGATGTTAACTAACCCATGCCAGCCAAACCCATATCACATGTGCAAGTGCAAACATGTCATACATGATACATGACTGATTTACTTTCTTTGATGTCTTGACAATTAAAAATGACATTTTATATTATATTATAATATAATTATAATAATTTTAAGGGTGTTTTTGCTATTTGGGTGTTTATATATGGCTAATTCTATTTCTACGGTTCTATATTCTTAGTCTCATACCTTTTTTTAACTCTATCTCTCTATATGTAATTGTTTTTAACTCTATCTCTTTATATGTAATTGAAAGTAACTAAACCGCTTAACCAAAGGCAGTAGGCTCGCTTGAAATGTATACAATCCTTTTATAGTTTAGTATTGATTGTTTAACAGTTGTTGATTTGGTTTACAGTTTAAAACCAGGAAACAAAGTGTAAACTGTAAAGTTTGGTAAACATTTATGTTTTTCCTTTTAGGAATATTATCTACCATGTTCATGAATATCCTTATTATTTGAAAAATGGTGTAATACTACGCTTTTAAAAAGATTTGACTTAAAACCGTGTCAAAATGTTAACAATTATATTGGTTTGGTTTATCATGATAAAAACGATATTTAGCGGTTCGGCTTAGAATTTTCGTCAAACCAACCGAATAAAATTGTGAGCTTTAAACATGATTATATATATATATATATATATAATATATATTATTATACTATAAGAGCAATATCCACTTCAATGGCGCTGGAAGAAATCAAGATTTGGTCGTTTATTTGGATTAAAAAATGGCCAATCAACAAGCTTTAGAATTGTCGTGCTGTTGCATGTCTATTAACTGTTTAGTATAATTGTATGTATATTAGTATATATTCGCTGGTATGTTGCATATCTTTATATATTAATATTATTTATCACCGTTATAGTTAAGTTCCTTAGTTATGACAAATGATTATCATTTGTAAGATGTAGTAGTAAAAGTTCAGATAAAGTACATTTCCGTATGCCCTTCTAAAAAGTACATTTTCGTATGCTCATGGTTATTATAGGATAGTGACATCTTGAGAATGAGATAAAGCATAGAGACTATTGGGTCCTGGGCTCGATTCCGACAAAGTAGTTTTTCCGAGATTTATTGGTTTCCACCTAAACTGGTGTAACATGCATTATTGCCTATTGAGATGGATATGATCGGGTGGTTCCGTTAATAGCAGGTTGATACTCTGGTAATCCGTCAGTGATCCAAATTTGTTGTTAAAAAAGTACATTTCCGTATATATTTTTTATTTCTCTTATTTCGTTCAATGGTATTTTAATATCTATTAACCATTTCCATCTTTATACGATGTTTCTTTCTTTTCAAAATATATCTTAATCTGAATTCAAAACTTAATTCCATATATGGGAGTTACTAAATTTGAGTAAAGCTGACTAATTTTAGACCATCTTTTAAGAGTTGACTATTTTGAAACAATATATTCGTTTCATATGATCTGATTCGTCATGAATTTTCGTCTTATGGTTTTGGGACCTGTTACTCCAATATTAACCAAGTTACGTCCCTTTGAAGTTTAGTCTTTTTAACCCTGTTTCCCCTTGTCTAAATAGTTCAAATAAGAGTTCGTCAACTCTTGGATCAACTCCTCATCAAATAAAGTTCAGTATAATGATAGTATGTAGATTGAATGCCAAAGGGGTTATACCTTGTCCAGTAAGTCAATTCAGACCATTATGGCTTCCTCTATAACTTGATTACATTCTGACTCATGTTATGTAGACCTCCTAAGTTTAGCTTTCTCACAATGGGTGCTACAAATTTCTACTATTAATAAAATCTATTTGAATTTTATAAATTTACACCATAAATCTTTGAATATAAAAATGCAGAGAGTAAACGACAATTTGAGTTCCTGTGGTTAACATCGAATGGCACGTTGAGCTCCTATTTTGCAAAATTGATCAATCAAGATCCTGTAGTTGTCGATTTGAATCAATCGTGTCCCTACTAACAGAATTGGTTAGTGAACCGATAATTGACAGGGCAAAATTGTCTTTTTAATTTAGATTTGAAGGGTATTATTGTCTTTTCACTACTACTATTATTGTTATTTTATTATTAATATTATTATCTTATATACGCTTAAATCAAAGAACCCTATATCCATCTTCCAGCTCAAATAAAAAACTATCCAAATCAAAGAACCTCTACTATGACACCCTAACACTTAAATCAAAGAACCTAAATCAAAGAACCATCCAGATCAAGAACCTCCACCCTGACACCATCCTCCAAACTCAGTCGACGAAGAAGAATTTGAATAAATTGATCAACGAACGAGTAGCACTAATGATCTGAAAGAAGAAAGCTAACTAATTCAACAATGTCCACCATACCTGGAAAGTTTTCTTCGGCTCATAGACTTTAGCACTACAAGATTTAAATTGGTGAAATTAGGGTTTGGTGAATGGTGAAAATTGGAAGTATTATTTTCGGAGGTGAAGGGCTTTATCTTCTTTCCCATGACATTGTGTTAGTGGTTAAGACTAAACAAAGCCTAAATGCGAGGGTAGAGGAGTGGCGAGCAACTTTAGAGGACAATAGTTTAAGGAATAGTCGCTCTAAGACTGAGTACCTTTTTTGTGACTTCAATGATGCAGGCGACAACGACGACAGTCAGATCACCATTGAGGGTGAGGTGTTCCTGCAGACAACTAGTTTCAAGTATTTAGGATTTTTTGTACAGAGGAATGAGTAGATTGATAGGGACGTAGCTCACCGCATCCAGGCTGGCTGGGTAGGTGGGAGCTATCACTGGGGTGTTGTGCGATGAGAGGTTTCCAACTAAATTAAAAGGGAAATTTTATAGGGTTGCAGTTAGACCTGCTATGTTGTATGGGACAGAGTGTTGTGACATCAAGAAGATACAAGCACGTAAAATGAAAGTAGTTGAAATGAGGATGCTGATGTAGATGTGTGGTCACGCAAGGATAGACCGGATAAGAAATGAGGTATTTAGGGATATGTTTGGAATGGCTAGTATTTCAAACAAGATAAAGGAAGGGAGACTGAGATGGTTTGGGCATGTGAGGAGGAGGCAGACGACACGCTTGTTAGAGTAGTGGAAACCATCACTGTGGAGGGGAGGAGGAGTAGAGAACGACCTAAATTGATTTGGGACGAACGAATTAGACAAGATTTGCTAGAGTTGCACCTCTCTGAGGACATGGTCCAAGATAGAAGGTTATGGAAGCGTAGGATTAAGATTAACGACTTTTAGGAGAAGATACAGTTTTGCCTTAGCATCTAGATGTTTATACATTTTAGGCGGACTTGGCATGTGATTGTTACTTGGCATGTCTATATGTTCTATGTCAGATTATCCATGTTCTTGTTTTTACTATGTTACTATTTCATCAACCCTTTTGTATGTTCATACACTTCAAGTGGACTTGACATATCATACATTTTCATGTTTTTGCTATGTTACTCTTTCATCATTCTTTTTTTTTCTATTGCCTATTTATTTAGTTTTGTTTGTTGCTTGGTTGTCTGTTTTGAGCTGAGAGTCTCTCTGAAAGCAGCCTATATATCCTTAGAAATGGAGTTAAGATTTGTGTACATTCCAAACTCCTCATATCATACAAATAATTTTGCTATTTTTTATAATTTACTGGGTATGATTGTTGTTTTATCATCATTCCCTCATGACAATAGTATGAGATTGTCTAAATCTTCATTACTGTACCATCTCCAAAACTCTTAAAATAAAATTGTCATCATGATTATGACAACATGAATGAAGAACAATACTATTGATTTTATTTAGTCTAAGAAACTAAATTGTCTGGCTGACAAATTGTTATCATTTGTTGTTTCAAGATAAATTATTAATTTAATATAACAATTGAGGATGCATTAGCTACATTAGGTTTTTATTTATTTAATTTCTTTTAGTGTATAAGTGTATAACTAGTTTAGCATAAAATCAATATATTAAGTTAACAACTAAAAGTGTACATACGGTAACATGATGTACTTCAACCACACACATTCCTCCATGTATACACATACATGCATACATATACATACATATACCATGGCATGCACACACATGCATACATATTTATGATTGGTATTTGTTTTTTTGCACTTTAAGGTTCTGTAAAAGGCTAAAAGCTAGCTTACAGTCCGGCTTTATTTTGTTCAGTTTTCTTATGTAGTGCTAAAATAACAAAAATGATAAAATAATGTACGACTTCCAATACATAATGTACAAGTTATTAGATCGTTGAAATCTAGATTAGGAAACTTTTGGTCTGTAAAAATAACTTTTAACGACAAATTCGTTACTCTGTCGTCCGTTGGAACTGGAACCTAAGATCTCTCCCTTCCAAAGTGTTTTAAAGGCTATGCCTTTTATAATGTACCATCATCCTATTCATTTGCAAAAAATAATTTACCTTCTTTAAAGTTTAATAGTCAATAAAGGTTAACAATAATTAAAATTCTCATTTTACATGCAAAAAAATTCACTATTGAGTATTGATATAAGTTTATTAGCATCTTGCTAGATGGCTTTTTTGGTGGTTAATGTCTTAATGATATGCTTTTTTGGTCAGTTAAAAAATATAAATCTATTATATTACTAATTAACCATTAACCAATTATTTATATGTAGGTAAATAGAAAAAACTAACAAATGGGACCCATCAAATATCATTCCCCTAGCCAATTTGTATGTGCTTTGTGGTTGTATATTACTGTAATGTATTTACTTAATTTAATAGTATTTGCATATATTTTTCTTAGTGTCATTTAATTTAATTTAATTTAATTTAATTAATTTAATAGCATAATTTGTATGTGCTTTGTGATGCAAATTTGTAGTTTCAATTCAGAGATATAAGTTGACATACAAGTCCTTATTGACGGGGCGTAGCTTTTTGGGGCTGGGGGCGCCCGACCCCCTGAAATTTTCGCTCAGTAGTTTTATATATATAGTTTTCGTATAGAAAATTTTGGGTATGTACGTTTTCGACCCCGGTTCTATAGAAATTTTTGGTATATACATTTTCGACACCCCCTCGAAAACGTCAAGCTTCACCACTGCTTATTGATGTTTAATTTTATGGATTCTTTTTATACATTAGCAAAAAGTTCCTATGAATATATCTATGTACAACCTTTAATTATCTTATTAAAAAATAAATAAACAAAATACCAATATTCATCCAAGTTATTAGAATCAATCATATAACATAGTTAATGCAATTTTTTCTTTAATATTTTAGTTACAACCTTAACTATGTTAAGATGGGCAAAGTTTAAAAATTATAAGAAAAATAGATCATAAATAAAAAATATATATTTAAATTTATCTTAGACAAGTTCGTTAAAAAATCAGTCCACGTAAAAATATACAAAATCAGTAAACGCTTATATATTTTGCTTTAAATATGATATGTAAGTCTGTTATTAACCAACTATCCCACTAGTTCTAAATCTCATTATGTTTACCAAAGGCTACGCAAGTATACACATTATTCGATTATCACGATTTTCTAGCTTCTGAAATTAACATAAAACTTACTTAATAAAGCTAGTAAATTGATGATCCAAGAAATGGAGAGCAATGCTAAAGAAGCCATAGTTCGAAAACCCTTCACACATCTAACATAGGCACCTCTCAAGAATTGAATCTTGGCCAAAGCCTCAATGGCAACAAATCAATAGTACATACTATATGTTTTATGAATACAATTTTATCGGTAATGGTAATAATTTGATATTTTGTTATCTTTTAAACATCTATAATACTTAAACAAAAGTTATGAATATCTTCCGTCGAGATTTTTGAGCTCCACAAACTACAAACGTCGAAGAGAGAGGAGAATAATTGAGAAGCCGTATGGTCTTTGACACGTGCAGTCAACAGAAGAGGAACATCATGGTTGTGAGAGCGGTGGAGAGAGAAAAGGTGTTACGATACGTTAGTGAGGACATGAGGACAAACAGAAAAGTTATTGTTCGTGAGGGCATGGGAGCAGTGAATCGATAGAGGTGTTACTGTGTTAGTGACCTCCCATGTTACTTGTGCTCTAACAAAAAAAATTGCAAACAAAAAAGGGTTATTTTTATCAAATAAAAAGACGATAAACCTTGATTTTCAACTTTTATGGTTAACTATGTACGTGTGGTCCGGATTCAATATCAAAAAACCCCGGGTGATAAAACCCTCTATAAAGGACAAAATTTTATTCGATTCCAACTTTTGAAATTTAAACATCTAATTGTCATTCCTTTGCTTAACCAACTTACAATCATTGACGGTTATTTTTTATCCATTTTTTTACTTTCTTGAAAAATCACGATAAAATGTTGTGTTGATTAATAATAAACCCTAGAATTTGATATTTCCCCTGTATAATTTTACAGCTTTTCTTTCACACACATAATCATTATTCAGTTTAGATTGTTTTCATTGGTAAGTCTACTCTCTCGTTTTTTCCCTCAACTCCTAGTCCTCTTTCTTTACTAGTTTCATATACTAACAAGATGATTTGTTGTAACATTTGTCAAAAACGGGTTTTCCAAACCCGCTCCGTTTGTAATCGAATATCAAGTTATAAATGTTTCGTTGCGTATTTATGTCAATTTTAATTTTAATGATGCATAATTAATAAACAAACTAGAATATAAAAGTTATAATTGATAAAAAGTAAAAATAAAATAAATAAAAAGAAAAATAGGCTGCCGGGACTCGAACCCGGGTCAGCCGGGTTTAAGCTCAAAGACTTATCACACACACATATAACCACTCCGCCACTTGATGTTTTCTGTAAATTCTAGGAAACAATTAAATTTTATGGTCAATCATAAATCAGTCTGGTTACGCCAACTGTAACCGAAATCGGTCACCAAACGTCCAAAAACTTTGATTGTTCGCGGTTTACCGATTATAACCGCTACACCGACACCTCCAATCAATTTAGCTTTGAATGGACTTGAATTCAAGAGTGGATCGGTTTTAATAACCGAAAACTTTCAATTTCTGAATTACTCCAATCATAGACCCCTCTCGCGACTCAAACACATTCTGCAAACCTTCAATTTCATTTTCGCACAACTTTCAGTTCGTCGGAGCAGCTATTTGAACTCGCCGGACTTTCGCGGAAAACCGTGTTTTCTATCAAATCAGTGAGTCACTCAATTCTTTCATCATCTATCAGTTGTTAAGCTGTTGCTAACTCAAACCCTTCAATCGGAACCAATTTCAGACGTCGATATCGGATAATTCACTCTCGCCGGAAAACTGCTGAAAATTCTCAATTCTCGCTGTGAAACGGTATAGCCTTCTAAACCTCCTGGTAACTCTTGTTTAGTACTTCAATTCCACACTTAGCTAATCAAAACTGTTAATTTGTTCGCTCAGTCGAAGTTCATAAAAAACAGAGCCGACGACTTGCCGGAATTCTGAGATAAATCGTTCTCCGGTATGTTTACTTCCAAAAATCGTCTCTGCCATTTCATTTTAGTCTTTTGTACATTTGTTAATCGTTTTAAAGCAAGAAACAGTTGAGTAAATCATTGTCTGTAAATTTAGCGAAGAAGATGAAGTATGTTAAGATTATAAGATTAATTAAAATCGGTATTATAAACGGGTTAGACACACAGTCCAGCGGTGGACTGTGTGCAAACAATACGCATACGTTCCGAGTTCGATCCTTGATACACACACCTCTCTGTAATAAAGATGTTTTATTTTTCTAACTGAACCGGATTAACTTACATAGATGTTAAGTATAATAAAAATCGGTATATTAACCAGGTTAGACACACAGTCCAGCGGTGGACTGTGTGCAACACTACTCACAGGTCCCGGGTTCGAGACCTGTTGCACGCTCCGGTTCGATGATTTAAAACACTTTTTGAAAATAAAAGAATTTTGAATAAACTGAATTAGTATATAAATATAATTAAAAACAGAATTATTTCGGGTTAGACACGTAGCTCAGTTGGTAGAGCTGCGTGCACGCGTACGGGAGGTCTCGGGTTCGAGTCCTGCCCGGCGCTTACATTCACACAATAAAACCGGTCAAACAGTCAATGGTCAATGGTCAACGCAAAAGTCAACATATTTTTTTATACTTTTATTTATTTAATTTAATTCAAAAATCAATTAAAAATACTTAAAAATAATGTTTTTAAAGATAGGAAATAGCCTTAAACTCACAAAAATATATCTAAAAATCCTATTAAAATTATTAATAAAATCCACTCATTAACTATACTTTCCGTTCTTATTTAGGTTAGTTAATTCTCATTGTCAATCCTTCAAACTCGTGCGCATCTCATCATCTTCAACCGAACGCACCCAATGTGAGTGAACCTCTACAAATTCCCGTTTTAATCATGTTTTTTGGGTGTATCATGTGTCTTACCATTTATTATATTTAAATCATTGTGCATACATCATATCATGAACAAATGTGAATTCAGCTTGTATCAACTGTTGTGTGGTTATTGTTTAGATTTAGTTTATTATTTTCAGTACATGCAATTTCATAGGCCGCCGCTCCCCATTACATTATGAGCGTTGAGCAGTTCCCCATTACATTATGAGCGTGAACCTGGCGTTGCCAATATACGATCGGCTCCGTTTGATTGAGCCTTGATTGCACAGACATTCATCATAGGCCGTCCGTTCCCCATTACATTATGAGCGTGAACGTGACGTTGCCAACATATACAGTTTCATTCATGTTATATATTCATGCAAGTTTATATGTTATTGTACTTATTGTATTTTATTGTATGTTATTGTAGGTTATAGTTTGTGGTTGTTATTGCTATTGTTTGATTATTTACATTTGCTCACATATGACTATTGCACGATTTTTCCTTGATAAAAATAACAAGAAATCAATAATAAATGTTTAACTAACAAGGTTCACTCGCCAACTTATGTTGACCCAAAATCCACATTTTTACACATGATACAGGTGAACCAGCTGCAGCAAGAAACACATAGGATTGGCTTAGAAGAATAAACTGGTTTAGAGCTTGGATTGTTTAGTTGGTTATTTTTTTTGTATTTGTATGGACATGTTTGGATTATTGAGAATGTAATTTTGACTTTAATAAATATGAAACATATTAGTAAATATCATGAGCTTTGGTGATAACCCAATTATGCCCCGACTCTTATTCCGCTGCGGGTTGGGGTGTGACAGATTGGTATCAGAGCCATGACTATAGGGATATAGGATAGGTTATTAGACCCTTAGAGCCTATACTATAGTTGATTAGAAATTTTTAAGATTTTTGTGTGTTACATGCCAAATTTCATGATGTTTATATGTTTTATGTTAAATGTTACATTCAATGTTATGCAAGCATGTTCATAAGTATATATTATCATATAATGCCTATCATAATCATATTCTCATAACATATCATATCCATGAAAGCACACATCACATCATTTTCATGATTGTTTTTACAATGATTTTTGTATTTTCAAATCTCATCAAAGTGAGTTCTTATGACGGCATGTAGTAACTGGAAGGGTACAAGTACCGGTAGTCGAAACGTCCTGTCTAGGCTTGGCATTCGTATAAATCCAAAATAAAGGACCAGTTTGCCTACCTGGGGACTAACGATGAGAGTACGAAGTACCTATTAGGCCAAAGCATGCTATACCAAACGTCGTGTGAGCTAACCCCACTTTGAGTTGTCATTGTGTCTACACCTGGACACATTCCGACCATACATCTCGTAAACATATTTTGTGGTTTTCATTCGGGTATGCGAGTGTTAAATCGCCAATACTAATGTGAATCCTACCAAGCCAATAGTCATGGGGGCCCACATGACTATACAGGTGAAGGTATGGGGGACATTTGAGGCCCAACATGAGCAAACCCAAGACATCCTATGGATGTAGTTGCATTATTGATATTTATGTTATTTTCATTTTCTTTAAGACACATGACACCTAAAAAGACTCCATAAACTCACAATCTTCTTATGTATGTTCCTGTAGATGTCGGCTGAACGAGGGGGTAAAAGATCAGGAAGGTCTCACGAACGCTTGGCCACACAAATCGCGAAACAAATGGCCGCGGTGCTTCCTGACATTGTGGTTCAAGTACAACAAGCTCTCGCCACAAATCCCACTAATCCTCCCCAGCAAGATGACCAGAACATCGGCAACCCTCCTACCAGCAAGTGCTCATATAAACATTTCAAGTCTTGCGATCCTCCTAAATTTGAAGGGACCGAAGGTGTCACTGCTCTCCTCCACTGGTTTGAGGAAATGGAAAACACCTTCCTCAACTGCGATTGTCCCGAGGATCGCAAGGTACAATACGCAACCGGGAGACTATTTGGGGTAGCTCTTACCTGGTGGAATACTGAAAAGGGTAAGAGGGGAATCGAAGATGCTATAGCCTTAACGTGGGAGGAGTTAAGGGAAATCATGACGAGGCGATCCTAGAAGTGAGATTAAAAAGCTAGAGGACGAATTTCATTCTTTGAAGCAAAAGGAGGGAGATCATACTTCCTACAACAAGAGGTTCTTAGAGTTGAACCAAATGGTCCCTAACTTGTTCACCCCAGTTTACCGTTAATCGAGCATTATATTCGAGGTCTTCCCTCGAAAATTCAAGATTCAGTTCTCAGCACTTCACCAGCAACACTTGAAGCTGCTATGGAACTAGCTACTGAACTGACGAGAATCGAATTCGCAACGGTAAGTTTAAAGAGGAGAAAAAGAAAGCCCCCGTTGAGGGCCAAACTTCAAACCATTCCACCTCCTCCTCTAAGTTTGCTAACAAGAGGAAACGTAACACCAGAAACTTCGCTGTCACACAAACCAATTTCCCTATCCCTGCTGCACCCATTACCCAAGTTGCCCCTTCACCTGCACCATACAAAAGGCCATACTCTGGCCCATTACCAAAATGCAACCGTTGCCAATACCACCACTTTCCTGATCATCCCTGCCAACATTGCACCGGCTGTGGTCGCGCAGGTCATACTGTTCAAACCTGTCGCATACCTCAGCGAACGAACCGCCACCAGCCTTCAACCCAAACCCACCAACAAATAATGGGTCAAGCCCAACAACCCCTACTATTACCACCTACCCAACATTTAGCCCAATCATACTACCAACCCAACTATCCCATGGTGCAACCGATGCGGGCTTGCTATAATTGTGGAGACCAAAGCCACTTTAGAAACACTTGTCCACGTTTAGTGAACATTATTCATGCTCAGGCCCAAGCCAATCCGGTGAATCAAGCTAACCAAGCTCCTCCACCTGCAAGAGGAAGAGATTTCAACATCAACGCTAATCAGGCTATAGCTGACAGCAATGTGGTTAACGGTACGTTTCTTATCAACGGTAGTTATGCATCCATGTTGTTTGATACTGGCGCGGATAAAAGTTTTGTGTCTTTAGAGTTTGAACCCATCCTAAACCAAATTCGTGATAAGCTCATGGAATCCATGACAGTAGAAGTTGCTGACGGAAAACCGGTCTCATTAAACTCTATTATACGCAATTGTACTCTCACCTTAAACGACCACGATTTTCCAGTTGACCTCATTCCTATGAAGTTGGGAAGCTTTGACATTATAATTGGTATGGACTGGCTCAGCCAACATCAGGCTGAAGTCGTATGCCGCGAGAAGTTTATACGCATTCCTCTTCCAAACGGTCAGACTCTACGAATCTTTGGAGAAACCTCATCGAAAGGGCTCAGATTAATGTCCTGTCTTCAAGCCCAAAAATATCTTCACAAGAATTATGTCGCATTTTTAACCCATGTCGTCAAAAAGGGAATCATGGAGAAGAAACTCGAAGACATCCCAGTAGTAAAAGATTTCCCGCAAGTTTTTCCTGACGACATTTCAGGACTTCCTCCCGTAAGAGAAGTCGAATTCCGTATTGATCTTATACCTGGTGCTACACCAGTTGCAAAGTCTCCTTATAGGTTAGCCCCCTCTGAAATGCAAGAGCTAGCCAGTCAATTGCAAGAGTTGACTGACAAAGGATTCATACGTCCTAGCTCCTCGCCTTGGGGTGCACCTGTCCTTTTTGTGAAGAAGAAAGATGGAACGTTTCGCATGTGCATCGACTACAGAGAACTCAACAAGTTAACGATCAAGAATCGCTATCCATTACCTCGCATTGATGATCTTCTTGATCAACTTCAAGGCGCCAGCTGTTTTTTCAAAAATCGACCTTCGATCTGGTTATCATCAGCTCAGAGTACATGAAGAAGACGTCCCAAAGACCGCTTTCCGAACTCGTTATGATCATTATGAATTCATGGTCATGCCATTTGGTTTAACAAACGCTCCAGCTGTCTTCATGGATTTAATGAACAGAGTCTGCAAACCCTATCTTGATCGTTTTGTTATAGTCTTCATCGACGACATCCTCATTTATTCAAAGTCTAAGTCTGATCATGAGCGACATCTTCGACTCGTCCTTACACTTCTAGAGAATGATAAGCTTTACGCCAAATTCTCCAAATGCGAATTCTGGTTAAAAGAGGTACAATTCCTTGGACATGTAGTCAATGACAAGGGAATACATGTCGACCCCTCAAAGATCAAAGCGGTACAAGAATGGCAAGCGCCACGTACACCAACTGAAGTAAGATCATTCCTTGGTTTGGCTGGTTATTATCGCCGTTTTATTTCAAACTTCTCTCGCATTGTTGTACCACTCACGGCTTTAACTCATAAGGGAAAACCTTTCATATGGGGACCCAAACAAGAAGAAGCCTTCCAAACCCTTAAACAAAAACTCTGTGATGCACCAATCCTCACTCTTCCTGAAGGTTGTGATGACTTCGTGGTTTATTGCGACGCGTCAGGGCAAGGACTAGGCTGTGTTCTAATGCAAAGAGGAAAGGTTATAGCTTATGCTTCGAGACAACTCAAAACTCATGAGAAGAACTACACCACCCATGACCTAGAACTTGGAGCCGTTGTGTTTGCTCTTAAGATACGGAGACATTATCTCTACGGTACTAAGTGTGAAATATACACTGACCACAAGAGTCTTCAACATATCTTCAATCAAAAGGAGTTAAACATGAGGCAACGAAGATGGGTCGAACTTCTAAATGACTACGACTGTGAAATTCGGTACCACCCTGGCAAGGCAAATGTGGTGGCTGATGCACTCAGTCGAAAGGGTTACGCGAACTCCATTCGTCTTCTATGTTCGCAAATCATAACTGACATTAAAGATCAAATTCGAGAAGCCCAACATGTTTCAGTAACGGAAGATGATGTACGAAAGGAGCTGTCCTGTGGAGCTGAACTTAAAATTGAAACTAAATCTGACGGTATTCTGTACCATCTAGATCGCATATGGATTCCTGACCACAACAACCTTCGTGAATTTCTTATGAATAAGGCTCACAAAACACGATACTCTACACACCCGAGAGCCGATAAGATGTATCAAGACCTTCGATACACCTATTGGTGGCCTGGAATGAAAAAGGATATTGCTGTTTTTGTTTCCAAGTGCCTTACATGTTCCAAGGTGAAAGATGAACACCAAAGACCCTCAGGACTGCTGGTCCAACCTGAAATACATGTATGGAAGTGAGAAAACATAACCATGGACTTCATTACCGGGTTACCTCGCACTTCTGGTGGGTATGACACTATATGGGTAATCATTGATCGTCTTACAAAATCAGCTCACTTTATTCCTATCCGCGAAGATTTCAAGAACGAAAAGCTAGCCCGTATTTACATCAGCGAAATCGTAAGCCGACATGGTGTACCGTTAAGCACTATTTCAGATCGTGATGGTCGTTTCACTTCACGAACATAGCAAGCTGTACAAACCGCTTTGGGTACACGATTAGATCTCAGTACCGCGTATCATCCTCAAACTGATGGACAATCTGAACGCACCATTCAAACTCTTGAAGATATGCTTCGAGCATGTGTCATAGACTTCAAGGGAAATTGGGACGCTCATCTACCATTAGTTGAATTTTCGTACAACAACAGCTATCATTCAAGTATCGGCATGGCACCTTTTGAAGCTTTATATGGTCGTAAGTGCCGATCTCCAGTATGTTGGCACGAAATTGGGGAAGCTCAAATCACCGGTCCAGAATTGATTCAAGAAACCATAGACAAGATCCATCAAATTCGAAACAATCTTCTAGCGGCTCAAAGTCGTCAAAAGAGTTATGCAAATAAACGACGAAAGCCCTTGGAGCTTAACATTGGTGATCATGTACTTTTAAAAGTATCACCGTGGAAGGGAGTAGTTTATTATTTTCAGTACATGCAATTTCATAGGCCGCCGCTCCCCATTACATTATGAGCGTTGAGCAGTTCCCCATTACATTATGAGCGTGAACCTGGCGTTGCCAACATACGATCGGCTCCGTTTGATTGAGCCTTGATCGCACAGACATTCATCATAGGTCGTTCGTTCCCCATTACATTATGAGCGTGAACGTGACGTTGCCAACATATACAGTTTCATTCATGTTATATATTCATGCAAGTTCATATGTTATTGTATGTTATTGTATGTTATTGTAGGTTATCGTTTGTGGTTGTTATTGCTATTGTTTGATTATTTACATTTGCTCACATATGACTATTGCACAATTTTTCCTTGATAAAAATAACAAGAAATCAATAATAAATGTTTAACTTACAAGGTTCACTCGCCAACTTATGTTGACCCAAAATCCCCCATTTTTACACATGATACAGGTGAACCAGCTGCAGCAAGAAACACATAGGATTGGCTTAGAAGAATAAACTGGTTTAGAGCTTGGATTGTTTAGTTGGTTATTTTTCTTTGTATTTGTATGGAGATGTTTGGATTATTGAGAATGTAATTTTGACTTTAATAAATATGAAACATATTAGTAAATATCATGAGCTTTGGTGATAACTCAATTATGCCCCGACTCTTATTCCGCTGCGGGTTGGGGTGTGACATTTGTGAACAGTAGTAACATTTACTAATTATTAGATAACATTTACTTTTTTTTTTTTTGAACGACAAATTTGGATCACTTACGGACCACTAGAGTATTATCGTGCCATCAGAGGAACCACCCGATCATATCCATCTCCACTAGGCGTAATGCCACACCAATTCAGGAGGAAACCAATTAAATATATGAGAAAACCCCTCTTGTGGGAATCGAACCCAGGACCTATTGGTCCCAAATCCTATCCCACCACCAAGATGCCACTAGGCTATAAAGCCATGAACATTAGATAACATTTACTGATTCTTATATATACTAACAAAATGATTTGTGAACAATAGTAATAGTAATTATATATATGGTACACTTTTGACTTTAATTTTTAGTTACATAGCTATAATTTTATTGTTTTTTAATTAATTTACATTTTTAAACATTAAATTTTAGTAATGTTATTAAATGACCTCTGAGCTCGAATATTATTTTATAAACGGTTTACGCATAGCCATGATTTTTAATATATTTATTACAAAACTTTAATAATATTTTTTTTCTATAAACGATTTACGTTTCAACCCCAAACTTTAATAGAGTTATCATATGTCCCTTAAAGTTTAATAAAGTTAATTTTTTTAACAAATATTTGTTTTTTTTAATCTTTTTTATATGTTTGATTCTTTTCTATTTTACTTATTATTTATTCAATTTATTCGTGTTACTTTCTTATTTTTATCGTCCTTTAGATTAAAGATAAGTTCTAACTCTAGACATTTTTACTTAACTGTGTTGATTGCTTATTTTTATCGTCGTTTAGATTAGAGCCTACATGGTTCATAATAACTTATCCATGTATCATGTAACAAATATATTCTCACTGATACCCTTCTGCGACCCCGCCGCGAAGCGCGGGGCTCGATACTAGTTTAAAACATTAGTTAAGGAATATTGACTTTACACTACAATCCAGTAAATTTTTATATTTACTTACATCCTTTATATTTTAACCAGTTGTTTTTTTTTCTTATATTTTCTTTTCTCTCTTATTATGTTATACAATTAATTATTTATTTTCTTTTCTTTATAATTAAATCTAACTTTTATATTTAGACCTGTATACTTAACCGTTCGGCTTGCTTATTTGGACGTGTTAAGAATCGTCCCTTTTATCATCGTTTTGATGTCAATATTTTTTACGTGGGTTTTATTGTTATCGTTTCCGCTTAGTTATTAATTTCTACAATAATGTTTTACATTTCGGTCTAAATTTGACGATTCAACATCCCGCAACGTGCACGCGTGGTTTTTGACAGCCCTGTCGTAACGCACGGATCTTGAAAACTCGTTTTAAATTATTTAACAAGTATATTAACTAAGCTTGAAGCTTAAAAACATTATGACAGTAGTCGCCACTATCTATTTCTTTAGTCAAAGGTTAGAATATACCCACATGCTCATGGATTCATTAATAATTGAATCCACGTCTAGCAATGTTGTTTTCTTATTCAATTCACTTATATTATATAGCAAACACTAGTTTTTATAGTTTTTTTTAAAATTATTTTTATAAGTATTACTTTTTACCAGATTTCGATAAAAGTTCCTATATTTCTCATTAGAAAAAATAAACTCAAAAGTAACACCCTTGAGAAACCTTATCAACTGTTCACACTTATATGGTGGTGTATTCTGTTAAATATAATCAAGTATGGTATCCCTAAGATGGCTTGTTACGATTTTTGTGGTTCGTTTAGGACTTAGAACTCTACGCTCACCCACATGTTTTGCTTAGGTTTGTAATACCTAAACACGATTTCGATAAAGAGTTAGGTTTTGACTTTGAGTGGTAAACACAAAGTGGCTTTTTTTAAGGTTACCACACACTCATTTGCATATACATACACACGTAGACACACTAATGGTTTGAATTTGTAACATAAACATAATTTGGAGGACATAGGGTTTAATAATGTGTGTTAAGCAAGTATTTGAGTTGAAGTTGGATTGTATGGATAATTGGATATGTGGGTTACTAGGTTTTAGTTATTGCATACTTGATTAAGAGAAAAGTGGTGGTGTGAGGGTGGGTCTGTGGGCGGATAAAGGTGGTTGTGTATGGTGGGTGATGACGGATTCACTAACAAAGTAAGGTGGTTGTGGTGGTTGTGGGAAGTCAAACTTCGGAGAAAATCCTTAACAAAAATAAGGTGGTGACAGCTGCAAATTGACAGCCGGATCCTATGCACTATTTCTTTTTTATGTTTCTTTGTAAACTATATAAGAGGTCCTGTGTTGTGCCTTAAGAGATACACCCTGGTTCTCCCGTGAATTATCGAGCCTTCTTCTCTACTTCTTTCGGTTGGTAATAGCCGGAGGAGGAGAAGCCCCGCCGGAGAAGAGAGAGACGCCGCTGAAGACCGTTCTCAGTCTTGTCCCGTACACACATATGTGTGTGTTTTTTGTGGTAAACAGAAAGTGTGAACGAAAATTGTTTATGTGGTGAACAAGCTTTATCGATATACACACCAGAAGAAAAGGAAGTCTATTTATGTATTCCTTTTTCACCCAAATATTTTAGTTGAAAAAAAAAACCTTTTTTTAATTAACATCCTTCTTATATTATTGGAGCCAAATCTTTTTTTTTCAACATGAAATCACAACACCCTTGAGTATTGGAAACGTTAATATGGCAACCAATCATGGAAAAACGAATAGTTGATATTTGATTCCGGTGCCACTGACACCATGACGTTTGAACCATTGGACATGTGTTCAATGACCAAACCTCAAAAAACTCAAATTCATACCGCGAACAAAGGAACAATGCAAGTGAAAGGAAGAGGAACAATTGAAATTTCACCAACTATGAAATTGTCAAATTGCCTTTATGTTCCATTATTGTCGCACAAATTGCTCTCAATTAGTCATATTACCAAAGAATTAAATTGCACGGTACTAATGCATCCTACTTTTTGCCTCTTACAAGATATCAGGACGGGTGTGATTATTGGACGTGGTACTGAGCGCCAAAGATTGTACTACGTGGATGAAGTGGCTCAACATGGTACTGTGATGTTGGCACATGGAACTGAAAACCGAGAAGCCTGGATATGGCATAGACGTTTGGGACATCCATTCACGGGTTATTCTCATCTCTTGTTTCCAAAACTTTTTCCTTCAAATGGTAAAACAGATTGTGAAACTTGTTTTCTTGCCAAAAGCCATCGACAATCTTTTAAACCTAGCAATACAAAAGTTGATTTACTCTTTTCACTAATCTATTCTGATGTATGGGGTCCTGCTCCCATTATAGGGGGGCAGGGTTTTCGGTTTTTTCTAATATTCGTGGATGATTGCACTCGCATGACATGGGTATATTTTTTAAAAAACAAAGTCGAAGTTTATGAGAAATTTACCACATTTTATGCCATGATTCACACTCAATTTAAAAGGGAAATTCAAATTCTTCGGTCTGATAACGGTGGGGAATTTGTCAATACATCCATGAAACAATTCTTTAAAACCAAAGGATTAGTTCATCAAACCACTTGTTCTCATATCCCTGAACAAAATGGTGTTTCCGAACGAAAAAAACAGTATTCTTCTTGAAATGACTCGGGCACTACCAATTGAATCCCAACTGATATTACAAAAGTACAAACGTAAAAGTTCAAAGTTACATATTACAAAAGTCCAAAGTTCAAAATAATATACAGACTTTTACGGGATTTTACGGGATTGTGATTACTGATATTAATTGTCACGCGTAGACCCCAAGTCTGGGCCCACCAGGAAATTAGAGTGTCACGGGTTGGTATTAAAGCCAATGTTTGAGCGAATTAGACACCAGGCTTTTGTGTCTAAGCTCAAATATCACAATTGCATATTCCATAGACTATTCAGAGTCTAGGCTTAACAGTTGTCTATATTTAAGCTCAAATATCACAATAGTCTATATTATATTATGTTACAACTTTTATGATCTGTGGAAAAATTACGCACAAACATAATGCACCGGTGATGCTGTAATAGTCAATATTTAATCAAAGTGCGGAGAAAGTTGATGAATGTTGTTAGTGTTATACAAAAACCGAACTAAACTATGTAGATAGAATAAGTTAGGTATCGAACCAATGGAGTACTGTGGAAAGTGTTGCAATGCCAAGTATTGATTATCTATTACGGAAAATGAAAACTTGATTGTGAATTTGTTGATTTCTAAATTAACAAACTAAATTGAGTTTTTATCAATTGGAGAAACAATGGCTCCTCCGAATTTCAGATTCCCAAGTAGACTTCAATTGTGTGTGTTATCGAAAAACTTACATAGACATAAGTGTTAACCTAATTAACGGATTGTGACATTTACCGACTAAGTACTCCGATCAATACATAACGGCATGTTATCAAATGAACATAATTACAATTACCAACTGCGCACTCAATCAGCTTCCCTTCTCTTCACATATTAACTATCAAAGAATGACAGTCAAGCCCCTGAACTTTGTTCTTCCATATTCTTGCACAATCAAGCTACGATTCAACTTCCAATTAAGTACCAAACACCCATCGGACTTCATTCTTTCTTGTTCTTGCAACTCCAAGTTATTTTCCGACCCGAACAATTCCCGATTAGTACGATATGCTATGTGAATCATTCGCAGGTGCTCTATATCATCTCTAACCTTCGTATTTTTACCGAATTAAGTGCTTAACCTGCACAACAACGATTTCTCATAGTTATCTATTCAACACATATAATCATACAAAAGCACATAAAACTTAGTATTTAAACACATTAAAGCCCGGTTTCACTCCCTCCATCAAAGGTGGCCACCGGTGATGTTGTAACAATTAACCATGTGACAAAAATAGAAAATAGAAGATTACATGCATGGTCTACTTAGTTATTAAAAAATAATTCTCACTACTTTTTGAACTACCTAATAAAAACAAAGCAATGGCAATAATGGCCAACTAAATAATTATATGGTCTACTTAATTAGTTATTAAGCGCGATGCTGTATCCGCGGATCTGGATTTATTTGTTTCGGTTGGTGAGGCTCTTAAGGTTTCAGGCCAATGGTTATGTGGAGAGTGTATGTGTTTACATGCTCTCAGTCTGGGGTGCCATCATGCAGATGGGGTGGCACGATTCAAGTTGGTTACGGGAAATGCGAAGGAGTTTATTGTTGGGATTCTTATGCCGAATGTTGGAAAGGAGATTGTCTCTTTTGGAGGTATGGGGGTGGACGTGGGTCTGCTTGATCGTGTCTTCTCCCTTCCAATCAAAACAGTTAAGAGCATCCCCCATAGTTGTCGCATGGCTTTTTCCCAGGCTTTAACGACATCTCTATGCAAGGTGGTGGCTGCGCCAGAGTCTGTTGAGGCGTGGGTGAGACTTTTGTTGTTGCCACGTTGCACGTTGCGGGTTTTCAGGCCTTCTAATCGTCAGGAGCGCAGGTCGGGGAACAGGAAGTCCTTACAATTTCTTAGTATTCAGCGGGCCCTGTCAGCGTGGGGTAATGGGGATGGTTTTGCTGAACTCATCCTATCACTTTTTGCCCAACCATCAGAGGTTGTTTCGCACCCTGATGAGCATCCCCATGGGTCCGATAATTCTAGGGTGAGTGTAACATCCGTAAAAAACGGATTTACCAAACCCGCTCCGTTTATCAACCGAACAGTCAGTCAAAAATTTCGTTGCGACTTAAATGCCCAAAATAATTTTAAACGATACATAATCAATTATTATACAAGAATATATAATTAGTTTTTGAAAAACTGTCAAAAATCGCAAAATAAAAATAAAATACCTCTGCCGGGTTTCGAACCCGGGTCTGTACCGGCTCAACAAACAAACTTAACACGCGCACTTGAACCACTGCGCCGCGGATGCTTCTTGTGAATTATTGGAATCATTTAATTAATATTATGACGTTACGAATTCAAAACCGGCGCCCAACAGTTCAGTCGTCGGAAATCCCGGAAATCCCGCGAGTCTTAACGACAATATACGTTATAACGTAAACCATTAACAAGACATCGGTTATAACCGACGTCTGAGTCCGCGACCAAAATCATAACCGCCGGAGAAATTTAAATCAATGAATCCAGTTGGAAATCGGGCCAAATACATCGACGATTTGCCCTATAAAAACCACCTCGAACCTCTGCAAACACTTTCGCTCAAAACCACACCCTTTCTTGGCGAAAACTCTCTCGCCGGAATTTTTCTGTTCGTCGCCGGAAAACCGGTTTCTCCATCCCTGAGCCTCACTGAGCCTCTGAGCTTATACCGGAGATACCCACACCCTTTGTAAGCTTCCTGGAGACTCGCTGCTACAAGGAACACGTCGCCGGAGGTGATTGCTGTCGCCGGAGTTTCTGCCGGAAAACAGAGGAAAACTAGTCGGTAAACCTCACGCTTATTTTCCTTTCTTTTTACTTCTATCTTATCAGTAATTAACCTAAAACGCTAAAGAAACCTGAATAAAAACTCGAATCAGTCAGACATTATATCTGGTTATCACTTGATGAAGAAGACGATGTATCCGGATCATATAAGTATAATATAAATCAGGATATTACTCGGGTTAGACACACAGTCCAGCGGTGGACTGTGTGCACATTACGCATACAAACGTCTCGAGTTCGAATCCGGTTTCACACACGTCGCCTTAATAAAAATCATTTTTTTGTTAAACTGAACCGGAGTCGCCACAAACTGCACCGACTCGGACAATTATCTATTCTTTTAAATAAGGCAGAAAAGGAAATAACCAATTTGTATTTAAGTATAATAAAAATTGGATTATATAACATGTTAAACACACAGTCCAGCGGTGGACTGTGTGTTAGTTTAAGCCACAGGTCCCGGGTTCGAGACCTGTGGAGTGCACGTCCGATTCGCTTAAACTGTTTTTAAAATAAAATGATTTTCGGTTTAAACTAATTAATATATATATAATTAAAATCAGATTTATAACGGGTTAGACACGTAGCTCAGTTGGTAGAGCTGCGTGCACGCGTACGGGAGGTCTCGGGTTCGAGCCTCACTCAGCGCACTTGTATACACAACTCGAACCGGTCAACGGTCAGGTCAACGGTCCGGTCAACGGTCAGAAAAAAAATCAAATTTTTTTTATTATTTTATTTAATTATTTTAATTAAAAATCAATTAAAAATACTTAAAAATAACATTTTTAAGGTTAGAAAATAGCCTCAAACTCACAAAAATACACCCAACAATCCTATTAAAATAGATTAATAAAATCCGTTTACTTACCAAACCATAATGCGATTTATCTAGGTTAATCTCACTCGTGGTTAAAACCACTTCGCGTACATTCAACATCATCAACCGAACGCACCCACTGTGAGTGAATCTTACAACTCCCCCTTTTAAATTACACGTTTTGGGGTGTGTCATGTGTTATGAAATTAATTAACTTATTTATTTAAACTTGTGCCATACCACATCATGACCTAAACTTAGATTGTTTATATTGTTGTGATTACTTATTTCCTTTTGTCAAATTATATGAAACTCAATCATTAGGCCCCTCAGTTCCTCGTGAGAGACGAGTTGAGCATCGCGTGCCTCTAAATGGTCCATTTTTGTTCATGTGTGTATCATTGAGTTATATTATTTGTAGTTGTGTCATTCATATTATCATGTTTATGCAATTCATACAATAGGCCCCTCAGTTCCTCGTGAGAGACGAGTTGAGCATCGCGTGCCTCTAATTTTTCCATTATTGTTCATGTGTGTTTCATTTAATATCTTATGATTGTTGTTTAAGTTTACATCTATTTTTACTCATGTTTGGTTGTGCACATATTTCATAATCAATTTAAATAAATTTGTTCAAATGTTTTCCATAGGATTCACTCGCCAACATTATGTTGATCCAAAAACCCTTTTACACATGATACAGGTGAACAGGTTGAAGCAAGGAAAACATAGGACATGCCTTAGAAGAGAACAAAGACGTTTAGATTGTTAGTTAGAACATGTTGTAACATTTATTGTAAATTTCCATTTAATTTATATTAAAGAATATGAAACGCATAATAAATGTCATGAGCTTTGATGATAACCCAATCATGCCTCGATCACCTTTTTCCGTTGCGGGTCGGGGTGTGACAGTGAGCACCAATGTTATACAATGTTTACGGAAAGTTGCAGATGGCCATTTCACTGCGGCGGTTAAAGTTTTATGTTCTTCGGGGGTTGCACCATTTGGTGAGGATACTATGAAAGCATTGGTGGCTAAACATCCTGTCCTACCTCCTCCGGCTATGCCAGAGTCCTTACTATCAGAGCCACCCCTTACTGTGGATGTTGATAACGTCCTTGGGTGCATTAAATCTTTCCCCAAAGGGACCTCTTGTGGGAGGGATGGGTTGAGGGCTCAACACATTTTGGATGCTCTTTGTGGGGAGGGGTCGGTGATTGCATGCGGGGTGCTTAGGGCCATTTCTGAGGTAGTCAACCTGTGCTTGGGGGGAGGTGCCCTAGGGTCTTGTCAGAGTTTGTTGCTTCTGCACCCCTCACGCCTTTACTTAAACCAGACAACGGGATTAGGCCTACTGCCATGGGCGCAATTTGGAGGAGGTTAGTTTCTAAGGCGGCTATGAGGGGGGTCGGGAAAAAGATGGCTAAATATCTCGGTGATTTTCAATTTGGGGTGGGTATTCCTAGCGGGGCGGAGGCTGTGCTCCATAGTGCGAACAGGTTTTTAAATGTGTTCCACTCGGATGGGTCGTTAGCCATGATTACTGTTGATTTCTCTAGTGCTTTCAACTTAGTGGATAGAACCGCCCTTTTGTCAGAAGTTCGAACCCGATGCCCCTCCATTTCCTTATGGGTGGATTTTTTATATGGACAGCCGGCTAGATTATATGTCGGAAACGATCATATTTGGTCCACCACTGGGGTTCAACAGGGAGACCCCTTGGGGCCTCTTCTCTTTGCCTTAGTTTTGCATCCCCTCATTCATCAGATACGAGATAGATGCAAGCTACTTTTCCATGCTTGGTACTTGGATGATGGTACAATTATAGGTGATGCTAAAGAGGTGGCTAAAGCTTTAGAAATCATCAGGTCTATGGGGCCCTGTTTGGGGCTTCAACTTAACGTTAAGAAAACAGAAGTTTTTTGGCCATCGTGCAATGGAGTTAAGAAGCAAAAGGGTTTGTTTCCTAGTGGGATTGGGAGGCCGGTGTCGGGTGTCAAACTCCTCGGGGCGCTGTTAGTCGCGATGCGGGTTTCATCAGTAGTTGGCCGTGAAAAGGGCATCTTGTGCGGTGGATCTGATGAGCTATCTTCCACATCTGCGGGACCCTCAATGCGAGCTTCTCTTGCTGCGCTCTTGCATGGGTGTTGCTAAGTTGTTGTTTGGCCTCAGAACGTACCAACCCACATTTGTTGGGGAGGCTGTTTCGGTTTTTGACAAAGGCCTTCGGGGAGCTATCGAGGATATCATGGTTTGCGGGGGTCCATTTTTTTGGGATCTTCAATGGAGGCTTGCATCCCTCCAGACCCGTTTTGGGGGTTTCGGTTTATGTTCGGCTGAGGATGTATCCACGTATGCTTTTGTGGCCTCGAGGGCGCAATCTTGGAGTTTACAGGACCACATTCTTCGAGACTGTGGTATTGTTGGGTTAGATTCTGATTATGTGTGTGCGTTGGATTGCATGCACATGTCCCTTCCGGATTTTGATCTTGGTGGTTTCTCTAATAAGGACGCCGCCCCCCTAAAGCCCAGAATGCTTTGGCGAGTGCCCTATTTAGTAGAACTGTACAGTGTTTGGGAGAGAAGTTTAGTCTATCCCCTCGTCAGAAAGCTGTGTTTGATTGTCTCCGGGCACTTCATTCTCAGGATTTTCTGACAGTTATCCCATTGAAGGACTAGGCCAACACATGTCAGCAGTGGAATACCTGGCAATTCTTAAGTACCGGCTAATGATCCCTCTGTTTCCGGTTGATGAGCCATGCCCAGTTTGTCGCAAGGTTTGTTTAGATACTTTTGGCGAACATGCCGTCCATTGTAGGAGTTACCTGGTTTTAAATACCGACATGATTTGGTAAGGGATATTCTCTATGATGTTCTAAAGCAGGCAGGGATTTCGGCGAAAAAGGAGGCTCCGGTGAACTTTCTGACGGATCCGCTCGATGGGAGGTCTACTCTTCGGCCAGCTGATATTCTCGTGTTTGGGTGGGCTAGGGGAAAACACGCTTGTGTGGACCTTACAGGAGTGTCCCCTCTTGTTGGACTCAGGGATAATGGGTTTGTTGCTGGCCAGGCTGCGTTAAAGGCGGAATCAGGCAAGGTCACTAAACACGAGAAGGCTTGTTTAGAGAATCAACACGTGTTTATCCCATTCGCTTTTGATACATTTGGGTCCCTAGCCCCAGAGGCTGTGAAATTTCTAAACATGGTCCAACAGGTTGTGAATAGTAATCTTTCAACCTTTAAGGGCCGTTTCGTCTTTAGTAGGATTGGTTTTGCAATTCAAAAGGGGGTTGCGGCGCAGCTTGTTACCCGTTTACCTGCCACTTGTTTGTAATTTATTACTTTTGTATTTTAAATCTAGTTAGATGACTGGATTTGAAAGGAATTAAAAAAAATCGTATGAAAAAATAAGTTATTAAAAAATAATTCACGACTTTTTGAACTAATCCTACCTACTTCGTTTGACTATCTTCCTTCCACTTGTCACCACGACACCACTTGATTAATTCCTGCAATGAGTAAACCTAGATCCTTTATCCTAATTCAAAGATCTGTTAGATTAAATATATAAATTATCTATTTAATCATGTATCTATATCACTATCATTTATATTATATATGAATCAAAATAATAATAATACATTATTATAATATAATAGTTGTTCAAAGATCTGTTAGATTAAATATATAAATTATCTATTTAATCATGTATCTATCACTATCATTTATATTATACTAGGTTATCACCTGTAAACTTCGCGGGTTGAAAAATTTAATCTACATAGTGTATAAATGACATATATACAAACATAACACATTACATAAATTACTTATTTGCATTGAAATATAAAACATTATATCTTTTACTTTTATTAAAAATTAAGGTGTCTCACTATATATATATATAGAGAGAGAGAGAGATAAAAGGAAGGGTGTGTAAATATTAACTTTCATATTTAGAGATAGAGAATAAGTGTGTGTGAATATTAACTCTCATATTTTATAAAATGAATAATGTGTGACAAATAGTAGCACTGCCAAATGCTCATGATACAAATGCTCATGATACTGAAAGCAAAATTGAGATCAAACCACAATTCAAATTAACCCATCCACTTGTTTACCTCCCATAACTTTCCATTATAAAACTGTCAATTTAATACTAAAACTAAGACAATATTAGTGACAATAGTATTTATATAAAGCACAAGTCTATAACTCTAAAAGTAGCTCATGTCAACAATACACACGTGTTTTTATCACAGACGCAAAATATTAGGCGCTCTAACCGAACTATTTTGACCCCTAACCCAGCCGATCAAAATAACGAAATACAAAAAATGGTACGAAACGAGGAGTTATCATTCATGTACGTATAAGATTGTAAGTTTACATCAGCGAACCGAATCATCGTAGCATCTGTATGATTGTATGAATCTTGTAGTATTAATTACATGTGTTGTGTTCCCACAAAAAGCAAAAGGTTTACCTTCTAAACCTTCAAGTATATTTTTTTACATTATTTCGAAGTCCCCAAACAGCCAAAATGGTCGTCAAAACTATCGCATAAAGCTATAAAACTGACGAGCATTATCTCTTTTAGTATACTCAGAATAATTGCATCTAAGATTAACCGCAAGGCTATTTCTTCCTTCACAAAGATCATTTCTTCTTCCACAAAGGTCTCATGCTTCCAAGATTATGTGCCGATTCAGATTTTCCATTTTCCACTGGTAGCACCTGAGAGACCATAATGTATCATCATTAATCATAGATTCTAAAGGCCACATATTAAAAAAGATCTTTATATTCTTCATTGGACATAGAAAACAAATCCATATTTGAAAGAAAAAACCTTCACTTCTGGAATTCTTAGTAATATTTCGTTTGGACTTAAAACATAAGCTTCTACCTTGTTCTCATCTTGAAGAGTCAAACCAATGCAAATACTAATGTCATTTATTAGACAGAAAACAAAAATAAGCGAAAGAAGAGTTTTATATATGTCGCAATATCTAACCTACGAACTTGGCAAGACTTTTATATATGCCAGATTATGATAATTTGCATAGAAAATGAGAACTGATGTGTGAAGATAAAGACTTACCTGATGCTAGTTTGCCCACATTGTATTAGCAAGAAATATTAAAAAGTGCACAAAATGAATATATACTATAAAGTGTATAAAAAGAATATTTAATTTAAAGAGAACCCTATAAAATGAAAAGGAGATAAATATAAAACGATTTTAGATGACCAAAATGATCCCAAAAGTCCATTAAAATATATAATAACGTAAACAAATTACATATCAAATTAAAAAGGAATCCTAATCTAATACATACCAAAATACATCTTTAAACCAGCGAAAGCAAATCTATTAATAACATTCCACAAAAAAAAAAAAAAAAGTCTAAAGTGTTGGGCCTATGTCAAAATAGTGACCAATAGCTTTCATAAATCCAACTTGTTCCGATCTTCACTAAGATATCAATCTTTAAACAAACCCAGCTTTGAAATCTGAAAAAGGATCATACATCGATCTTGGATTAATTTTAAAAGGAATAAAGACAAAAGAACCTGTTATTGAATGGTGACTACATAAATTCACAATAATCATGCTTCAGTTTCATCACTTTGGTTTTAAACCTACACCAAATTAAACATGTTGTGACCCAAACCCATTTTGAAGAGCTACCTAACCCATCAAACGTGACCGTCACCTCTAAGACACCATAAAAAGATGATAATCAACTTACTTTATATTCTTGATGGTTATGAGTTGAACTACTCGTAAAGGTTTATTACTTTGTTTAGCTTAAAAAGCACACTATGCAACTTACATTAGCTCAATGATAATCAATTTGCAGTGCACACATATATCCATTCTGAAACGATATTCAAATCTTTTCCACCATCTCTCATCACCACCACTGTTGTAACTTATCACTTCTGACCATGGTGTTGTCTTAGACCCACTTCCTGCAACATATATAACTCGAAATTAAAAGAAAATGAGTTAGAAATTGCTTTTATTTGCTAAAATGAATCAAAATGAACATTGAAAAGATGACATAACCATATGGTTTCTTGAATTGTTCACTTGAAGACAAATCCGATGGCGTAGAGCTCACGGGTCCATTAGCACTGTAGTACAAATAGTTCAAAGAAGTGATGAAATTTGAAAACCATAATATTAAACTATTATGAGAATGAAAATAACTATGGTGTCTTGACATACCAGTACATCTGCTAACCAGGGGAGTTTAGATATCGCATGCACGACGTATCGCGCGGCGTAGAGACACTGCCAAAGTATGGTTGATTTGTAACCCGGTGTGCACCCTGTTGGTGTTAATCTTGACTTTTGGTTTCAATTATTAGTTTTATTAATAAGCATTTTAGATTGTTTGAAGTTATTTTTGAAGTGCATGGAATAAGCTTATCTTCACTTGTATCACGAGGAGTGCATGACTGGATTTGAAGAATGAGCACATGGGTTTTAGGTTTTATTGTTTATTTGTTAGTATTTAATTAGCTAAAACTTGGTAAAAGGTTTGAACGAAATATATGTAGTGTACGTTAAGGGAAAGAAGAAGTCACTCCTTGTACCGGTTCTCTAGGTGAATCAGTAGTTTATTGCACTTTTTATGGCTCCCACGTGAGTTTTGTAAGGCTATATATATAGCCATTTGTTGAATGAATAAAGTGTGCCTTTTAGCTTTGCATTGAACATTATTCTCTGCAACTTTTCTTCTCAGTTTACATACAAAGCTCGATCAAGTGTTGTGTTTGTTCTTAATTTTGAAGGCTTGATATCCAACACACCCGAGCCATCGCCAGTGAACACACACCGCCCAGCCTCCACCCGCTCCAACTTCCCACACAACTAACCAAAAACTATCGACAAACATGGCTCTAATCACTCTCACTCTCACTCTCTGCAACCATAAACATGGATCACAAAATGTTTATACTCCTACAACATAAATTTGAAAGAATAAGCAAAAAAAAGAGTGTATAGAGTTCGATGAAATTACGAACCAGGTGAATAGGGTTTACATCTAACCAAACTAAAACCAAATACATAAAAAAGATCTGAGGACACACTACAAAGTACTAATACTAAACATTGCTTCCAAAAACACAACACAAAACATCTAGCACATCATAAGTAACAGAAGAACATTGTCACACCCCGACCCGCAGCGGAAATAAGAGTCGGGGCATAATTGGGTTATCACCAAAGCACATGACATTTACTATTATGTTTCATAATTAATAAAGTCAAAGTTACATTTTCAAACATCCAAACATGTTCATTCAATACAAAGGAAAATAACCAAACATAACAATCCCAATACTAAATCGTTTTATTCTTCTAATCCAGGTCCTATGTGTTCCTAACTGCTGCTGGTTCACCTGTATCATGTGTAAAATGGGAGTTTTTGGGTCAACATAAGTTGGCGAGTGAACCTTACTAGATAAACATTTAATAATGATTTTATGGTTAGTTTATCAATGAAATATTGTGCATAATCATAAATGAGCAAATGTTAATAATCAAGCATTGGCAAATAGCAGTTACAATTATAACATACAATAACACTTGCTAGCATACATGAATATACCAATATCATACGATAACTAACATAAATGAACTGTGCGATCAAGGCTCAATCAAACGGAGCCGATCGTATTGCATGTACTGAAAATGTAAAATGAACTGTGCGATCAAGGCTCAATCAAACGGAGCCGATCGTATGCGGGCACGCCAGGTTCAACCGCATAATAAAATGGGGAACAAGCTCAACACTCATAAATGGGGAGCGGCGGCCTCGGCAATTGCATATACTGAAATAATAATTTGCATCCAATAATAACTACTTAACAGCAACAAACTAAATACACATGTTCATGATATGATGTATGCACAATAGTTTAGTTATAATATGTATATAAACAAAGACACATGATAACCCCAAAAACGTGATTAAAACGGGGAATTTGTAAGATTCACTCACATTGGGTGCGTTGAATTGGAGATGGTGAGATGCGCACGATTTAGATGAGCGAGTCGACGAGGAATACTAACCTAAATAATAATGGAAAAATATATTAAATGGATGGATTTTATTAAGGATTTTAATGAATTTTTAGATATATTTTTGTGAGTTTATGGCTATTTTCTATCTTTAAAAATGTTATTTTAAGTATTTTTAATTGATTTTTAAATTAAATTAAATAAATAAAAATATATAAAAAAAATATTATATATATTTTTTTAAGCGTTGACCGTTGACCGTCGACCGGTTCGGTCAGCGAATAAACCTGCGCCGGGTGGGATTCGAACCGGCGACCTCCCGTTCACGTGCACGCAGCTCTACCAACTGAGCTACGTGTCTAACCCGAAATAAACTTGTTTTTAATTATACTTATACACTTATTTGAATTAACCGAAAATTCCTTCATTCGCAAAAACGTTTTAATTCAATTGGACCGGTGCTCGTGACGAGTTTCTAACGCGCGACGTGTAGTTCATATTGCACACAGTCCACCGCTGGACTGTGTGTCTAACCCGGTTATTATCTTGGTTTTTATTATACTTAACAACTATCTGTTTTAACCCGGTTTAGTTCTTGTTCAAAAAGGCATGTTATTACACAAGGCGTGCGTATAGCAAGGATCGAACTCGGGACGTGTATAGTTTTTGTTTGCACACAGTCCACCGCTGGACTGTGTGTCTAACCCGTTTATAATCCTGATTTTAATTACTCTTATGTCATTACTGAACTCATCTTCTTCATTACGAACACAGACCTCAATCAAACAACCGATTCGTGATTAATCTAGTTAATTAACATGATGTCTAGCTTGAATGCATTAAACCGAACAGTTTGGGGAAAGAAGATACCGAACAGGTTGTCTTCTTCAGAGAGTCCGGCGAAACTTGTCGGCTCTGTTTTTGAACCTTCGGCTGAGAGAATCTATTAATAGTTTTAAGGGATTAGATATGAAATTGAACCAGTGATTATTGATTATCAGTACGTTGGAATGTGCATACCGGTAATTAACGAGTTTCCGGCAATTCCAGAAATTCTCCGGCGGAACACAGAAAGTCCAGCAATGTCGTCTGTGATTGATTTTGAGCGATGGGTTAATGTTAGTAAGGTTCTAACAATAGATTGAAATCGTAAAGTATAAGTATTTTACCGGTTTGTGTTGAATACGGTTTTCCGGCGACTTTTGCAGAGAATTCCGGCGAACTGTTTTAGGTGCTCAGATGGTCTGAAAATACGACGAAAAGGAATTGGAGTATTGGTATGATATCTCTGAATCGCGAGAGTGTCTGGAGTTTGAGTTATTCAGAACTTGATGTTCTTTTTCGGTTTTAAAAATCAACAATGATGAGTCTTTAAGTTTAATCAATTTCCGATTGATTAGAAAACCGTCGTGCATCGGTTATAACTGAATGTGTGAGGTAAACAATCGATTTGACGATTGGTTTGCCGATTACCGTTTTTCAGATGACACCATCGGTTAAACTGAGTTTGTGTATAAGTTCCATTTGTTTTCCTAGTGTTAACAGAAAACACATTGTGGCGGAGTGGTTTAGGGAATGAATGTTAAGTTGTTGCAGCGACTCGGCTGACCCGGGTTCGAGTCCCGGCAGCTTCATATATTTTTTATTTATTTTATTTTAACTTTTTATCAAATATAATTTTTATAGTTTAGTTTATTTATTAATTATGTATCGTTTTAACTCAAAATAACCATAAATAATTAATGCACTTTTATAACTTGGTACTTGATTACAAAACGGAGCGGGTTTTGGAGACCCGATTTTTACAAATGTTACAAACATACGCTGCAAAACAACTAAGTAAAGGTACCTTTGAATTGTTCAGATGATTGAAACGGCCCTACCACCTCCCAATCAAGCGACAAACACATGATGCAAAGAAAAGCTAGAAATTAATAGACAAATATAAAACAATGTAATTGTTTTTGTAACTATTAAACAAATGGAATGATTTTTTCAAATTTAAACATAAGATTATTGATATATCATAGTCAAGTAATATCTGTGATTAAGTGATTTTGCACAAAATGGACAAAATCTCTTAAATAGCACAACCTGATATACAGCTTCACTTAGTTTTTGTACTACAAAATCACCCAGGCCACATTTAATTCTTATATGCAACCATACCTACATATATGTTTTTTATAACAACAAAGGAAAACATTTATTCAAACAGAGGCCCAACAAGTAGTTGGAACAAACTGTATTGGTATATCAATAAATTGTAGGTATTAATATATAAGCTCAGTTGAGGTGGCAAAACAGGGTGGTCTATGGGTCAGCGGGGTTGGGTGTCTGGTCAAAGTGGCGTTAAACTTTTCTTGAACTTTTTAATAACTATGTATAAGATATAACTAGTGTACGAGACCAAGTGCATAAAATAATTAACCCATATCAGGTATTAAGTAATTTTAGGCTAGAAAATCATGCACCTTAAACTCTTAAAGTTATGAAATAAGGTAATCAATTTCAAAGTTCATATATGGGTAGAAAAATGCTGAGTTGGTGCCATGTTAGTAAGTTTTGACCATGTTGACTTCTTTGCTAACATGTCACATGAAAAGTAGTTTTTACATTGGAGTTGAATCACAATTCTTGAAACTTTATTACTAATAGCAAGCTGGTCTCAGTAGAGAACACCAACAAAAGAAAACATTTTTTTTATCCGCTATAATTCTTTCTTACATGTAGCTTTCACACCAAGCCCATCTTGACCCAAAATTTTGGCATATTAACCTAGGACTCCTTCATCATTCTCCCTTTGCTTATTAGAGCTCCCTACAACTTAATACTTGAACCACTCATCTTAAATTCTTGTTTTTTAACAATTTCTAGAATAATGCATTTTTTCAAGTTTTGAGGAAAATCAAATGTTAAATTAAATCTAAACAACCACCATAAACTTTGAAAAATAAAATACATATAAGTACTTACATTTTTTTATCTTTAACACAGGTTGATAATATTTTTATTGAAGCACCAGCGTGTTTCCCCAAACTTAACCTGCAAAATTGTCACATCTTTATCAAATACATAAAGGTTACATTCAAGTGTCGCTATTTTTAAGCATAGAAAAAAGAAGAGACCAACTATTTTCACATAGGGGTTCAACCTTCAATCCAAGAATTATAAAACTACTTCAATACACCTGAAATTGTTCGATTCACATAATGTGGTTATACACCTCAACATATTACGCATTAAGATGCATATAACCGGTGACAAACAACAGGCAATACATTTTTTGCAGATATATAGTAAAAATGGTATTGATCGTCCTGGTCAAAATTAGATCAATAAAAACCCTAAATCTCATCAATAATCGCCACCACCGAAATCGTATCTTTCTCAACCCTAGACCTCTCAGCTTTACATTTAGACAAACCAAATTTCAAATAGAAAAATTACATTCATACCTTGATTTCTTGAGCCAGAGGCGATGACATTGATGCTTCAAATAAATAACAATCTTTGGAGGGGAATCGGTGCTTCATATCTAAAAATTTTTAAAAATTAGAATATTCAGGCGATATATGATTGGCAGATGTGTGTGTGTATATATATATATATATATATATGTGTGTGTGTGTGTGTAAGTGTGTGTGTGAAAATTACAAAAAAAAAAAAAAAAGATTAAGAATTAACAAAGAAAGCTTTGCTTACCTGATGGTTGTATTGGAAAGATTGCAGATAACTCACTGAGAAAAAAGAAAGTGGATTTGTTATCTAGGGTTTAAGAAAAAAGACAATAAAACTAATAGGACTCACGGTAACACCAAATCGATTAGAAACGAACCTGCTTACAATCGATTTGAACAACAACCCGCTCTATGAAGGAGATAAATAATCGAAGAGCATGGATGGAGAGATGGAGTGTATCATCAATAAACATTCGATTAAATTAAGTAAAGAAACAAAAGTTAACAAAGATCCATTACATGAACGACAAAAAATCATAGAAGTATTGAACTAAAAAACATACCTGAATGATGAATCCACGAAGAACAATTGAAGGAGAATCACATTTTAGGATTTAAGGTTTGAAGAAGAAGATGCGGCGATGACGATGAATTCGAAGAAGATGTGGCTGATGTTAGGGTTTCTTGTGAATACTGGCTTTTGTAAGGGAATATATATAAGACCCGAATACAACAATAGTCCGAACCATCTTGATTCGGATCCCGCGTACAGGGATTTCAATGGGAGTCTCCCAATGCTTCCCACCTAAAACAATGACAACTTGTTCCATAAGATGCCATATCACTAAAAAAGTCATCTCATTTATTAATATATATATATAGATGAATCAAAATAATAAATAATAATACATTATTATAATATAATAGTTGTTAATTGTTGATTGATCGTATTACCCTTATTCATTAATAAAGGTTTTCTCTTAAGTGTATTTAAGGAGATGAATAGAGAGGGTTTTAGGTTAGACTCTTATCATAACATCACAAATAATCTCGACCTCCCTCTCTCTCTCTCCATAGTCACGAGTTCTTCACCCTTATGAACTCGAAACTACCATCACTCATATACACCCTAAACGGAAATCGGATCAAGCTGACTGACATGTCAAACTTCATGACTACTTCCATTCTGGATTCTATGCTGACCTGAATGTTGTAACAGGTATCATATTTACATGTTTTCCATTACATATTAACAAAACTGATCAACAAGTTGTTCTTTCGGTAAACCGAACACAATTAATATTGACTGATTCAAAGATAGTTTGTTAGTGAAATTTTAAGAGACTACCGAATAGCCCTTGAGTTTTGAACAATAATGGCCTTTAGCTTACTTCAAGAGTGTGCATAGTTCGGTTTGGTTATTAACATTAACCGAAACTGTACCCGAAGTCATAATCGGTTCGGTTTATTCGGTTAATTTATCCGTTTTCGGTTCAGTTAATAACCAAACCAAACATGGGCTAATTTTTTGTTTAGAAATACATGTAATAGAGATATAAATACATAAAACAGCTGTATAAATACATGAATTGGACGTATAAATAAATTAAATTGAGGTATTAATGCATGAAATGGAAGTAAAAAAACATGAAATGGAGGTATAAAAGCTAGAAATTTGTGAAGATTTAAATGATTTGGTTCAGTTAATTTTGGTTAAGCAATGATATAAATAAAACGATAACCGATTTTCGGTTAATTTCGGTTCAATTTTGTTGGTTTTCGGTTTGATTTCAATTAACATTTCGCTTATTGCTCACCGCGTTCATCTCTTGGACATAAGCCCTTCCAAAATTAGTTGTATGTACTATGTGGTAGCATCTTCCAATATTTAAGATCAAAAAAAAATTTTGTATTAAATATTTCAAATTATATTTGATACTAAATTAATATTTCTGAACACGTTGGTGATATTTCCTACAAACATTTTCCAATGAAAGTGTTTTAATAATTGTTTGTGTTTTATTTGACAGAGAGAGTGAAATCCAAACTCTGTTTGTCTGAAGCTTTATTTCTAACATTCGAGTTTGGATCATGAGCCGTTTTTCAAACTCGAGTTTAGGTCTAGCTCGACTCGTTATCTGTTAAATTATTTTATTTATATAATTATTTACATATATATTTATAATTGTAACTTTATATATAAAATACTACATATGTTATACCATAATGTTATGTATTAATAAGGGGAGGCTCTAGGGAAGGGCAAAGTGGGCGTCTGGTCTGGGCACGTTTCATTCCGGGGGCACACAAATTTTAAAAATCCCTGATTATATATAGATGTGAATGATCGTCTGGTAAAACTTTGACGATTTTCTTTTGCATCTAACCTATTTGAAGTGAAAAATAAATATACAAATATGATAGGTTGATTCTTAATTTACTATGGCATATAAATGAAAAATACAAGTAATAAAAATGGCATCATGTTAGTGATTGAATTTGAGTTGTAATATCTAAATATGATGGTAAAGGGCATATATTTCATGACTTGGACGGGGCATCTGAATCCTCAGGACCGCCTCTGGTATTAATTATTATATAAATACAAATTTACAATATTAATTAGAAATTATATAAATAAAAAGCTCGTTTAGGCTCGCGCTCAATATCTAAAACTCCGGATCTAGCTTGTTTAATAAATGAGCCTAAACGAGCTTTTTATTTATATAATTTCTAATTAATATTGTAAATTTGTGTTTATATAATAATTAATACCAGAGGCGGCCCTGAGGATTAATCTTGATTAGCTCGAGCTCAGTATTTGTTTAATAAACGAGCCTTAGTAAAAGCTCGAGCTCTTTTAAACTCGTCTCGATTTGAGTTTTTAACGAGCTAATCTTGAATAGCTCATAAATAGTCCGGTTAGTTTACACTTGCCTGTAGTTTGGACAAAAATGGATGAGGAATGTGATTATGAGAGAGAATTAAACGCTTGTAACAACCAACCATGTGACAAAAACATGGCTTAAATATTTATGAGGTCTACTAAATTGTTAAAAAAATGGTCCATTAAATATTTATATGGTCTACTAAAAATTATTCACAATAGACTTTTAAACCAATCCTACCTACTACTGTCTATTTCCTTCCACTGACCAATTGGAATTGAATCACAGTCGATGATTCCTGCAATGTCTAATGGTCCATCCCTTGAAGATGTCGTAAATGCCAGCTTTGCTCGCGATGATGATACCAGTGGTTATTATGAAACACCTCAAGAACATAAAGATGTGTTTCGCCGCCCTTTGAACAGTCCGCTACCACCTCACCCTGTAGACATCAGCAGAAGCAGCCCCCTCATACCGGTAAGTGCTTGAACACATTTTAAATAACCTTAGGTAGTGTTCGTTTTATGGATTGTAATGGAATTGGAATGAGAATTCACGAGAAAATGAAATTTGATTTGTAGTTTAGGTGTGTTTGTTTTGCAAAATGGAATGAAATTTGGATGGAATTAAAATGTAGATTCTCTTCCGTATGTTGTTGTTCAATTCAAATTCATTTTCTTTTTGAAACCAACAAAATATGAAGTAAAATCAACATTCCAATTCTCTCAAGATTTCATTCTATTATGTGAAACGAACACTAATAGTGTATAAACATCTCTGGCTCCAAGTAAATGGTAGTTGGGTGTCCAAGTTAATGGAATGTTCGGAGTAATTGCGTTTTGATGCATGTAACTTCTGGTTTTTATATTATCTATATATTTAAATAAAAAATGTATATGTGTGCATAAAGAACTTTGTTTTGATTAGTAATGGGGTAGCCTAATTAGGATGAGAAGAAATCTTAACTATTTATTTTTCAAATTAGTGGTTAAGATTAAATTGTTTTCAAAAAGAGGAGTGTAAGGGTATCTTGAGAAAATCATTATTGATTTTCTCTATCCACATGCAAGTCATATGCATATTCCACCCTCATTTTTAAATGTTCATAACTTTTTTATACGACATTATTTTTTTATAAAAATTTCACCATAAAATCGAGCGTCTTTTTATCTTTAATTTAAGTACCATATTGCTATATAAAATATGACGACTAAAAAAACCCACAAAATGGGTTGTATTTCTATGTTTTATAACATTTTTGTGCTGGATTTTTTACTATATTTTTTGTGCTGAAATTTTGTGTGCTATATTTTTTGTACTGGATTTTTCGTGCTAGATTTTTTTATGCTAAATTTTTTGTACTATATTTTTTTGTTGTATTTTTTAGAAAACAAAAGGGGTGACACATGTCATTTTCACACTCCTAGTTATAAGGATAAAATGTTTTAGTACCAAAATACCCCTCCTTCCTACTTATATAGAGTGTCACATGTTATCATCACAATCCTTCTTAGGCTACTTAAGCAAAATCCATTTTTAGTGGATCCTTCCCCGATTAGTAATAGCTAAGCATGAATTTTATAAATATATGTATATGCGTGCGCATAGAGAAGCTTGTTTTGATTGGTAATAACTAAGCACGAATTTTATAAAAAGCTAGAGAGTAATCATGTTTGTAAAACAAGGTCTACAAGGCCGAGTACTCCCCGAATAGTCACTACAAGGTATGATGCCGATGTGATTTTCTTCACTCCGCCTAATTACTCATAATCGATCAAATGCGGTCAACCTCGGCCATAATCGGATCTAGTAAGTCAACTCGAGTCGAGTTTGATTTAAAAATAAAAATAAAATATAATTTTTTTGCGTTCATTTTCACGTATTTTGTTATAAATATTAGTAAGTTTAT
Source organism: Scalesia atractyloides (assembly GCA_947069175.1). Lineage (NCBI taxonomy): Eukaryota > Viridiplantae > Streptophyta > Magnoliopsida > Asterales > Asteraceae > Scalesia > Scalesia atractyloides. Next base: position 89,657,041 of record CAMTDV010000004.1, read on the forward strand.
GTTATTTGATATATATTTAATTTTCAAGAACTAATTTCTTTATAATTTAACACATCCAGGTATTTTCCGAGCAGTCGACCGACTAGGGAACGTCTAACGACTTTTACAACCATAGATGTAATATTTACTATTAAAAGTAGATCGCAAACAATGTTTCACATGAAATACATAATATTAGTAGAAATCTAAAGTTTTGGTTTTGGTCCAGGTTTGGTGTGGCATGGTGATCGAGACTAGTCTTGGTGTATCTTTTTTTTGTTTTGCCGGCCAAAGGAAACTTTCATTCAACTTCAAAAGTCCTTAAGCAAGCTGCTAGGGGTGTGCATAGGCTGGTTTAGTTCAATTTTTACCATTTACCATAACTATAATTGCTAGCTTTAGTTATGGAATTCCTTAATCATAACCATAACTATAACCAAACTTTGGTTATGGTTAATCGGTTACGAAGTCGGTTATGGTCCGGCTTTGGTTGATTTCAGTTATTTAACCAATCAAGGTTTGCAAAGAGGTATGCATGGTTTGGACTTAACTTAGGCCTTTTTTACATGATAACCACAACTACTCTTTTTGGTTAAACTATAGATGTGAGATTCCTTTTAATAATGTAAATCTCAACAAAACAAGGTTTACAACCATAACACGACTTCTCGTCAATATAAATGTCATCTACATCAAGATTATTTTATTACTAACATACTTTTATGTTAGTAAAAAACTTCTATATGGTTAATGTAAAACATAAATCCGTTATATAAACTTAACATTACAAGTTTAGTTCGGTTCGGTTATATCGGTTATCCATAGCTTCATAACCATAACCATAACCGATTGGTCGATTAAACAAAGTTTCATAACCATAACCATTGGTTATGTTGGTTCTCAGTTAATAACGATTCGGTTATGCCAGTTATTGAGTGGTTATTGGTTATGGCGGTTAAAATGCTCACACCTACAAGCTGCTTAAAGGGCAAAAACCTTATTTGTACATGTAACCTATACCTACTTATTGTCGACTCCCTTCAAGTCTGCTTGCTCTAGATCTGACCTCAGTTGCTCAAGTTCGGTTCTCGACACTTAATAAATCACAATTTTGTTCAAGAGTGACGACATGTGGAGGGACTTTTAGGTGCAATAAATGTTGAGTGACTTTTGTGAGAAAAACAGTAAGTATAATCTTTTTAATTTTTATATGAAAAAACATGCGAGTGATTTATGTGAAAGAAAACATATATAGGATTTTTATGATATTTGTTCATATTTATTATGAATACTAGGTTATAGACCCACGTATTATACGGGTTGTGTGTATATAAATATTATAAATCTCTAAATACATCATAGGACTAAAATTACTTTTTTCATATGATAGTGGAAACAATCAATTAGAGACGTATATTGTCGGAAAGATTCAACCGGGTAACATGTTTCATTAAAAAAAACAAAAAAGTGAAATGACCAAATGTGTCATAAGTACTTGAATGCTAATGTTCTTAATCATTTTATTAAAAAATAAATCTTATATCATACTCATAAAAAGTACATCAAACATTACAAAATATCTATATATAAAAAAATAGAATACACTAAAGTTGTTGAAACGCTGGCCTAACAAGACTCGTATCCTTTTGACCCATAAAAAATCATTCGTTTTAACATGAACCTGTTACAACCTAAAAGAAGGATAATTAAGATTTAATCACTTCCCACCAAAAAAGAAACAAAAATCCGATTACAAATATGTGATTGAACTGAGTAGTTCATAATATTTACCCTAAGCATAAAAATTGTAAAATACAAGAACAAATCAGAAACCACAACTAATATATGGAATATGAAAATTGTAGATTATGAAAAAACTTAAGCATAATTATTTATTTTAAAAAGTATTAAAATCATAGGTTTTAAAATTATAGATAACCGTCATTAAAAAAAGGTTGAAGTATTGTTTTAATAAAACTTTAAGTATTTCTTTTAATTATCAATCTTGAATTTTAATTAATATTAATATTAATAGCATAATATTATTAATAATAATTATCAATTAGAATTGGATATTTATTAGATAATATTATTAGTGATTTGTATAAGAAAATGTCATATGACATTAATTGAAATTTTGAATAAGAAAATACCATGTGACATTAGTTGGAGTTTTTATTAGAATTAGATCAATTAGATTATTTTTATGTTAATAGTGCTTTTAATTTTATAATAAACTAGTTGATGCCCCGTCCGCGTTGCGGGGCGATAGCCGAATAATTAGCGAGTGTTAGGCAACTTCTTGACATGAAAAACAATTAAATCGAGTCAACCAACTAAAACAAAACACTTTTATAGTTTTGCTAAAAAAAACTTAAACAATAGCAATACTGTAATTTTTAACTGAGGGGAAGTTTATTTTTTGACTGAGGTAAAATCGTAATTTGCCAAAAGCTGAAATGATGGCAGTACTATAAATTTGAACCAGAGGCAAAACTTTTAAATTTGCGCAAGGGCAAACCCGTAATTTTGAACCTGGGGTAACATCGTTATATAATTTTGCTCTAAAGGCATCTTCGTAATTTTAAGCTGGAGGCAAAACCATAGTTTTATTTTGAACTGAGGGAAAAATTGTAATTTTGAGTTAGAGTCAAAAGCATCATTTTATTTTGAATTGGGGTAAAATCGTATTTTTGAACTGAGGACGATATCATAATTTATTAAAGGGGGAAAATCATATTTCTTAACAGAGGGCAAAATCGTAAGTTTAAGCTGAGGGCAAAAACATAATTTTATTTTGAACTGGGGCAAAAACATAATTTTGAGATGAGGGGCAAAATCGTAATTTTGAGTTGGGGGTAAAAACTTATTTTTATACTGGGGTAAAAACGTAATTTTTAAATGGGTAAAAAATAATAAAATGGTTGGTCCAATGGGGGAGTGCTAGGAAGCTATCATATTTTTTAATAGAGGGTAAAAGCGTAATTTTAAGTGGGGGAAACATAAATTAAATTTTGAACCGGGGGCAAAACATAATTTTGAGCTGAGGGGCAAATCGTAATTTTGAAGCGAGGGCAAAACCGTAATTTTGAGCTGGGGACAAAAGCGTAATTTTATTTTAAGTTGGGGCGAAAACGTAATTTTAAAATAGGTAAAAAATAATAAAACTGTTAGTCTAATAAGGGAGTGCCAGGACAGCTGTCTAGCACTATTCCCCCAAACTTGTATTTGTGTAGATAGTAAATTCAAATTGTCACTAAAACAAAGAAACTCTTTTCTTCATACTTTTGTGTATAATCTATACATTTAGAAAACAATTTTAATCTCATTGTGTGTATAATCCAATACACTTATGAAGCAGTTTAAATCTAAATGTACTTTTAAACTGTATACAATTTAATGCCACGCGTTTAAGACTATAGACGGATTGTATAAATCTTCATATATAGTTTATACTTTTTTATGGTAAATCTCAACTTTCAAATATTCACGCTTTTAAGAGCATCTTCAACGGTAAACCTAGTTCAAAATCCAGACTGTCGAGTCATCATGACACATTATTTCAAGCCCCACTTGTACCTCTAGCAATAAACCATTCCAAACATTCACGTCACACCCCACTTTTTATACTAAAAACAAGAAAAAAAGTGTTGTGAGTGGGTGATCTGCACAATTCCAAACCATGTCCGTTGCACAATTCCAAACCATGTCCACCTACTCAAGCGAACCAACCCCCTCCTCCAACAAGCCAATTTGCTTTTGTTGTGGTTTGATGAGCGGACACTCAAATGGATTAGGCCGTTGGAGGTGCTGTGTATTTATGCAAGCTTTACTTTGTTATTTTTGTATTATTTTTGATTGTGACGTTTATATTGTAAATACTTTTATAATGGACCAAAACTAACATTTCATTTTTCACAATGTGTATAAACTATAAGATTATTCGCGCTATGCTACGGGGTTTCAGTCAATATCTATTTTGGTTAAGTACAGAAACCGAAAGAAATATGGTCACAAGAATATCTACACATGTTTTACATCCACCGAAAACCATAAAAATAAATTTAAATTGGACAACAATACATGTAAATGGAAACGTAAACGCTATCTTAAATATAACTTTAATGAAAATTTAGGTTTAGACATAAACTAACTTGAATTTATACTGACACATGCATAAAAATAAGCACGTAAGAAAATATTGTTTTTAAGTTAAACAATGGTGCGCCGCATTGCGGCATTGTCGAAACGTAAAGTGACTCGAATTAATATGGTCTAATGAAAACGTATTATATTTGACATGAGTCGTTTCCGAACAAAACTTATGTGAAAACATATACCAATTGAAAATGTACATAAAAATAAGTTTGAAAACGTTATATTTAACCCGACTTATTTTGGAAAAAAATTACAATTGAAAACGTACACAATAATACGCATAAGAACATATTATATTTTACTCAACTCATTTCCGGGAAAAAATTACTTAGAAATGTCAATCAACTTGAATCTATACCGATACGTAAATAAATATAAACACGTAAAACTTAATTACAAATTCTTTTGAAAGTTAAGGGGTTATAAGTGTTAATGATAAAAGTTGAGGGGTAAATGTATAAGAAAACACAAATAAGGACAAAAAGACAAATAAATAAATAAATAAAAAGTAAGAGCATTGTTCGTAAAATTTGCTAATTGTATTATAGTTAATGTTTGGTTTTTTATAACTTAAACTAGATGAGCAAAAAATACAAACCCACAAGAGGCACATTTCTCTACCCTTGTTATTACACACACATATATATAGGATGAAATGTCACACCCTGACCCGCAACGAAAATGGTAGTCGGGACATGAATGGGTTTTCATTAAAGCTCATGACATTTACTATAAAGTTTCATATTTATTAATTCTCTTTAAAGAAGAAGTTACAATAAACATACAAACACAGCATGTTCAAATACATTTTCATTCAAATTACAAACTAAAGTACAATTACAAAGGAAAACAAAACTAAATGTTCATTCCAAGGCATTAACTTGTTTATTCTTCTAGGCCATCCTATGTGTTTTTTTCTCAACCGGATCACCTGTATCATGTGTAAAAATAGGGTTTTTGGTCAACATAAGTTGGTGAGTAAATCTTATTTAAACATTTGAAAGGATTAGTTATGTTGGTTATTTGAATAAAATTGTGCATAACCAAATATGAGTAAACGTAAATGTAACTTTAATCACAAACACATAATATCAAATAATGCACACGCACACACCAAATGATGAACAATGAGATCAAGGCTCAATCAAACGGAGCCGATCGAATGAGGCACCTGATGCTCAACTCGTCTCCCACGAGGAACTGATGGGCCTAATGAATGATTTGCACACAACTTGACAAAAATATAAACACACATCACAACCAACAACATAATCACATAATCTCAATTAATGCACAAGCACACACCAAATGATGAACAATGAGGCACCTGATGCTCAACCCGTCTCCAACGAGGAACTGATGGGCCTAATGAATGATTTGCACGCAACTTGACAAAATGTAAACACGCATCACAACAAACAATATTTACATCTCGAGTTTAGATCATATAATGGTAATAGCACGAGTATAAATAAATGGAATAATTAAAACGACACATGATACACCCCAAAACATGAATAAAAAGGGGAATTTGTAAGAATTCACTCACAGTGGGTGCGTTCCTTGATAATGATGAATGCGCACGAATTTGTGATTCGACCGACGAGGAAAACTAACCTAAATAATAATGTAATAATTCGATAAATAAATAAATTTCATTTGAAATTAATATCTTTAATTAGTGCTCTTAATAAGATTTTTAGATTTATATTTTTGAATTTAATACAAATTTTTAGGCTTTAAAATCTTATTTGAGGTATTTTTAATTGATTTTTCAATTAAATAAATAAATAAAAGAAAAATAAAAAGTTGACTTTTTGACCGTTGACCATTGACTGTTGACCGTTGACCGGTCGGACTGTGTTTCTATATGCGCTGAGTGAGGTTCGAACTCGGGACCTCTCGTATACGTGCACGCAGCTCTACCAACTGAGCTACGTGTCTAACCCGAAATATTTCTGATTTTAATTATATTTATATACTATTTAGATTATTCAGAATTTTATTTAATTAAAAAGGTTTTTAAAACTGTCGAACCGGTGTGAGAGCCTGGACTCGAACCCGCTCTTCAAGTGTTGTGTTGCACCAAGCCCAACCAACTGGGCTGGGTGTCTAACCCGATATATATTGTCATTTTATTATACTTAACATCTTACAGCGAGTTAATATGGTTTCGGTTTTAAAAAGAACATTTTTATTACAGTGGATAGGGTTGTGTCAAGGATCGAACTCGGTATCGATAGTATGAAATGCACACAGTCCACCGCTGGACTGTGTGTCTAACCCGTTTAAATACCGATTTTAATTATATTCATATACGACTCGATGTTCATCTTCTTCATAAATTCGGAATTGAAAACAGATTTGCTAAACATTTGATTTCACTGCTCTGTTGTTTTAGAGTTTAAACAAATAAATCGAATAGAACTGACATAAAGATTAAGAATTCATACCGAACACAGGGGCCCGGTTTTCCGGTGACTAACTCCGGCGGGTTCAGCAAGGATTCCAGCGAATGGAACTTAGCTTCCGGCGAACAGAACAAAGGTTTTGAGCAGAGTGATTTCGTGAACGATTGGAAGTGTGAGCTTGAATGATTTGTAGATAGTATTTATAGGCAGAGGCGGTCTTCATCTTGATTTGAATTTTTCGGTTACGATTTCCGTGGTTTTGAATGAAGAGCTTTAAGGTTTCGGTTATAAACTGACGTTAATCGTCAATTACACTCACTTGATTTCGGAGTCAACCGCCGAATTTGATGTTTATTTTGAATCAGTTTCGGCGGTTATAGACTTGGTTCAAACAGGTGACACGCGAGTTTTTAGTTAAGCTTTTATTTGTTCCAGAATTTCACAACAAGTGCGTTTGGCAGAGTGGTGAAAGCTGTGTGTGTATAAGTTTGTGGGCGACCCGGGTTCGAAACCCGACGTCTCCATTTATTTTTTTGTTCATTATTTATTAGTAATTATAAATTATGGTTTTTAAATTCCAATTTATTTATGAATTATGTATCGTTTAAAATTTATCTGAGCAATAAATACGCACGAAAAATTATAACTGAGTTTTTGATTTATAAACGAAGCGGGTTTTGAAAACCCGTTTTTCGACGAATGTTACATGAAAATCCGTTAGGAAGTAGCATTTAGGTAGAGAACCCGAGAACTAGTGTTAACACATAGCGTTTTTTTCAATTTAACGAAGGGAATGAGACTTTTAACGAAAGAGAGCCAAAATTGAAAAAGAAAAATATAACTTTTTCAAACATTCTATCTTCTTCATACGTTATTATATAAAAAAAATTGCACCACAAGATCATAAATGTTCTTATCTTTCGCAGTTTAGGGTTTAGTTTTTTTTTGGGGGGGAGGTTAAGTTTAGGGTTTACTTTTCAAACATTTCTATCTTTTTCGTATGTTATTATTTCATTTTTCAATTTAACGAAGGGAATGAGACTTTTAATGAACGAGGGACAAAATTGGTTTTTCATACTGTTGCACATATGTAATACTAATTAATTTTTTTTTCAAAAAAGAGTTTTTTATTTTGTATCTTAAAATTCTATATATACAGCCATAAAATGTTTTTAAAAATTTTGATGTATTTTTAGATTTTTTTTGGGAGTTTTCGAGTTCTTGCAATGAAAGGAGTTCTCGCAAAATCCCCGCCTATATATATATATATATATATATATATATTATTATATATATATATATACATATATATATATATGGTTAGGTTCATTAGTGAACAACCCTCTTAACTGTAAAAACTAGTGAACTAATCATAGCTCTTGATTATAAATACACAAGTGTAAATCAATGGCTAAAATGATGAAAATTCACTAGTGTATTTTACGATTTGATGATGTAAATCAATAATCAGGATTTGTTTAGTCAGTTCACAAATATACTAGTGTTCACTATATAACCCACCTGTATATATAGGAGGGTTATCTTGAGAACGCTAAATATTGTGAAAACTATGAAAAGGAATGATAAAACCAATCAAAACCATTTTTTTATACAAACCTCATTGTTATTAAGATACAACCTGAAAAGAAGAATTTACAACATCAAATATTTCATCTCTCCTCTCAATATAACTCTTATTAGATTTTTTACGCATGTGTAAATTTGTTAAATACAACAAATTTACACATGTGTAAATTTTTAATATTTACAAATACATGTAAATTGAAACGTGTAAATTTAATTTTACAACATTATATTCGAATATTAATGATAAGTGCGCAAAAAAATAGAATTTGAATTGTTTTTTACTAAGTTCTCGAGATTTTTTTCATTTAGTGATAAGTTTAAAACAATATTTAGCGTTCTCATTTAAATGTCTTATAAAAAAGTTATGTGTCACATCCCGACCCGCAGCGGAATAAGAGTCGGGGCATAATTGGGTTATCACCAAAGCTCATGATGTTTACTAAAATGTTTCATATTTATTAAATTCAAATTACAACTTAAATGTTCAAATCAAATTCATACAAATACAAGGAAATGAAACTAAGTAAAACAATCCAAAGCTTAAACTGATTTATTCTTCTAGGCCCTCTTATGTGTTTCTTGCCTCAACTGGATCACCTGTATCATGTGTAAAATGGGGGAAATTTTGGGTCAACAAAAGTTGGCGAGTGAACCTTGTTTAAAAACATTGTTATTGATTTCTTGTTGTATTTAATATTGAAAAGTTGTGCAATATTCATATGTGAGCAAACATATATAAACAAACAATCACAAACCACCTTGAATGAGTATATGACATGTATGATAATGTATTGTGAGATCAAGGCTCAATCAAACGGAGCCGATCATATGAAATGTATGATGATGTATGTGAGATCAAGGCTCAATCAAACGGAGCCGATCGAATGAGGCACCTGTACTCAACCCGTCTCCCACGGGGAGCTGATGGGCCTATGAAATGCATGTACTGAAAATGATAACTTTAATCTAAACATAATCCACACAACAATTGATACGTATTGAATACACATTTGATCACGGATATGATGGATGCACAAGTGTTTAAAATATAATAAATAATTAAGCGACACATGATACACCCCAAAAATGTGATTAAAACGGGGAATTGGTAGAGATTCACTCACATTGGGTGCGTTCTTTTGATGATGTTGGATGCGCACGAGTTTTTGGGATTGGATTGACGAGGAAAACTAACCTAAAAATAATAACGAAATAGTTCGGTAAATAAATGGATTTTTAGATTTATTTTTGTGAGTTTAAGGACTTTTTCTAACTTTAAAAATATTATTTTTAAGTATTTTTAATTGATTTTTAAATTAAATAAATAAATAAAAAGAAATAAAAATTTTTGACTTTTTGACCGTTGACCGGTCCGTTGACCGTTGACCGGTCTGACTGTGAGTAATGTGTGCGCTGAGTGAGGCTCGAACCCGAGACCTCTCGTACGCGTGCACGCAGCTCTACCAACTGAGTTACGTGTCTAACCCGAAATATTCTCTGTTTTAATTATATATATATACTAATTAACTGTTATTTTATTTGGCTTATATTAAAATGATTTAAAGTGGCCGAACCGCTCGCAGGGAACCGGAGTCGAACTCGGGTCCTTCGGTTCGTATGCGCACAGCCCAACCAGTTGGGCTGTGTGTCTAATCTGTTTAAATTACGGTTTATATTATTCTTATAAGCATGCTGTGACTCGTTCTGATTCAGTTTTAAAAAAGGTTGGTTTTAATTCTGAAAGTCGGTACGTTGTAAGATTCGAACTCGTGACGTGCGTTGTATGTTTGCATACAGTCTACCGCTGGACTGTGTGTCTAACCCGGTTAAACATTCAGTTTATATTAATCTTATACTCATTTCGACTTCGTCTTCTTTATTTATAACGACACAGAACAAAAGTGACCGACTGTTCTTGTTTAAATCGGTCATCTATCATATGATTGATTGAATTAAAATGGATAGAGAAATTTACGGAATCGAATGTACCGCTCAGAATGTCTTCTTCAGAATTCCGGCAAGAGTCGTCGGCTCTGAATTGTGACTTTCGTCTGAGTGGATCAATTAACAGTTTTGATCAACGAATTGTGAAATTAAGTGACTAAACAAGAGATATCAGGGGGTTTAGATGATTGTACCGATTTACAGTGTGATTTCGGAATTTCCAGAGATTTTCCGGCGAGTGCAGAATTTCCGGCAACGTCGTCTGGAACCGATTCTGATTGAAGGACTGAAGTTAGTATATGTCTAACAATGGTTTGAAAACGAAAAAGTCGAGAAAATTACCGATTTGGTGTAAGTCTTGGTTTTCCGGTGAAAGTCCGGCGAGTTCAGAATTTCTCCGGCGAGTGCTAAGACTTCGATAAATTGTGCGATTTTGAGCGAAAAGGTTACCAGAGGCTTGAGTGTGAATTTATAGGGAAGAATCAGTATGAATTGGGTCCGAATTTGGTCTTGATTCGTGGTCAAGTTTTCTCCGGCGGTTACGACTGTAATTGACTGTTAGACGTCGGTTATAACCGATGTCGACGTCGGTTATAACGTTATAGTCAAAAGGAATAATGGCTGAACTCGCGGATTGCCGGATTTTCCGGTGATTGCGAGTTCTGCCGCGCTGGAAGTCCGGTTTGAACTCGAATTTCATCTTAAGTATTATTTGTTTCGATATGATAACAAAGAAGTCAAGTGGCGGAGTGGTATGCTGGGTGTTTGTTGAACAGGCTGACCCGGGTTTGAAACCCGGCAGCTTCCTTTATTTTTTTCTTCAGCCGTTTTATTGTTTATTAATTATAGTTTATAAATTCTAATGTATTTATTAATTATGTATTGTTTAAAATTAAAATGAGCATTAAATAAGCAACGAAAATTGTAACTGACTATTCGTTTAATAAACGAAGCGGGTTTTGAAACCTGTTTTTCGACGGATGTTACAGTATCTCCTACTTTTAGAAATTTCGTCCCGAAATTTAAGTAGTGGTGGTAACAGGAAAAAGATGTGGGTATTTCTCGCGCATTGAGTCTTCACGTTCCCAAGTAAACTCAGGTCCTCGTTTCGACTCCCAGCGTACCCTAACAACTGGAATACGACTCCGTCTTAAACGTTTTTCTCCGAAGTCCATGATCTCTACTGGTCTTTCAATGAAGTGCATAGATTCATCGATCTGAATATCTTCTAAGGGAATATGGAGGTTTTCATCGGCGAGGCACTTCTTTAAGTTTGATACGTGGAATGTGGGATGAATTATGTTGAGTTCTTCTGCTAGGTCAAGCTTGTATGCTACAGGTCATACTCTTTCGAGTATCTTGAAAGGTCCTACGTAGCGTGGTGCTAGCTTGCCCTTCTGGCCAAAACGAACTACTCCCTTCCACGGAGATACTTTTAAAAGTACTTGATCACCAATGTTAAACTCCAAGGGCTTTCGTCGTTTATCTGCATAACTCTTTTGACGACTTTGTGCCACTAGAAGGTCCTTCGTACTCTCATCGTTGGTCCCCAGGTAGGCAAACTGGTCCGTTATATTGGATTTATACGAATGCCAACCTAGACAGGAAGTTCCGACTACCGGTACTTGTACCCTTCCAGTTACTACATGCCCGTCGCAGAACTTACTTTGATGAGATTTGAAAATTGCAACAAAATCTTTGAATAATGAGAGTATGAAAATAAATTGAATACATGAACATCGATATATGTATAATGAATATGTATATAAGCATGTATGGTTGACTGTAAGTATAAACAAATATGAAACAAATAAATATCACAAGTTTGTATGTAACCACCTAATCAATTAAAATTTAGGCAGACTATAGTATAGGCTCTAAGGGTCTAATAACCTATCCTATATCCCTATAGTCATGGCTCTGATACCAATCTGTCACACCCCGACCCGCAGCGGAAAAGGTGATCGGGGCATGATTGGGTTATCATCAAAGCTCATGACATTTATTATGCGTTTCACATTCATTAAATACAATTTAATGGAAATTTACAATAAATATTACAACATGTTCTAACTATCAATCTAAACTTCTTTGTTCTCTTCTAAGGCATTTCCTATGTTTTCCTTGCTTCAACCTGTTCACCTGTATCATGTGTGAAAAGGTTTTTGGATCAACATAAAGTTAGAGAGTGAATCCTATGGAAAACATTTGAACAAGTTTATTTAAATTGATTATGAAATATGTGCACAACCACTCATGAGTAAAAATAGATGTAAACTTATTCAACAATAATTAAACATTAAATAAAGCACACATGAACAATAATGGAACATTTAGGGGCACGCGTTGCTCAACTCGTCTCTCACGAGGAACTGATGGGCCTAATGAATGAATTGCATAAACATGATAATATGAAAGACAAAACTACAAACAATATAAACTCAATGATATACACATGAACAATGATGAATTGGTTTTGAGGCACGCGTTGTTCAACTCGTCTCCCACGAGGAACTGATGGGCTTAATGAATGAATTTCATATAATTTGACAAAATGACATAAGTAATCACATCAATATAAACAATCTAAGTTTAGGTCACGATATGGTATGGCACAAATTTAAATAAACGAGTTAATTATTTGAGACACATGACACACCCCAAAACGTGTAATTAAAAAGGGGAGTTGTAAGATTCACTCACAGTGGGTGCGTTCGGTTGATGATGTTGAATGCACGCGAAGTGGTTTTAACCACGAGTGAAATTAACCTAGAAAAATATCATTATGGTTCGGTAAGTAAACGGATTTTATTAATCTATTTTAGTAGGATTGTTGGGTGTATTTTTGTGAGTTTAAGGCTATTTTCTAACCTTAAAAATGTTATTTTTAAGTATATTTAATTGATTTTTATTTAAAATAACTAAATAAAAATAATAAAAAAATTTGATTTTTTTGCTACAGTTGACCGTTTACTTTGACCGTTGACGTTGACTTTGACCGGTTCGAATCGTGTAATTGTGCGCTGAGTGAGGCTCGAACCCGAGACCTCCCGTGTAATTGTTAATTCTCTTCTCATCATACTTAGCAAAATAACTTTATTTGATCTTAAACCCCATTGGGGGGAAGTAGTATACTATATTTGTATACTTATTCTACTTCTTTTTTAACTTCAACCAAGGATTAACATTTATTTAACAATAAAAAAAACCATAATAAAAAGGCCATTTAATCCACATGAGTTATTGTGCAGGACACGCAAAAGGGTAATGGCAGACAAAGTGATCACTCCTCTTAAACAACTTTACTCCATACCAGAAAATCGAAGATCAAATAATTGCTAGAATTGATTATCGGTTTGATGCACTTCATGCCCATATTAGTAAAATGATAGAAATCAAATGAAGGTAGTGTTAGAAGGCCTTCGCGAAAGTATTAAAACTGAAAGGACACAAGGATGTGGGTTTGTTTCGTAAAATTATAAAATGATATAACCACCATGAGCTTGCAAGCGGCAATCAAGGCAAAATTATGGATGTAGTTACATGTGTTTTTTCATATTACAAGTCTCTATATGTAGACATGATGTATTTGTTTATTTATGTACGCTTGCTGATGTATTATCATCTATCATCAACCATGGGAGACAGATGTTCTGCTATTATCAATTTAAATTAATTTGCATTTACACATATTGATTTGATTTTATCAAAGTGCGCAACTTTTGTCACAACAAAAGAAGTGGACAGAAAAAACCGAAATTAAGGCTTGAGGGGACTTAGATGGGTTTCTAGGCTAGGAGGGTCCGTTGATTATCACACCAACTAAAAATTCAGTCATCGCTTAATGTCTTGTATTTGAAACACAAACCCCTACTCCTAGTTGTTAGGGCAAATGGTGTGGTTTCGGGTAGGGCAAGCAAAAACATACGCAAATCGGCATTCACCAGTTGTGTGTGTGTGGCGTGCTTCATCGGGCAATTGTTGAATGGTGTGTGTGGTTGGGTAGTTGTCGATGAAACCAGGAGGATAGCCGTTTGGGTGGGTCCCATTTCCAAGCGTGACCATTGGAATTAAAAAAAACAATTTTATTATTTAAACCACAACCCATTTACATTTTCCACCACTATATTTCATTCACGTCTCAATATTTTCATATTCTTTTATCACACCCGTATCTTCACTTACCTTCCAAGCCACGGATAAATGAAAGGAAGAAAAACAGTTCAAGTGGGCAAAATCCACCCATGACCGAACCGTCACTATCTTTGGAACAACTCGGTCAAGTCGCGCAACAACAACAATTACAACAATCTATGTATAAACTAGCACAACATATGTGCAACAACAACACAACTAGCACAACGATATGTGCAACAACGGCAACAGCTCGTACACATCAATTTCACACAATCCCCCATAAACTCCAAGTCACCATATATAAAAGCCTTGTGATGATGCAATGGGTACATATAACAACATGTTTAATCCAGGAACCAACGCGTCGAAAATCGAATGAGGAGATGAAGTCATAGCGGATACACAAGAGTTTGAAATGGAGTCGAAGATATTGAAGATGAAGCAATGGTACATATAACAACATGTTTAATCCAAGGGACCAAGCGTCGAAACCTCAGATGAAGTCATACGGAGACACAATTGTTTTAAGCGACTTCAAAAGATGAATTGTTGAATTAAATTGCAAAAAGGTATATATATTAAAAAATTTGTTGTTTATTATTAGTTTGTTAAATATATAGATGTTTGACGCTTAATTATTCAAGTATAGATTATGTAAAAAGTATAATTGGTTAAATATTGAATACAATAATAATAATACTTTCAATAAGGTGTTTACAAAATAAGATGATGATAACTAAACCATCAAATACTGTTTTACTCATCAAAGGCATACACGGACCCAGTAGAAAGTTTTTAAGGATAACATAACAAACCACAATAATAAGAGACATACATGACATGACCACATAGAAAATAAATCAACACCTCACGTCAATAGAACGAAAGAAACTGTAGAGTCAATGGAAACAAATAAAATATTATACATCATAATTTTCATATGCATACAGCTTGCCTGAATCTTTTCACCCTACAAAATATCAATAAAAATTAAGTTATAAAATAAAAAAAAAAGTTAAAGAGATAAAGACCCATAGTTAATACATTAATTAATTAATACATAATAATATAATAACAGTACAATATGAATTATAATAGGATAAAGTTAATTTATTAAATTTACCAAAAATAAAATGTCGAAAATGGTAATGGTTGATTTTTAATTTTAGATGATAAGTATATATAGGAGAACAATAATTTGTTAAATTTACCAAAAATAAACATTTAAATTGTTAAGGGTTCGGAATTTCAAATTACCAAAAATAATGATTTGAATATGTAACAGATTTTAAAACTAAATCAAGTTCCTATATTAACATATATATATATATTTGTTACACAATAATAGTGCAGTATAAGTGATTGGATAACCAGAAGAACACTAAATTCTACTAATGTTCAATCATAAATTAAGCAGAAATAGAAATATTTTATTAATATTAGTAAAACTCACCAATGGGTGTATCAAACATGCTCAAATGGCTGATTACTATTGTTAAGCAGTATCTTATGGTCTAGGAATCGAGGCTATATGAAACGAAACTTTGGCCTTTGTTGTCACCATTGCATTAGAAGCAACCTTCACAGATGATGAAGAATCACCCTACTTACCACTGACTAAAACCCCTTTCTTTTTCCAACTGAAACCCATCATCATCATCATCATCAGTAATAAAATCAAGAGAAAATAAGAAACCCTTATTTCAACAACCCAAAAACAACTTAATCATAAATAGACGGTGAATAAGGGAGGCTGTTGGTAAAGATTTCATGAGTTAGGATTAATGTCAACCATAGCTCAAAGTTGACTATAAAAATCCAACTCATGTGATGGAAGGTATGTTGGTGTGTGCGTCTTGGGGTGGGGGTTGAAGACGAGTATGATACAAGTGATATCCGTTCGATTACTCGAACACATTACCCACATCAAAACATGAATTAGTTACCATACTATATAATCTTTATACACAATAAAGAACATGTTAATAGTCCAAATAATCAAAATCATAGAATTCTTAGAAGTTTACTTAGGTATTTGATACTATTAGGAACTCGAAGTAAGTTTAAGATCGAGAGTTTGAAAAATGGGCATCCTAACATGTAAATTTTCACCTAACATCATAATCTGGTGTTCTCAATACCCATAAATCCGATATGTAATTAGTAACCCGACCCATTTTAATCTGGTATACTCAATACCCACAAATCCGATATGTAATAAGTAACCCGGCCCGTTTTACATTCACACAACCCGGCCGGTTATCATCCTTAACATTAACTCACCCATTTCCAATCCAACTTTATTTAATACAAAAAAAAACCCTAATAATAATAAAATGAGTTAAAAAGAAAAGCAAAAGAAAAGGGTAAGTGTTTAGGGAAATCTCACTTTCAAGCACAGAGGGTTGAGTTTCCCCAAATTCATCCACGTCTAACTCAACAATCACAGATTTCAACACAGAATCTGGTCATCATCAGGTCAATTCTCAATATACTCTCTTCTTATTGCGTATCATTACACATTAACTTCCGATTTCATGAAACCCTAACACCAAATTGCGTGCAATTGTTGTTTAAATTTGCAGCAGGATTTTGATTTTGTGTACTGAAGCGTTAGATCTCTGTCACGTGGATTTGAATTTGGTACGAAGTTGCAAGATCCTTGTGGTTTCAGGTAGTTCGCTTAAACCCTAATTTTGATATGGTTTTTGGGTTCAAATTGACGTGATTTGGGGGTGTTATTTGAGTTTGTTTATTAGGGGTTTTGATTTTGACGTTGAGGTAGCTACATTTTACTTGTTATATGTAGCATGTAATTCATGTGTATGTAGAGTTTTTTTTTTTAAATTAGGGTTGTTTGGTAGAAACCCTAGCTTTTAAATTACATAAATTCATGTCTAATTTGATGTTGAAATTTAGTTTTTTTTTTTTTTCACATTTCTTTGAAAAATGTCATGAAAACTCTAATTTTGACCGATTCTTTGTGAAATTAGGGTTGTTTGGTAAAACCCTAACTTTAAATCACATAAATTAGGGTTGCAAAATTGCCATAAGTTCATTACTCATGGTACAGCATCACTAACTTTAATTATATGTCCATTGTGATATTAGGATTTTTATATCTGTGTATCTAAATTTGTTATATACTATTGAGGGATGAAAGGTTTAATGTCCTAGGGTTTCTAAGGATTACTATTAAAGCATTCTCTTTATAATAGAGTTTGGTTTTTGTTTTGTTATAATATGATTTTTGTGCATTGTATTGTGAAATTCCGACTGGTGCACGTGTGCGCTCTTTTATATTACTGGTGTTGCCCTAAAGGTTCCAACAAGATTTAAATTAGCTTAAAAGGATTGTGCGTGATCTTTTTACCATTTGAGGCTAGTTGTGGACACCGTTTTAGGATTTTATTGTATCTAGCTATCCATGTACCCTTTTACAGAAAGCACCAACGTGTGCTGTGCACATAGGCCTATAGCTTCATTGTACGGTTCTATTAATAATATCCTCAAAGTTTGATCCCAATCATAAAAAAACAAGTTTGATAAGAGGTTTGTAGACTTTCTGCAACATCGAACTATTTTCTTTGTATATATTCGTTAGGGTTTTGTTATTACGTCGTACCATTTAAGGATCCTTTTTCATTTTACCTTTTAGGGGTAGTATGTTAGTCTGTATAAATGTGCTGTCTTATATTATTCTTTTGAAATAGACAGAACACTAACTAGTGGTTATCTATCCACCTTATATTTTTTTTATGATCAATTAATGACAATGAATATGTTGGTTATGTTGCAGAAAATGAGTAGTTTAGTTGAAAGACTTCGTGTTAGATCTGATTCAAGGCCGCGCTATAGTTTAGATGAATCCGATGAGGAGTCAGACCTGCTGTTCGGTAAATCCAAAAAATCCGAAGATATCGAGAAAATCGTCAGAGATGACGCGGTACTTTCCATCGTCAGAGATAAACTCAATAACGTCTTAGATTCTAAACAAAAGCATATTTATTACACTTAAAGTTGTTAAAATAATCATTTGGTCAAATATATCCAGAAAGAGGATTCATGTAACGCGTGCGGTGAATCCGGGAATCTACTCGTTTGTGAAACGTGCACCTACGAATACCACCCCAAGTGTTTAACGCCGCCTCTTAAAGCTCCCCTTCCTGCCACCTGGCGATGTCCAAAATGCGTATGTTATGATCTAAAACTGTATTAATTATATATTTACACGTATTTCACGCATGCACGTTACGTTTTGATTTTAATTCTATACTGTACCTGCAGGTTAATCCTCTAAACGATATAGAAAAGATTCTGGACTGTGAAATGAGGCCGACCGTTGCTGATGACGGTGATGCTTCTAAACTCGGTTCAAAACAGATATTTGTGAAACAATATCTTGTTAAATGGAAAGGATTATCTTATCTTCATTGCACATGGTATATAGTTATATGCTTATAGTTGTTCTGTTTAAAACTAAATTAATTTTAAGTTTTTTTAGGTAATTGGGATTTCTTTTTTAAATATTAGGGTACCGGAAAAAGAGTTTATAAAAGCTTACAAGGAACTGCCTCGTTTGAGGACAAAAGTAAACAACTTTCGCAAGCAAATGCCTGTTGGCAACAGCTCAGAAGATGATTTTGTCCCGATTAGGCCCGAATATACGATGGTTGATCGAATTCTTGCGTGCAGGTGATTATTCGGAAAAAACATTGTTTATTATGGATAACTTATATTTAATATTTAACATTTAATACTTATATTAATTGAATGAATCAGGCAAGATGATGAGGAAAAGGAATATCTAGTAAAATGGGTAGGACTTAACTACGATGAATGTTATTGGGAATCGGAATCAGATATCGCATCATTTCAGCAACAAATCGAGAATTTTAATAGACTGCAGTCTCGATATCGAAAACTAAGGAAACAAAAAAGCAACGTTCGTGATGGGTTTGACTCGAAAAACAAGTCAAAAGAGTTTCAGCAGTTTGAAAAAAGTCCTGAGTTTCTCCCGGAGGTATTAAAACATATTTTGATATTGTGGTTCTTTCTGTTTTGATGCGGAATAATATAATAAATAATTTTAATTTGGTGTAATTATAGGCGAGCTCCATCCGTACCAGCTTGAAGGGTTGAATTTCTTGCGTTTCTCATGGTCTAAACAAACACATGTGATACTTGCAGACGAAATGGGTCTTGGTAAGTTTTTCTTTTTTTAATCTTTTTTTATATGGAGTAAAATGCCATTTTCGTCTCTGAGGTTTGACCAATTTTGTGACTTTCGTCTAACAATTTGTTTTTTCGCATTTGCATCCAAAAGGTTTAAAATGTTGCCATTTTCATCCGGCTTGTTAACTCCATCCATTTTTCTTCGTTAAGTGGTATTTTTGTCTTTTTTTGTTGAACTTAAACGGCAATTCGGTCTTTGTCACTTTATGTACAAGCATTTAAGTGAAAAAGAGCGAATTGTCCTTTAAGTTAACAAAAAAGACGAAAATACTCCTGACTTAACGGAGAAAAATAGATGGAGTTAACGAGCAGGATGAAAATGGCAAGATCGACAGACCTTTTGGGCCCAGATGTGGAAAAACGTTCCTTTGGACGAAAGTCGCAAAACTGGCCAAACCTCAGGGACGAAAATGGCATTTTACTCTATATATTAAAACGTAACTTCTTACCTTTATATGTTCAAATTCAGGAAAAACAATACAGAGTATTGCTTTTTTGGCATCTTTATACGAAGAGAATGTCTCCCCTCATTTAGTAGTAGCACCGCTTTCGACATTAAGGAACTGGGAACGTGAATTTGCCACATGGGCTCCTCATATGAATGTTGTAAGTTACAAAATCTCTTGAATTTTAACATTTTTTGTACGATTTAAGTTTATTTTCCAGTATATTAAGGTAACCACTGCAGGTTATGTATGTTGGAACGGCTGCTGCTCGTAATGTTATAAAAGAATACGAATTTTATTTCCCTAAGTCTCAGAAAAAGGACAAAAAGAAAAAGTCAACTCATGGAAGTAGTGAAAGTAAGCAAGAAAGGATAAAGTTCGATGTCTTGTTGACTTCTTATGAAATGATTAACATAGATAACGGGTCGTTGAAGGCAATAAACTGGGAGACAATGGTACCTTTTTTGACTATTTTTGGAATTATTATCTTATACCATTTACATGTTCTTTATGACGGTTTTTTTTTAATTTGTGTAGATTGTGGACGAAGGGCATCGTCTTAAAAATAAAGATTCGAAATTGTTTTCTTCGTTAAAGCAGTTTAACACCCGACATCGTACATTATTGACTGGAACCCCTCTTCAGGTTTGTTCTTACAATATCTTTTTTCTGTATAAAGATTGTTACTTCATATTTTTGTTACAGTTTTCATATTTTTTTGTGAATTTCAAATGCTTTTTCAGAACAATTTGGACGAGCTTTTCATGCTTATGCACTTTCTTGATGCTGGAAAGGTAGATATTACAGTTTTACCGCAACTTTTTGTGCCAACTGTTATTACATAGATGTAAACAACTGTATGACATCTTATTTTACTACGAATGTTTGCAGTTTGCAAGCTTGGAGGAATTTCAAGAAGAATTTAAAGATATCAATCAAGAAGAGCAGGTTTCAGGCTACATAAGATGTTGCCCCGCATCTTCTAAGAAGTACGAAAATGAAATCTATGTTTTTTTGGTTTAATTAAGGTTTATAAGGATACGTAATACGATCTTTTGGTGTATACGAATGGTAGGAGTGAAGAAAGATGTGATGAAGAAACTACCACCCAAAAAGGAGCTCATTTTGCGTGTGGAGTTAAGTAGCAAACAGAAAGAGTATTACAAAGCAATTTTAACTCGTAATTATCAGTTACTAACTCGCCGAGGTGGCGCTCAGGTGAATTTTTAGCTTTTCAATGTCTAAAAAGTTAAACCTACGCTTTCAAGTTATATTTTGAATTAAAAAATTAAATTTTGATATTTTTTTGCTATAAATTCAGATATCTCTTATTAATGTGGTTATGGAACTGCGTAAGCTCTGTTGTCACCCTTTCATGCTGGAGGGAGTTGAACCAGAAGACACCAATGAGTTCTACAGGTAATAATTTTCTTACCTCTTTTTAGATCATAGTTATCGATAGTAACCTATGGTGCTTTGCGTACGCGACCACCAATATAACGTGCGTAATTAGGGTTTAACCCAACCCATGCGTAATTGCGCAAATAACGTGCGTAATTATGCAAAGTTAATTGCTATTGTGCCACCGGCCCACCGCGTTCAAATGAAGGCCTAGGTTAGATCAGAGTGCGGTTGAGATGCTCGCGTACGCATCGCACGATAAGGCGGTCTTGTATTTTAAACTCCTCTCTCTCTCTACATATATATATATATATATATATGTATATATATAGTAAATATAGGGTTCGGCTACAAAGTCCATTTTCCTACAAAGTCATAAACACCACAATTTCAGCCATAAAACACACTCAAAACCCACAAATAACAGAGTGAAGATCACTAAAACACAATATCCAAACCCGAACAGTCCATAAAACTTCAAACACACCATCGTAGCTATGAATATAAAACACAACATGATAATCAACATAAAACACACTAATGTTAGTCATTCGATAATCAAAGCCTTATCATCCGAAAGACAACACAAAACCCACAAATATGGCGTTTTAGTAATCTTTATTTTGTTTTTGTGGGTTTTGAGTGTGCTATTTATCACTATTCGCTATTGATAACTATGTTTTAGATAATTATTTATCATTAGTGAGTGCTCATAATGTCAATTTCCATCTGTCAGTCAACTATTGGAAGCTTCCGGGAAATTGCAGCTTTTGGACAAAATGATGGTGAAGCTGAAAGAGCAAGGGCACAGAGTTCTAATATATACACAGTTTCAGCACATGTTGGATTTGCTGAAGATTATTGCAATAACAAGGTAGGAATAATGGTCTACTGGTTTTGACCTTTTGTTTTGACCTTTGATAGTGATCTGACTTTTCATATGCTCTTCAGAAATGGTTATACGAACGTATTGATGGAAAAGTTAGTGGTGGTGAAAGACAAGTTCGAATGATAGGTTTAATGCCGCCGGTTCTTCTAGATTTTGCTTTTTATTGTCTACTAGAGCCGGGGGTCTTGGTATAAACCTAGCCACTGCAGACACGGTTATTATTTATGACAGTGATTGGAATCCACATGCGGATTTACAAGCTATGGCCCGCGCTCATCGTCTTGGGCAGAAAAATAAGGTTAGATATCATCAAAATGGGTTCGGTTGAAATGTGTCATATATAGTATGTCTGTATGTGCTGAAATGGGATGGGTCGGGTCAGGTTTAGTCATAGACTTCAGGTGACTTCAGGTTTAGAGGTGCTAAACGGGTCGTGTTCGCGGCTTGGCGGGTTCAATGCGACCCGAACCTGAAAATTTTAGTTGAACCCGAACCTGAAAGTGTCATACATATGAACCTGAACACGACCCGAATATTCGCGGTTTGACCTCGGCCCGTTTAACCCGTATTTTTTTCTGCAAATTCATATGTTAAATGTAAAATTTACTTGAAAAATTACATCTAAATTAGAAAATCTTATGTCAATTTCTCTTTCTAAGTTATAATAATTTTGGCATTAAAAACACACCCAATTTAATTTATTACGTAAAGATATTGTAAAATTATTATAATATAAATGGGTTAAATGGGTCAACCCATCAACCTGACCGGGTTGACCTGAACCCCACCCGTTTAGCTAAACAGGTACGCGGGTTCAACCTGAAATTGGCCCGAACCTATTTAGACTAAACCCAAACCCATGTTACTTTCATGTCGTGTTTTTAGGTCGTGTCAGAAATTCACACACCTGGTATTTTGTATGTGCTGAAATGGGTCGGGTCAGGTTTAGTCATAGACTTCAGGTGACTCACATTTCAACCCTTCTGACCAATTTCCTTCTTTTCTTTTCAATCTAGCCTATCTGAGAAAAAACACAAATCTTAATTTGCCCTTTTATATGTAAATAGGTCAAATTTGCCATTTCTACTGTATGTTTTTTTACAAATATTGTTATCTACCATATTGCAGGTGATGATATTTAGACTCATAACTAGAGGAACAATTGAAGAACGGATGATGGAGATGACCAAAAAGAAGATGGTTTTAGAGCATTTGGTTGTCGGCAAGCTCAAAAATCAAAATATCAACCAGGTACATTTTACAGCTGGAAGCCAATTTTAAATAACATATTACATTGATAAAAAAAAATGATGTGTATTATGTTGTGATTTTTTTTACAATGTAGGAAGAGCTTGATGACATCATAAGATATGGCTCAAAGGAATTATTTGCTGATGAGAATGATGAGGCGATGAAATCAAGACAAATTCATTATGATGATGCTGCAATAGATAGGTGAGTAATTTTATACATGTTATATGTTCATGAAAAAACATGCTGATATTTAATGAAAAAACCCTATATACATTTATGATTACATTTTATGGTTTCTAAATGTAAGTCGGTATTTTTTTTCATCTTGTAATTTCGATCAGATATTCCTATATACCTTAAAACAAATGGTTGGTGGAAAGAAATACAAAGAAGACCCATTCAACTTTCAAGAATAACAAAATAGCCCCTAGACTTTAGAAATTGACTTTTACACCCCCTACACTTTCCAAAACATTATAAAATTTCATTTTCAATCCCTTGAGTTCTAAATTTTCAAAATTACCCTTCGTATTTTCTTTCTTTAGCTTAAATTCACGTTTCGACATAATTTTTTCAGAGGCTCAAATATAATGCATTTTCATGCTTATTTTTATGTACGTTTCGATTGGTCTACGTTTTGACATTTTAATGTACGTGTCAGTATAAATCACGTTTCAACGTAAACGATTAAATCGTTTCGATATAATTTTTTTCGGAAACGGGTATGGTCAAATATAATACGTTTTCTGGCCTATTTTTGTGCACGTTTTCGGTTGGTCTACGTTTTGACGTAAAGTGTGTTTAGAAACTAGTTGAGTCAAATATATTTTGTTTTCATTCGATGGTATAAATTCGAGTTATTGTATGTTTTGATGCTGCTAAGTCTTGATGCAAAGATAAGGAAACCAACCCAGGTTCAATTCCGTTTCTTTTGTAACCGCAATGCTTTAGATCGAATACAGTGAAACACACGTTTTCATATGGTTAACGCATCACATAACGTGCCGCCAGCTATAAACAACTAAGACGTCGCCACCACAACGCGCGGCTATGGCAACAATCTAGTAATTAATGGTTTCTTAACTTTTACAATTTGGACAGATTGCTTAACCGTGATTACACTGAAGAAGAAAATGCTGCAATGGATGATGCAGAAGAAGACGGCTTTTTGAAAGCATTTAAGGTTTGTTGAGTGTTTCGTATCGCTTTTAGATAGGAATGTGTATGGAAATTAAATTATATTTTAATTTATTCTCTGTATATATATAGGTGGCAAATTTTGAGTACATTGATGAAGCAGAATCAAGAATGGAAGAGGAAATACAAGAGCCATTGGCGGAGAATAAAAGTGCAGCTATAGAAAGATCGAGTTATTGGGAGGATTTGCTAAAAGACAGATATGAAGTGCACAAAGTTGAAGAATTTAATTCTATGGGCAAGGGAAAAAGAAGCCGTAAGCAGGTATTTATATATAAAATAATAATAATTAAAGATAATTAGCAGACACTTATCAAGCAATTATCAGGGTATAAAGTAATATTTGGTCCTATGCAGTTGATATCGGTGATCAGTCCCCATGTAAGGTATCGGCGTCAAATATCAGTACCGATATTATCGGCGATATTGTCCAATATTTCCGAATACCGACATATCACCGATATCAGTAGTACCTTTCTTTTTATTTCTACCATTTGTTATTTTTCTTATTGCTGCTATTAGTGTTTTAAGTCTTGATTGTTAATTGTTGGTGTTTTAAGTCTTAATCGGTTCCTACTTGCTACAATTGTTAGTGTTTTGCAAGTTGACCAAAAGGTTAATTTGCTAATGGTAGGAGAGTATACTGAATTGTTGGTGTTAAATTGCTATATATATAAATTCTGCATGGTACTAAAATTACCGATATCCCACCATGATAACCTATGTCTCAAATATCGGTCCTGGATCAATATCCAATATATTACCGCATTAACTGCTTAGATTTGAACATGACACGTGTTTACCTTTTTCTGTATTTTTAAGTATCTATTTAAAATGTAATAAATGATACATTACTTAGAAATTTTACACTATCATAAAGTTTTTTGCACAATACTTCTTTAATTTGACTTTGACTTTCAAATATTGGTTTCTCACAACTTACTTGATTTTACTTACAAGTTTTACCAAGTTACATAAGCTCCCTCTTGGCTATACTAGATACGTTTTTAGAATTTTAGTAGATGTTTTAACATGCATATTGTGACGAGTGGTGTGTATGGTAGTTATGAATGTTATACTTTTAACATGTATAATATGAAGTTTTCGATTATTGTAATCTGGCATTTGGTAGAAGCTTTATATCTGAGGACAAATTTGACATTTATTTATTTTAGTATTATTTTCTTATTAATATGTTTATTTGATATTGGTAATTTTCAAGATGGTATCTGTTGAAGATGATGATCTTGCTGGATTGGAAGATGTAAGTTCTGATGCTGACGATAACTATGAAGCGGAGTTATCCGATGGCGAAAATTCCGCTGGATTAGCACCCGCGAAAAAGCCTTACAGGAAGAAAACACGTGGTAAATATCTCAATTATATATATTCTAATTATATAAGTTGTATCTCTTTTACAAGTTTCTAACATGTTGATGTTTTTTAATCGTACAGTTGATAACGCTGAGCTACTTCCTCTTATGGAAGGTGAAGGGAGAGCCTTTAGAGTACTTGGTTTTAATCAAAGTCAACGAGCCCAGTTTGTTCAAATCTTGATGAGGTCGAGTCTTGTAATGTTATTTATTTTGTTAAATAAAAGATAATTTATTAGGGGCAATTTGATATACGCATGTATAGATAGATAAATACGACAATGCTTCGTTTGCTAAGAGATATAATGCTTATGACTAATTTATGCATTTTGTGTAGTACTAAATATGTAATATATATTGCAGATTTGGGGTTGGAGACTTTGATTGGGCAGAATTTACGTCACGCTTGAAGCAGAAGAGTTATGAAGAAATTAAAGTGTAAGTTCGAATTCTATTAGTATCTTCAATAACTCAAGATATAATATTATTATAATCTTTGACTTCGAGTGGTAAATGTGTTACTTTTCCCTTAAAACTGTAATAAAAATTGTTCTAGTTGTAGATTAAAAGTCGATGCACATTAAATGGTGATTTTTGGGGGAATTAGAATATTAGATAAACAGAAATAAGTAATATTTTAGATTGTTAACAAGTAATATTGAAAATTGATGAGAAGCCAGTGTAAATATTTTTTTCTTGAGATATTGAAGATGTTAACAATTAATATTGAAAATTGATGAGAAGCCAGTGGTTAAATATTTTTTCTTGAGATATTGAAAATTTTTTGTTTTCGGTTTATTCGTGACCTGCAGTTATGGAACTCTCTTCTTGTCACACATTTCAGAAGATATTACAGATGCTGCAACCTTTTCAGGTGACTTTTCATGTAGTTTAATTAATTATTTTGACTTTTTTATGTAGTTATTATAACTTATATATATATATATATACACACACACAACACGTACATGTATATAATTATTTTTAATACAGACGGTGTTCCAAAGGAAGGGCTAAGAATAGAGGATGTACTTGTCAGGATTGCAGTCTTGCTTCTTGTAAGAGAAAAAGTAAGTGCTGCCAGTCTTCAAGTAAAAAAACTGTCTTTTGATTTTATTTAATTAATTATTTTGTCTAATTTTTATTATCTTAATTTTTAGGTGAAAAATCCTTCAGAAAATCAATTCGCTTCTCTTTTTACAGACGACATAATATATCGTATCCAGGATTACGAGGTTTAAGATTCTGGAAGGAAGAACACGATCGCACCCTGCTCCGTGCTGTGTTAAAGTAACCTTTTTTTTAATTTACTCAACAAATAAGTTATAATTCTCTTTAGAGTAAAATGCCATTTTCGTCCCCTGAGGTTTGGCCAGTTTTGCAACTTTTGTTCAAAGGTTTGTTTTCCGCATCCCGATTCAACCTTTACCAAACCTCAGGGACGAAAATGACATTTTACTAAGTTATAATTTCTCTTTATTAGAATATTAGAATATGTGGATTTACGTTTTCATTTGTTTATGAAGGCATGGTTATGGAAGATGGCAAGCTATTGTTGATGACAAGGATTTACGGATTCAGGAAGTCATCTGTCAAGAATTGAATCTCCCGAGTGCGAATTTAGGTGTTCCAGGAGCTTCTCAGCCTCAGTTTACCGCCCCTGCTGGCAGCAGTGTTGACGGTCAAACAGCACTTCTGGTGGTCAAACTCAAGCACAAGATATCGCTGCTTCAAATAATGCATTATATCACTTTAGAGAACTGCAGAGAAGAGTGGTTGAGTTTGTCAAAAAACGTGTCATACTGCTTGAAAAAGGACTTAACGCTGAATACCAAAAAGAATACTTTGTAAGTCACTATTTACACATTTTATTTTTTTATATAATCTTAATTGTACAATATAATATTATCTATTTTTGGTAATTGTAAATACATTTATGCAGGGTGATGAAAAACCTAACGAGATTCGAAGTGACGATATGGAGACTGAACAAAAGGTTGTAGACAGACCGCCACCGCAAGCCAAAACGAAACTTTGACTCAGTTGATTGGTCAACTGCCTAAACTTGAACAAATTTGTAAGTGTCTAAATATAGTATTTTAAGATAAATTGTCAAATCATGACTTATTTGGGTCTTTGTACAGCTGCAGAAGAAATATCAGCAGCTGCTTGTGATGATAAACCAAATCGTTTGGCAGTGGGCCGCCTTTATAACGACGTAAGTACTAAATTATAATATTTTTATTGTTATATACTTGTATAAAAAAATTGCATATTTAGTTTAATAATAGTTTTTGCTATAATTCTAAAGTTTTTGGAATTAAACCTGTGATCGCAGATGTGCAAGATAATTGAGGAAAACACTGTCGATTCAGTAGAAACATATTTAGCCAACAAACCCGCAAGTTTCAAGCTGAAAAAGAACCTTCAACCACTAGAATCAATACATCAAGAAATCATCAAAACCATCTCACCCGTAATTAAAACCGAGAAGAGCAATGGTGACGTGGCGAGTTCAAGTTCACATCAGCATGAAGCGGGTCCAGTCAACGGGACTGCAAATGCTGATGTGAAAATGGAAGATGTGGGGCCTGATGCTGATGGTCAAGATAAGTCAAAACCGGAAACACAAGGGTCGGGTGTCATTGTTTTGGAGTAGAGACGTCGAACATCCTAATTGTTGACCTTTTATTATACAAAAAGTGGTGGTGCTAGATCTTTGTGCAATGATTATAGTTTACTAATCAAGGTTTCCTAAGGAGAAACCAATGTTGTTAGTTTTAATAGTTGACTTTGTTTTTGACCATAGGAGCTAAAACATTTTTAGGATCTATTATTGTTATATTGGAGTTTATTATTATAAACATACAACTCTCAAGTTGAGGTTTTTGTTTGTTTTTAGGTTCATTTTAAAAGTGGTGCTTGATTGAACTAAGTGTGTGGTGTGCAAATTATTATTATTTTTTTGTGTGCAAATGAAATGGAAATCATCAAGTTATCTATTAAATAGTTTTCAAAGAATAAGAAGAATCTTTTTTAAAGTTGGTTAATGAATAGATCTAACCAACTATTAATATGTTATGGAGTGTAAATCTAGCAAGTGTTGGTCACAATGTTGTTATTTTAGTGCTTGGGGGGACATACCTATTATTGTTATATTTAGTATTTGATTTTTTAAGTGTCTGGTTGAAGAAAATGACTGATGTGCTTGGCAACAGTTTTCCAAGTAGACTTTTTTTTTTTAATTCTTTGGTTTTTTACTTCTAAAACTTAACCCCTTTGCATAAAGAATTGTTTGACAAGTAGCTTTTCAGAGTTTATAAAAGTTCAACGACGGTATTTATATAAAAAGGTCCTGTTTTAGGTGTGTATGTCAAATATGATTAGAATCGTCAGTTTATTATGACTGGTCAAATGTTTATAGATCGCATCTACTAAAGTGTTTAAATGTGTGGATTCTTGGCTACTCCTGCATATCATACAAAGTAATGGCCAATGGGGAAATCAAAGTGATGTTTCGTGTTCGAACTTGATGGTTAACAAGATATCATACAGAGTAATGGCCAATGGGGAAATCAAATTGATGGCTCGTGTTCGAACTTGACGGTTAACAAGATGTCGAGGGTCGACAAGTGTTAGATGACTGATGAGGGAAGACAATCTCCACGATGGTAAGTGTTTCCATGGGAACTTGTCCTGGGTAACCAAATTCTATTAGTGGCCCCTTAGCTGAGAAGCCGAAGTAAAGACATCATTTCGAGTTGATGCCCACGGCCGGTCTAACGTTTTTGGAGGACCTAAGCGAAGCACAAGTTGGGGCCCTTGTGAGACTTGAACCGAAAACAATATCAAACGGAAATAGCAAATCGCAGTATCAAGTTGTAAAATCGCGAATATCAAATCACAAAATTGTTTTTTCTATGGTTACTGATCAATCGCAAATCGCACCATCGACAACAATCGATTATCCATTGTTTCTCACCCGTCGGCACCATCGACAGAGGATGCATAATTGCGTTCAAGAAAAAAGGGATCATGTTACTTATGGATTCAAGAAAAAAGGATTTGGCTAATAATCCTTCAAGTTTTGGGTCTAGACCATTTATTCGTTTGGGTCATTATGTGTTTGTTCATTTGTGCCAAATACGCATACAGAAGTAATATATGTAAAAAATTTTGGAGGCCCCTATATTTGGTGGCCCTAGGCCTTCGCCTAGAATGCTAAGCCTATCGGTCCGGCAGTGTTGATGCCTTTGGTGAGCGGCGATGCATGAGAGCGTGCATGTTTTGGAGCGGTTCAAAAACTGTATTTACTCATGGAGTACATAAGAATTGCATGCATATTCCATGTCTCGTTGGTCAAGTCATGTCACTCTCTTGGTAAGTCCATGACAAGATGATACTAGTAGCCATCATCATAAACAATACATATAGAGGATAGTCTCTGGTTCTCAAGGACGTCTCATGGGGCTTGGAAAAGACGAGCCATTGACATTAAGCAAGTTTATTACTCTTAGAGGTATAATAGTACTTTTATAATATTATATACCATATAACTATATATTATTATGATAGAAAACTAAACAACATATGTGTGAGATATTGTTAAAATTTGTTGGAGAATTTTGTAAACATGGATAATTAGAGAGGCGTCTGATCACTTTCAAATCAAATTATTTCGGTGATTCTCCTTAATAATTTAATCGGATACAATCGAGAACAAGACCTAGCATGTATTGAGAATTCGTAATTGAACCAGAAGAAGGAGACCAAAAAGAGGATACGAATTTGGGGATAATTTGCAGGTAATTGCCAACAGGCAGTTATCGACCCCAGCCAGGGCTGCCGGCCTTTGGACCCTGCTCCCATGGGCGTTGTCCCCTTGGAACCCCATTCGGAGCTCCGTCAAACACTTTGAATTATAACAACTCGAACAAGTCTGAACTCCAACTTGTTTGATGTATATTATAATTCCCTTTGATCACCAATACACACTAGTATATGTAACAATCCCCTTGTAAAACACATAGGTTTAAAAAAAAAGTTGAAGAAACTAATTATTAATTCCAGATACAGAAAAGTATTTTTATAAAGAGTAAATAGTCAAAGAGGTTTTATTTTACTTGTTCATGTGTATATAACTAATATATATATATAAGAAGGGTTTTA
Organism: Scalesia atractyloides; assembly: GCA_947069175.1. Classification (NCBI taxonomy): domain Eukaryota; kingdom Viridiplantae; phylum Streptophyta; class Magnoliopsida; order Asterales; family Asteraceae; genus Scalesia; species Scalesia atractyloides. Next base: position 89,688,221 of record CAMTDV010000004.1, read on the forward strand.
TTATTATATTTGTTGAAATAGTTTCGTGTATAATCAATCAATCATCTGTCGGTCCATCACATTTTCAACCAACAATTCCTCTTTCCAAATCTTCAATTCAATTCTCCCCTGCTCCTCCTCATGGATCCACCAACCTCTTGGGACTCCTTGCGAAATCAGGTATTTTCCCCCTTTTTGCCCTACATTTCATCTCAATTTTGTATTTTTATTTGTTAAAATTACAACTTTCACAAGCAGATCAGTAGTTGTTTGTTATATCATATATTTATCTCAGCTTTACTTGAATTAAACGCTCAATTTGAGATTTCTGCAACTTTTATCCAAGAATTAAGTAGTTCTAGGGTTAATTAGGGTTTATATTTTATAAATAATCATAATTTGGTCTGGATCTAGATGAATTTGAATTGTGTACGCAGGAATTTTTGTGCTAGTTAGGTTTACAAATATTGTTACTTGAATAATTAGCATGATTTTTGGGGCTTTTGGATAGTTTTGATTTTTTATTTTTATTTTTTGTATTTATTATTATTATTTTTTTGGGTTTAGGCAAGGAAGCTTGAAGCACAGTTGGATGATCAAATGCATTTGTATCGAAAATTAGCATCGACAAAAGTTGATGATGGTAATGAGAGTAATCTTGGATCAAGAATAGAACAACTGCTTAAAGAGCTACATTATGTGATTTCACAAATGCAAGCATGGGTGTCGTCGGGAGGGTCGGAGATATTTTCTCATACGTTGACTCGTCATCATGAAATTCATCATGATCTTAGTCAGGTAATTATATTGTAGTTATATTATACCATATTGTTTGTTTATCAAGTGTGTCCGATTTAAAACTTGTTTGAATCGTGTATGAATGTAACTTTTTTGTTGATTTAATTACTTCATTTGGTATTGTTCAAGGTTAAATATTGTGATAATTTCATAAACTCATAATGATGATTTTTGTTGTTGGGTTGAGTTTTTTAGACGTTTTTATCGTCCTTTGCTATTAGAAAAAGAAATGAGAAATAGATTCAAATTCGGAAACAACAAAATTTGTTCTTTTCTTTTCATAGCAGTATGCCATTCATCTTTTACGATCTAAACTATATAACGTTTTGATGATATATGGGTATATGCTTCAAAATGATTGAAACTCGGACAAAAAGTCGAGTAGTTTGGCTGTTTACTGATGCTGGTCAATTTAGAGGTCAAAATACACGGGCTGCACCGACTGGATAGCTGGTAAAAACAGACCTTTTTGTATAATTGTATCGGTCGAAGGTTCAGTTAACCAGGATCACTTTTGTCCAAAAGTTCTATTTTTCGGGACCTAAACACTCTAAAACGAAGATAAAAGAAATATAGCTCGAATGGACTAAGGCATAAATAAATGGGTTGAAATTTTTTAATGACTATATTGACTATGAATGAACTTTGAATGCCACTGCTCGTATTTATATTTTATATAATTGCAGGAATTTAATCGGCTTCGATCTAGTCTTAGAGCGAAGAGAGAGCATGCATCATTGCTTGAAGATTTCAGGGAGTTTGACAGAACACGATTAGATCTTGAAGAGGGTGGTGGGTCCCAAGAGCAATCTCTTCTTAAGGAGCGTGCTACTCTCATGAGAAGTACCGGTCAGGTGTGAATTTAAAGATAAGTATTTTGTTCTGCAAGATTATTTATATCCCAAAAAGACGTCATTACAAATGAGCAATTTGAGAAAACTGCTTTTGATTCTTGAAATATATGCTCTACCGTGCTTGAAAAAAAATTATAATTCAGCTTGTTGAGAAAAGCGGGTGATTTCACATATATCCTAATTTCACAGTTTTCTTATTTTTTTTCTTTCACCTCAAAATATCGCATTTGCCCATTTTTATATCATTGTAAATAAAACGCAATCAGTTACTTATAAAATTTATTTTATTGTTTCAACCGAGAGAACATTATGTGTTGAGATGATTCACAGTGATAAAGTAGTTTTCCTATTCGAAACACACTGTTATATATGATTATTTTTTTTTGGTGTTTTGAAATGGTAAACTCGATAATATGAAATTCAGGACATATAAGAAATTAAACTAGTACAAGAATGTATTTATAGTTGGTCTTTTATTATCAAGACGAAATTGATACGTGATCGTGGGTCCCATTTATTAAAGATATGACCCAAAAAACGAATATGACTGGGGATGGATGGTATAGGTGAATTGAGTTTTATGAGCCCAAGTTTTACTTTTTTTTATTGCAGATGGACGGTGTGATATCACAAGCACAAGAAACCCTAGGTACCCTCATGTTTCAACGGTCAACATTTGGCGGCATCAATTCGAAGCTTACCAACGTTAGCAGTCGTCTCCCAACTGTAAGTAAACTATTATAAAGTAATTTAATTTTACTAAAACTACTGGAATAAACAAAGTATCTTATAAGGATAACGTAGGGTTAGGTTCACTTGTGTGAACAACCCCCTTGATAGTGAATTATGTGAACTAATCCTAGCCCTTGATTATCAATACACAAGTGTAAATCAATGGTCAGGATTTGATGATGAAAATACACTAGTGTATTTTACGATTTGATGATGTAAATCAATGGTCAGGATTTGTTCACTCAGTTCACAAATACACTAGTGTTCACTCTAGAACCTCACCCGGATAACGTATAAGGAGACCATCTAACTGTTCAACTTTTTTCACTAACGCCACCCAACCAAATTATTGAAACTATATTATAGAATCAAACCAGAAACTTATAAGACAAAAAATACGTCGAATAATGAGTTTTTTTATTTAAAAAAGCATTACATGTTTTTTATTGGTTTTGCAGGTGAATAACATTCTTTCGGCGATAAAAAAGAAGAAATCTATGGACACAATCATTCTTTCATTAGTTGCTTCGGTTTGCACGTTTCTAATCTTGATTTACTGGTTGACAAAGTAGCAAGGCATCACTTGGAATCCGGTGGCGTTTGTTTGTATAATTCAACTACCCAGGTAGTTGTTATAAAAGGTATAATCTGTATGTGTATTTGAATCGACATTTTTGCAATTATATAATCAATGTCTCCGACATCTTTGTTTCTGAAAGATTAGAAATTTTTATGGTTTTTTTATATAATCTGAACAAAAAGTAACCGAAGACCATACTGTCAGGTACAGCTTCAGTTTGTTGAATGTTCTTTATTTGATGTCATAAACCCTACAGAAAATAATATGACCCTGGGCCGGGCTATCCAAGGGGGTTCTTAGGTAGACCTGTACTGGGTAAAATGGGCCGGGCTGGGCAACGGGTATGGGTAAAACATGTTCTGAAAATGGTCATTTTAGTTCGGGGTCAGGACGGGCTTGACTAAAAAAATGGCCGTTTGAAACAAACGGATCTCTGACTAAATGACAGTCAGGTACATCTTTAAACATTTGAAGGCTGCATAATGGTTAAAGCATTGCAGATCAAAACAGACTATATCATCTATAGGTGCACCACCAAACTGGACTCAGATCCAGAAAAACCGGTTTGGGTGAAACTGTCACGCCCCGTATTTTCAACACAATCCCGGTGGGCCCGGGTGGGGAGTGCCGTGACGTAAGATTGGTATCATCATGGTCAAACATATACAGCACAGCGTAAGACTTGAATATTAATTATTATTACAAACCGTTGGATTTAAAAGTCTATAAAACAAATACATGGTTTGCAAGATTAGATCCACAGGCGGATCGAAAGATACAAAAACGATATTCTCCGACAGACTTTGGGCTTGACTAAGAACTTGCAAAATTCTCTACATTATACCAAGCAGCTCCTAGCCTATTCCGTGCCGAACCTGTCACTTAGCCTTTTTGGAAAATACGTCAGTTTTCACTGGTAAATACATTTAACCGACTCATTTTGAAAACATTTAAAATTTGTTTAGGTGCATTGAGCACGAAAATTCTTTTATAACTTGGGACCATTCAAAATGATCTCGTTTACAGTTTTACAAGCCTGTCAATACATATGGGGTCCGGTGCAAAAACCGAATAACCTGATTAACCGACACACCACTTAATAAAACCCGCGGATGAGTATAATAAAAATAGTTTGTTTAGCATTAGCGTCTGTCAGGTGTATGCCTACACCCCGCGCTCGTGGCCATTAGTAATTTAAATGAGCCAAGGATATCCAGGACGCGGTCGAGTTAATCCCCAATGTTTAAGTTATCGACAATACAGAATAAAACGGGTTACAAGATTTAGTGAATCACAATCCGATAAACATGATCCCATATCCGACCAAGCGGTAATATAACACCGTATCCCAAGCCGTATAGGAAAAATAAGTTAAAGTATTTACCTGAGCTAGTTCTTCTAACGAATATTAACTCAGCCGTCAATCAAGAAGACAAATGCAAAGTATCGATCTACTGGGAGGCTTCTAGTCTGGATTGAGGGTATTAATAACCAATTAGAATGCTAACGGTTTTAGGTTGCGTCGATGACTCGAACCGGCTAGCTTTTAAGGATACGTAACGGAACGATACGCTAGATTAAGCGATGACCGGAAAGAATGTTGTTTAGACCCGACAAGTACTAGAACTGGTATATTTTGGGTAAACATATAACATTCTGGATTTTGATATAAAAATGATAAGTTTAAACCCGTTTTGGTGAATTTACGTAAACATGTCACGTAGACTTAACCGTACGCATAAAGCGATACCGGGTAACCGGATGAGTCATGTGAAAGTTTATGTGCCATTATACTTAAAAAATGTTATAATATCAGTAGGATACCAACACGTATGCCCGTTATAGTTTCAAAATCGAATTAAGTTTCAAAAGGGTAATTTGATCATTTTACGGCTTATAAAAGAGGTTTGCAATAATTCTGATGTCATGGTCATAATTATTCAGTAAAAATAGTTAATTTATGATGTTATATCAGTAGGATATCAAATATATGTGTGGTTTACATTTAAAGACCAAACTAGGCTCCGAAAGGGTATTTTGGTCATTTCACACATAGATTTGAAGACTTATCTGGGAATCTGAGTTTATTACTTGTAGCTACTGTAAAAATGTTAGAAATAGGTTTTATAATCAGTAAGTAACAAGCCTTGATGCTTAGATATGGTTTTAACCCATACTATGCGTCGAAAGGCGATAAAGTCGCTAAATGACGATTTAATCGATGCTTAAGGAAAATTATAGTTTTGATCAGGTTTATTATTCAAAATATTTTATTTAACATATATAATCATTTTGTAAAAGGTTTGGTTATGAAGATGTTTTAAAACTCATTTTACGCACCGTAAGGTTATTATCGTCATTTATCGATACCATGCAAGAGCCCTTACATAAACTCAGTTTATAAACTGATTTAACATCCCAAATAATTCTAAATATATTATAACATCAGTAGGTAAAGTAGTTTATTGTGGGAGTTATGGTTAAAACATTTTATTTGCCGAAAGGGCATTTTGGTCCATTAAAAGCTTGATTTGCGATATTTAGGAAAAACTCAGATTATGACCAAATTATTGACATGCATGCAAGCCAATCAACTTAACATATCAGTGGGTAACTTGTTGCATGTTCATTTTTTTAGTTTAAATCTCATTTTAAGCAAAAAGGGCAAGTAGTCAAATTTGACACATTAATGAAACTTGCGTATAAATTCGGATTATGATTATGACCATGTAGTATGACCTCAGAGGGTTATACTACATTATATAAGGATCATAATGCAACTTAGAATCGGTCTTGAAAGATATCAAATCGGGTCAGAACTGAAAGTCAAAGTAGAAGTCAAACTTCACGGCTTTCGGTTGCGAATCGACCTTTAGATCTGGATTTGACGAGCCGAACATGTTCTCACATGTTCTTTTGATTATTACCGAGTATTTAGTGTGTCAAAACTGATTTTATAGCATGCATGCTATTAGTTATGCGTTTGATACCAAATCTGACCCAATTTGACTTTTTATGAATAAGTTTGACTCGTCAATCGGACATGCAAACGTGGTAATCAGGAGGTGCCCTTAAGGGGTGTTGTTACCTACCTCATTACGATCACGTAACCATGTTTAGATCAGATCATGACTGGACCGATAAGGATTAACCGCAAGTCAAACCGTTTTTACGACAAGCTTGACTTTTGGCTAGAAAGAGTAATAAACTGAATGAGGAAGGTCAAGAACACTTACACAAGGTCCTTGCACGAAAATGGGATGGACTTAAAACCTTTGTAGCTCCAGAACTTGCAGAGGTTGATAGGAGTGAATTCTAAGACATGCAAGTTCTTTCAATGGATGCACAAGACCCCAAAATTATGGAGTTAGAAGGGTTGTGAGGATCAATACAGGTGTTTGGCATGCATCCCTGATGATCACATGTGTCCAAGGTCGTGTCTTGAGCAGAGGGATGGTGGGAAATCGCGAAAGTTAAGCTTACATGCATGCTGCCACGTGTCTGCCCCATTCTGCCATCTGCAGGTCCCCTTACGGACCGTATGACATAAGGTTACGGTCCATAAGGACCTCCAGCGCCCAAAACACCTTAACCCAGTTACGGACCGTAACCGCTTTGGCTTGCGGTCCGTGACCAATCTCCAGAGAAGAAAAATTTTAAATTTTCTTTGAATTTATTCATGATTCGATTATGCTTGACGTTCAGAGGTTATTATTTAACATGATGTTGCACTTGGTCCCTCTCGGTCAGCAATCGGCACGAGGGTCAGCGGGACATGTGTCGGGGTTTAACTGGTTGGGGTTTTCACGAGGTGTTACAGAAACTGTACCCAAACCGGTTTTTGGATCCGGTCCAATATGATCCGATGTGAGGTTGAAGAATTTGCAGCCCATCTTGCTCAAATTTAAGAGCAGAACTAGCCACCAGAATCATAGCTAACCAACATACTAATATGTAATCATAAGTGTAAGCCCAATTGACATCATCAACAAAAATAATAAAAAAATGTTCAGGTGACTAAATTGACAATTACAAAAAAAACAAACAACTAGTGATAACCTTAAATCACATGTGACACGTGGACGTCTGCAAAATCATCATTATTAAAGGCTTATGGTTGTTTGGCAACTTTTGAAGGGTAAATGCTAGGGATGTAAACATGCCTAGGAGCTCGAGGACTACTTGTTATCGATTCGGTTAAAAGCTCGAACGAGCCGAGCCTTAACGAGCTCGAACCCGAGCTAAAGCCTGAAATACAAAGCTCGTCTAGGCTCGCGAGCCTAAACGAGCCCAAACAAAATTTTAGTTTTTATATATATAATATAATAATAATAATGATAACATTGGCGAGCCGAGCTCGAGTCGAGCTTTGGCTCGTTTAAGCAATATTGAAGCGAGCTCGAGCCAAGATTTTAGCTCATTTGAGGTCGTTCTAAATATAACGCGAGCCGAGTCGAGCCGAGCCCCCAGACTCTATGTGACGAGACTAACGGTGTTGGTTTTGTAGGTTTTCAGTGAGGATTAGCAACCCGCGTGATTCAAGATTCAAGCACAAGTTGTGCTAGTTTGAGACTCGGCAATCAATGATGATGGGATATAAGATTTTTTTGGACGGCGAGCACATACACCCTCTAAAATATACTCTTAAAATCCATTGAATGCCACTTTATGAGACTAGAATCCGAACCACTTTAGTAAAGGAATAAACACCTGATGCCACTAGAATAAAAGATCATCAGCATCGAATAACCGATTGGATTGGAGAATAATGTGATGAAAGGACCTGAGATGAACATGTCAATCTATTAAATACCCTCTATGGACTTGTATTAAGGGTATTAAATAAGTTATTTGTTAAGTTAATGGGATTAGTTTATATTGTTACGATCAATGTAAAACATATGTCAATATCCTTTTAGGAATCTGGGTTTTCTCTTTCGATTGCTATAACGAATGTCGATACTGTAACAAACTGATACTAACCGAAACCCATCGCGAAGCGCGTTGATCCAACTAATTTCTATTAATTTTTCCTATTAAATATTTCAAAAGTCAAAACCGTTAAACCATTAAATCTTGAAAAGCTTCATCCAGCCAACCAAAGTCGTTGGGTTTATCTTCTTTTTTTTAAATGGTAGTTAGTGGTCCTTCCTAGTATTTTCGTTAAAAAGTGTTTTTTGTTTTAAATAGCTAAGAGCTAATACATACATAACCAAAACGTAGCTACAATAAGGGGCTCTTTTTTTACCTTTTAATGAGGCTCTGAATGATTCAAACCTCTTGCTAGTTCATCACTTAATGGTTCAGACTGTTTGTTTCACGAGTAAATGTCTGAATGGTTCAGACATTTACATCTGAATGGTTAAGTATTATACTGAATCTGAATGGTTAAGACCTCTAATCTGAATTGGTCACACATTTGCCTCAGAATGGTTAAGCATTATATTGGCTCTTAATGGTTAAGACCTCTTACGGGTTCGGCACTTAATGGTTCAGACCTCTTACTGGTTCAGCACTTAACCATTCAGAGGTTGCCAAACAGTCCCCAAGTATGTCTTCTCTCATTATTAGAACATTCACAATGAAATCTTTAAATGTATGTGAGGTGGATTAGTTATATTATAAGGAATGTTTGTTAGTGTTTTTGAGTGGTTGTGAGTGGAAAAACGAGAAAATATATGGGAAAGTTATTGTTCATCAAAAAAAATGGGAAAAAAATCTGAAGAGAGAAAACTATATAATTTTTTTAATATTTTTAGAAATGGTTGTGAGTGGATGAGAGAGAAAATGTAATGATAAAAGTATAAAAATATTATTTAATTGAAAAAAAAGAGAGAAAAAGTAGTTGTTTTTAGTAAAAAGATATGGATAAGGATATGAAATTCATTGTGTGCTCTTAGTAACTCATTATTTACGTCTCTCAAAGCCAGTGATCGCTTGATTATTGATTATTGGATATGCAAGAACACTCGATTGAAGACTGCTTAAAGCTATTGAAAGACCAGCGAGGCGAACAACGCCTTGCGGGTCTCCTCCTCGCCACCAAAATATGCAAAAACGGTGATTCAGACTCTATTTTAACGGTTTACAATGCCATCGACAACACATTCTTGGATAGCCTTCTCCGAACAGGTAATCAACCTATCTTAGTTATGTTTATTAGTTGCTTGATATCAACATATCAAAATTTAATTAAAAGAGTTGCATTTTGATCTGTTGGTGAGACTGTTCTCACTGAAAATGCTCCTATTTTAATCGAAATTTAGTGAAAGAGTTTCATTTAGGGTTGTAATCAAGCAAAGTCACGTCGAGCTTGAGCTTGAACTTAAACTAGCTGGCTCGTTTATAAAAGCGAGCTTAAAAGTCGGGCCGAATCGAGCCGGCTCGTTAATTTTTTTATTTTTTTCTTGCTATTTTTCACAAATATTGATAAAAAATAATATCATTTTTGTTACATATTAAAAGTATTATACATATATATTTTGTTTATTTTCTCATATTTTTATATGTTATTGATTAACTAAATTTAAAATGTTAACACTTCAACTCCCTCTCACAATTTTTATTTTCATACATTTAAAATTAAAATTTATTTATATAAAAAAATCTTTCAAGCTAGCTCGTAAGCTCATAAGCCGAGCCAGACCTAGCTCGACCTCTGTTTACAAATCGAATCGAGCCGAGTCGGCTCGTTTACAACCGAGTTTTTTCGAGCTTTTTCTAAGCGAGCTGTGGGCTTTTTGAACCACTAGCTAGTTCCATTGTTGGATATAAAGCAATAGAACTTTAACAACTTTTGAAACATTCTTCCTTTTAATGTGACAAAAGGTGTATTATTGATTTATTTCAGTGATTTTCATTTGATATGTGTATTTGTGTGTTTCTGGTAGGGATGACTCAAGGGAGCACAACTGGCGATCGTCAAGATAACGACTATGCTTATTTACACCTATCTGTTATTCTTTTGGTTGCATTCTGTCGGGTTTCTAGTATCGCTTCTTCAGATAAGATGATCAACAAGATACCACTCATACTGGAAATTCTATCTAAAGAGTAACTATTTCTATATATACTGGAAATTATTAATTTAGGCAAGGAATCTTTATACAAAGTTGGATGATCAAATGAATTTGTATCAAAAGTTAATTCCAACAAAAGGTAATGATCATAACCTTGGATCAAGAATAGATCAACTACTCAAAGAAATACATGATGTACTTTCTGAAATGCGAGCATGGATATCATCCGAAAAATATGAAGGATTAGTAGGATTAAAAGAAATGTCTGACACATTAACCGTTTATCAAGAAATTCACCTTGATTATAGCCAGGTATTTACGATATGAGTTAAGATCCCATACAAACCTTGTCTTATTTCAACAGTGGGCCATTGATTTAGTGGGACTATTTCCAGATGCGCCCGGCGCAGTAAAGTTTATCATTGTTGCGGTCGATTACTTCACTAAATGGGTTGAAGCCAAACCTTTAGCTTCTACTACAACGATGGTAATTCGCAAATTCATCTGGGAATATATTATTTGCCGTTTTGGTCTGCCCATGCGCATTATTACAGACAACGGTCCAAATTTAATGGCTGAAGAGTTGCAAACATGGATGACCGAAATGGGAATCCAACATGTTTTCGCTTCCGTTGCACACCCACAAGCAAATGGTCAAGTTGAAAGCATAAACAAACAGTTGATCGACGGTATCAAGGCCCGCCTTGGCACGGCACGACGGGGGTGGGTTGACGAATTGCCTAGCATCTTGTGGGCACACTGAACTATGCCCAAGACTAGCACTGGATAAACTCCTTTTAGCCTTGTATATGGCACGGAAGCTGTGATTCCTGCCGAAATTGGGTTACCATCTCCAAGAATGCTAGCTTTGGAAAAACAAGATAACGAAGAACAACGCCGCATCGACCTAGACTTATTGGAAGAGCGCCGAGAAAATGCAGCGATTCGCGAAGCTAAATACAAGTCCCAGCTTGAAAAGTATTACAACAAAAGGGTGCACATTTGTTCCTTTTTGCCTGGTGACTTTGTTCTTCGCGATAATGAAGCATCGAATGCTGAAAAACCGGGGAAGTTAGCCCCGCGATGGGAAGGACCATACGTGATACATGAAGTATTGGGAAAAGGCACGTACACTCTGAAGCGTATGGACGGATCCAACGTTCCTCGAACCTGGAACGCCCAGCAACTACGCCGATGTTATATGTAATCTCAGTCCTCTAAGCAACTTCTGAGCGTTGCGTAATGAGACTGCTTACTTTATTTTGTTATGTAATTTTAGTGGCAGCCATAGCCTTTTCGCTTTGTCAGTATGAATAAAATACTTTGCCACTACTTACAGTCTTATATATGTTCATTTACAAATGCATGCAATTCATTTGGATAAACAAAAACACAAACTCATGAGCCACAAGCTAATTTAATACTTACGCTCACACATGAGAAAAGAAATTGTTCATTTGTCTATCCTACACAAGTAATTGGTTCCATGCAAACATTGTAAAACTGAAATATATTATATTCACAATACTTGCGCAGAAGCGCAACGTTACAAGTTATTATACAGCAAAAATTATAAATTTCCTATTCTATGAACTTGGTTCCCACCTGCTTCTCTGCTGAAGAAAAGATCTCCTTTAGCTTATCAACAAAGTCGTCTTGCTGCAGCGCGGCGTCTACAAGATCCATAATCGTAATTTGCAATTGATCATATTTTTCCTTGGCAGCAGAATAAATGGCGGCATTATTTAGCCCATGCGTGGCAGCACGGCTGGTATCCCATTCAGTCTTCAGCGCATGGGCCACATGCAAAGTACATTCTCTATAGCCCTCGGCATGCCCGTCATTGCGCGCCGCCATCATTAATTCTGCCACTCTCTCATCTAACTGCGTAGAGTTAAGGATGGCATTTGCGATCTGTACACAAACACAATCAGTATATGATACGACAATCAAACCAGACATGTATAAAGAAAAGTGAATATTACTTCCACAATCCCGTACTCCCGCAACCAAGTAAGCTGGTTCATGAGGGATTCGGTCAAGCTTTCTGCAGTAGCGCGAGCGACCTCCGTGTCGTTAAGTTTTTGTTCGCCTTCAGTCAAACGGTGGATCAACTCGGCTTTCTCTGTTCGGTGAAGGTTGACATCTTTTTTCAAACTGTCAACCTCAGCTTGCAGCCGCTCCTGGTCAAAAAGCATAGCAGTTAGCTCATCAATTTCTTTATTCTTAAGAAGAAGAGTCATTTTGGTTGATACCTCATTCTGCTCACTCCTTTCTCTGTGTGAGCGCGCCTCTTCTGCTGCCGCAACTGCTTCAGCTTTCTCTTTTTTGAGTTTCTCAATTTCATTACGCAGAGAATCTTTTTCTTTGTTGTCACGCTCGCAAGCCTCCACAAAGCGCTTGCGCTCGTCCGCATATTGCGCAGCAGAAGCCTCACACTTGCACTTCCAAGATAGCGCAGCCCATTCTTCAGTCTTCTTCTCTTTCTCAAATTGGGCCTTTTCCGCCTCAAAATCAACAAGCATCTTCAGCGTCTTCTCCTTCTCAAGCTTGGCCCTCGCCTTCTCAAGCTCAACCTCGTCCCACTCCTTGTTCATACTGCGCCATTCCCGCACAATTCTATTTATGGTGGACGAGGCAAGGGCAGACTCTTGCAGATATGACTCGTAAGTAGCTTCATGGTCTTTTTCCTCCTGGCGCTTCACTTCCGCCGGCGGGAAGATGCCCTTATACCACTCCCTACAGGAGTGCCAATCGGTAAAAACATCGCCCTGCTTAACCTTCCACACGGGCTGATGAATCGCAGAGGCCCGCCTCTCTGAATAAGAGCGATAATAATAATCCCCAGGCGTCTCCTCTGGGCGAATGGGCAATTCCCCCTCCGAATCCACAGCAAACACAAAGCCTTCGCTTTGTGTTGAAGGTCCGGCTCCCTTGGATATCGACTTGGACGGTTCCCCAGCATCTGCAGCCGTATCTTTAACCTGCTCGCCAGCAGGATTCTCAGCATCAAAATTTTTGGCCTCTTCTTTCAGAGCCACTTTCTCAATATGTTATGGGACGATGGGATCGGCTTCAGGAACAGGAGTTTCTTGCCCCGCATCTCACTCAACATTCTCAGGCCTGCGCGGTGATGGTATAGCAGATGAGGTGGCCGGCGCAGCCTTCACCATTTTCTCTGCAAAGCATATCAACAAATACCAAGTATCAGATTCTGCGCAACTTTTATGACAGAAATGCGCAACAAACTAAACGTACCAGGTGAGAACTTCTTTGCAAAGGCATCCAGATTGCCCTTCTTACCAATGCGCGGGCGCGCAACTTTGGTTGGCGCAGGAGTTTTAGTCTCCACCTCCTTCCTCTTCTTAGTACGCTTCAACGCCTCTTCGGGCTAGAAGGTATTTCCAAAGGATCATCTGGGTTCGCAACAGGAAGAGATGAGGTGTCAACAGGTTCTGGTTTCGGTTTCTTCAAACCACAGGCGTAAGACCCTCCAGTGAGTCCGACACCACCAAATAATTGCACCAAGAGTCAGATACGGGAAATATACCTTTCTTGCCCTCAGCTTTCGCAGCAGCTGATGGCTTGGTTTTTTTCTCTTGGTTGGAAGGGGGAGGCGCAGCAGCAGTTGGTTTCTTCTTCTTCCTCGAATCAGGGCCTACGCCCAATTTTAGCAAATCACCTACATAATCAATCATATTGAGTAAAGGTTGCGCCATTAAGTTATATTGCAATATCAACTTAGGCTTTGTATGGACTTATTTACCAGTCTTCGAACATGGTTGCGCCTCCAGATCCTCCTGCTTGGGCAACTCAAAGTTCCCCAAGATTTGTGAGAACCAAGTGTCCTCACCATCAGCAATAGGCACGACGGCCATTTTTCCCTTCTCTCTCTTGAAAGAGACCAAGTAGAGAGGCACAGCAACATAACAAACATTTTTGCATTAGTACATATCTATTGAAAAATATTGCTAGGAAGTTAAAGAGTTACATACCAGTTCCATCTTCTATATACACCAGTTTTTCTCGGCGTTCCTTCTTCCAGAAAATACTCATCCCGGCAGCGATGAGGGCCCTCACCGGTAAAACAATATTGGGCACATCTTTAATATCTTGATACCATACCTCGTCGGCAGGTATGGGAAGAGTCTCCAGATCGATCTCATCACTGCCCCGAAATGTCATCTTCATCGGGATCACCACTGCCTTGATAAAGAAAAACTTCTGCTTCCAGTCATGGTAGGACTTCGACGGCACCAACAACAATCGTTTGCCTTGCACACGCTGTTGGAACGAATAAAAACCCAACGAGCAGTGCAGATGGTAGAAAACTCTAAACTTCTCGACCGACGGCAAGATCTGCATCGATCGGCAAACGAACTCAAAATGCCGGATCCTCACCATTCCCATCGGGCTCAACTGAGAAATGTGAATCTTGTAAAAACAAAGAATTTCCAGCAAGAAATGGGTCACCGGCAGCCGGAAGTTGTAACATCCGTCAAAAACGGATTTTACCAAACCCGCTCCGTTTATTAACCGAACAATCAGTTAAAAATTTCGTTGCAAATTTAATGCCCAAAATAATTTTAACGATACATAATTAATTATTATATGGGAATATATAATTAGTTTTTGAAAAACTGTTAAAAATAAGAAAATAAAAATAAATTGTTTCTGCCGGGTTTCGAACCCGGGTCAGTCGTCGGGTCACGGTTCAACAGACTTAACACTTAACACTAAACCACTGCGCCACTGATGTTTCTTGTTAAATGTTAGAATCATTTAATTCATAACATGTCTTTCCGAATTCAAAAACCGGCGCCCAAATGCAGTCGTCGGAAATCCCGGCAAACTCGCCAATAATTTACGACTTTTTCAGTTATAACGTAAAACTTAATCGCTACATCGGTTATAACCGACGCCTGAACTCGCGACACAAGTTATAACCGCCGGAGACTTTCTAACCGACGAATCAAGTCGGAAATTGGACCAAGTTCATCGATAACCTGCCTTATAAATACCCCCTCGAACCTTTGCAAACTCTTTCGCTCAAAACCGCACCCTTTCTCGGCGAAAACTCACTCGCCGGAAATCTTCTGCTCATCGCCGGAAAACCGAACCCTCCATTTCTGAGCCTTACTAAACCCCCTGAGCTTATACCGAATCACCCACATCTTTTTCAAGTTTTCTGAAGACTCGCTGCTGCAAGACACACGACGCCGGAACCTGATACTGTCGCCGGAGTTCTGCCGGAAAACAGAGGAGTCCAGTCGGTATACCTTTCGCCTAATTTCTCTTTCTTTTCACTTATATCTCACCTGTAATTAACTGAAACACGCTAAATAAACCTGATTAAAACTTCGAACCAGTCAGTCATCGTTCCTGGTTAAGACTGACGAAGAAGACGATGTTCGTAATGTTTAAGTATAATTAAAATCAAGTTATAACTCGGGTTAGACACACAGTCCAGCGGTGGACTGTGTGTACATTAAACACACTGACGTCTCGAGTTCGAATCTTGTCCCACGCATGCTGCCTTAATAAAAATGCCTTTTTTGTTAACCGAACCGGAGTCACCACTGGTATATGTTAAGTATATTAATAACCGGAATAATAACCAAGTTAGACACACAGTCCAGTGGTGGACTGTGTGTATGTTTAATCACAGAACACGAGTTCGAGTCCGGTCTTCTGCATCGACCCGGATAATTATTAAACTTTTTAAATAAGTCAGAAATGAAAATACTTAGTTTGTGTTTAAGTATAATAAAAATCAGTTAAGTTAACAAGTTGGACACACAGTCCAGGGTGGACTGTGTGTTAGCATAAACCACAGGTCCCGGGTTCGAGACCTGTGGAGCGCACCGAGTCTTGGATTAAAATCGTTTTTAGAAAATAAAGGATTTTCTGTTTAATCTAATTAATATATATATATAACTAAAACAGAAATATATCGGGTTAGACACGTAGCTCAGTTGGTAGAGCTGCGTGCACGCGTACGGAGGTCTCGGGTTCGAGCCTCACTCAGCGCACTTATACGCATACGAACCGGTCAACGTCAAGGTCAACGGTCAACGGTCAAAAAAGTCAAATTTTTTTATTATTTTTATTTATTTATTTTAATTAAAAATCAATTAAAAATACTTAAAAATAACATTTTTAAGGTTAGAAAATAGCCTTAAACTCACAAAAATACACCCAACAATCCTACTAAAATGGATTAATAAAATCCGTTTACTTACCAAACCATAATGCTATTTATCTAGGTTAATTTCACTCGTGGTTAAAACCACTTCGCGTGCATTCAACATCATCAACCGAACGCACCCACTGTGAGTGAATCTTACAACTCCCCCTTTTTAATTACACGTTTTGGGGTGTGTCACGTGTCACAAAATAATAAACTCGTTTATTTAAACTTGTGCCATACCATATCGTGATCTAAACTTAGATTGTTTATATTGTTGTAATTATGTATTTCATTATGTCAACTTATATGAAATTCATTTATTAAGCCCATCAGTTCCTCGTGGTAGACGAGTTGAACAACGCGTGCCTCAAAACCAATCCATTATTGTTCATGTGTGTATTATTGAGTTTATATTGTTTGTAGTTATGTCCTTCATATTATCATGTTTATGCAATTCATTCATTAGGCCCATCAGTTCCTCGTGGTAGACGAGTTGAGCAACGCGTGCCTCAAAACCAATCCATTATTATTCATGTGTGTATGTTTGATATTAAATTGATTTATGAATAAGTTTACATCTACTTTTACTCATGTGTGGTTGTGCACTTATTTCATAATCATTTAAATAAACTTGTTCAAATGTTTTCCATAGGATTCACTCGCCAACTTTTTGTTGATCCAAAAACCCTTTTACACATGATACAGGTGAACAGGATGAAGCAAGGAAAACATAGGAAATGCCTTAGAAGAAAACAAAGAAGCTTAGATTGATGTTAGGTCATGATGTATTTATGGTTGTAAATTTTCCTATTAAATTGTATTAATGAATATGAAACGTATAATAAATGTCATGAGCTTTGATGATAACCCAATCATGCCCCGGTCACCTTTTCCGCTGCGGGTCGGGGTGTGACAGAAGTTCCCTTCGGCAAAATAGTCGTAAAATAATGCAATGTAGCCGGCCGGCGCATCAGCCGCCGTGGCATTCGCCTCCGAAAAAAACGCTTTTCAGGACGGAGCGAAAAGGAAGTTGGTGGCAAGATTATCAAAATCTTTCTTCGACCACTTTAGCGGTGGCAAACTTGACGATGACATCTCAGCAGAACTTGCACCGGTGGCCATAACTCGAACTTTGAAGAAAACTTAGAAAGCTTTGAGGGTCGCCGAAATTTTTTAACGCAAATTTCTCTCAAGATTGGGTGAGGAAGCAAATGGACCGTTGATCCCTTTATATACTAATCGCAATTAATGCACGATTTGACTGCATCGACTTTTACGGCGGTCACGTTTCCCCAAGTAACCGCAGGGGCGAGTGGGGAACAGTAACCGCTCCACGCGCGCGAGTGTCGCTTAAAAGCATTAAATACGGTTAGACATATACTATTGACAGCCTGTCAACAGTACCACTACGTCTCAAGAACGTGCGTCGTCACCAACTACACCATCCAGATAAGTGACACGTGTCTAAGCATATTTGAAATTCAAATACTTTTTCATAATTCACTTACGACACGTCATCAAGATGCATAAAGCAACAAAAAGCTAGTCCTTACCTAGCGCATCACATTTATCTTAAGTCCAGTGCTCCACCTACTTTTTATTCTTACATAGGAGCACCACTGGACTAGGGGGACTTGAAGGGGTATGGTCCCAAAAACCTTGCGCCAATCAAGGAAACCATACCCATTAATAACTTCTAAGGAAACTGCGCGCAGACTTTTTTGCCAAAATAAGATTTATTATAACTTTACGCCAAATATCCAAGAGAGGAAAGCGTCATTTAACTATTTAAAAGTTAACCTTAAACACTCTCTTTGGATAAATACTTCATTTAATAACCTTGCGCGGGCTCGCGTAAGGTTCAAAGTTAACCTTGAACATTCTTGTCTGATAAATGCTTCATTTAACTACCTTGCGGGGGCCCGCGCAAGGTTCAAAGTTAACCTTGAACGTTCTTGTTTGATAAATGCTTCATTTAACTACCTTGCGCGAGCTCGCGTAAGGTTCAAAGTTAACCTTGAACGTACTTGTTTGATAAATGTTTCATTTAACTACCTTACGCGGGCTCGCGTAAGGTTCAAAGTTAACCTTGAACATTCTTGTTTGATAATGCTCCGTGCGCAAACCTTGCGTGGATATCTATATCAAAGCAAACATCCACCAAACGTTGCGCTAAGCAGCAAGGAAAAAAAAGAAGATCAGTTAGCTAACTTATGCTTCTTGCGCAAGGAAACAGTAAATCCTGAAAATTTCCCTTAGCAAAATCCTTAACTTGGTGCAGAAGCAAAGGGAATCTTTTCTGTTATAACAGAATGTACACGTGGCGAATAATAGATGGGTAACAGCTGTGAAACCTTCTAGAAGCCATTAACACCCAATCGTGCAAGCATCTTTTCGGTTACAACCAGTTGCCACATGGCAGCATCTGGACGGCTGAGGAAGATCACGGTGATGGCATGCTCACATTTATAAAATGTAGTGATCTTATGCTGACACGTGGCGCCTCCCTAACCGTTGATGAGCTCACGATCCGTGTGCACTAACAGATTGCCAACAAACGTTAACGGAATAACAAAAGATTCCGTAAAAGTTAACAATCTCTATTTTTGGCGCCAAACACCGGCTATAAATAAGTAACTTGGAGTTCAAGGAAAGGTATTCACTCTCAAAGCTCTCTCACTTCCAATACTTACTTCCGACTACCTGTACTTATTCTCACGCCGGAGGGTGGTCACGGAGAGAACCCCCCTTCTCCCCGTGGCGAGCTAACGGTGTTCTGTTTTGCCATATCAGCCGGAATATTGTTTTATCCATCATCCATCGTGAAACCCAACGGAGGGTTAACCCTTTTATGCAGAGCCCATTCCATAGATCTACTTTGACTCCGGTCTAGCTGATCTAGGGTTTCTTCGCTAAGAACAAATCTTGAACGTTGATTAATTGAATTTGATTAAGTGCGTCCAAGTTAAAGCTTGTTTCAAATCATGTATAATGTAACTTCTTTTTCGATTACGGAATTTCATTCGTTTTTACCCAAAGTTTAATTTGTTATTGGCTTAAATTTTTTTAAAGTAGAAGAAGAAATAAGAGATTCAAGGTCAAACAGGAACATGTTTTGTCCAAAAGTTATATGTGAATGTTTCATATGTTGAATATGATTACAAAGTTGATATTATTTAAACAACCTTTATTTATAATAAAGTTATTAAGGGACGTTATCTTTCGATCCGTTTAACCACTTTCCTTTTATGTCAACTTTCTTTACGAAGGCGTAAATAAATGGGTAGGAATTGTTCAATGACTACATTGACAATGAACGAACTTTTGAATGCCAACGCTCGTACTTATATATACACATATATATATATATATATTTTGTTACAGGATTTCAATCGGATTCGATCTGAAGTTAGAGCAAACTGAGAGTTTGACAGAATCATACAGTTTGGCTTATTCATTCTTTCATTTGTTGGCATTTTTTAAACTTGTTTTACTCGTCGACAAAGTAGCAAGGTGAAGAGGTATGGTCCCAAAAACCTTGCGCCAACCAAGGGAACCATACCCACTATTAACTTCTAAGAAAACCTTGCGCAGCCTTCTATATCAAGGAAAGTCACTGAAAACCTGCGCCAAGTATCCAAAGAAGGAAAGGATCATTTAACCACCTTGCGCGGGTTCGCGAAAGGTTCAAAGTTAATCTTGATCAAACTCCTTGGATAACTTTTTATGTACAAACCTTGCGCCGATATTTATATCAAAGCAAGTACTCGCCAAAAATGTTGCGCCAAGCAACAGGAAGAGGAAAGAAGATCAGTTAACTAACTTGCGCCTCTCGCGTAAGGAAACAGTTAATACTGAGAAATTATCCCTTAGCAAAATCCTGGAGTTGGTGCAGAAGCAAAGAGAATCTTTTCTGTTATAACAAAATGGACACGTGGCGAGCAACAGATGTGTAACAACTGTGAAATCTTCTAGAAGCCACTAATACCCAATCGTGCAGGCATCTTTTCGGTTATAACCAATTGTCACATGGCAGCATCTGGACGGCTGGGAAGGATCACGGTGATGGCATGCTCACACTTATAAAATATAGTGATCTCATGATGACACGTGGCATCTCCCTAGCCATTGATGATCTCACGATACGTGTGCACTAACTGGTGACCACAAATGTCACAACCCCCGACCCCACCTCGGGAGCGGGAGCCGTGAACCAGTCAAGTGGTACCGGTGTTTATTAATTTGGCAGCGGAAGTTAAACATCAGGATCGTAGTTAGGAAATATTATCAGAGTTTCAAAACACCAACTTTTATAAGTAACAAATGGGATAAAACCCATGTTTCCATTACAATACATTCGTAAAAGGGTAAACCCCAATTTATGAAAACATAAACTTCTTTTTATTTAGGTAACTTTTATAGCCACTTTTCCAAGCCTTCAGTGCTCTCCGGCTGGCTTCTATTAGCTTCACATTTAAGTTACCTGAAACGCGTTTTAAAACATTTTACCAGCAAGAAATACTGGCGAATCCATCTCAGTTTTATCAAAACAAGTGATTATACTTTACAGTTATTGAGGAGCATCCGCATTTACAATGTTTATATCTACACAATTACTCAATCAGTACTGTCAATCATGACTTGTGGGTCATATTACTTTGGGCCCTGTCACCCAATAATAACGGTTCATGTCACATTCCCGTGACTTTGGACTAGCAATGTATACAAAACCCCAACATACCGGCAGTAATTGTAGAATACATATACTCAATCACTGTTAAACATAATTTAAAACATTTGAGGTTTTGGTAAAACATTTTGACTTACAAAAAGAGAATGTACTCGCCTGGTAATTTTAGGGTCTAACTACAGGCCTCCTGGTATAACCTTGGGCATAACTCCTGAGTTCTTGATAAAATATATAATGCACTCGTGTTATGTATAATAACCCATGTCACTTTAACCATACTACCGCGACAGAACTCCAACGTTCGTAGTCAGGCAGGGCCTTGACCTGCGTTGGCAATTCTAGATCAAGCGGTAGGGTGTCCATACAACACACGACAGAACTCCAACGAAAATAGTTGGGCAGAGCCTAGACATGCGTTGGCGATTCTAAATCAAGCAGTAGGATAGTGAATTAGTAATCGGTGATTAAAACACTTAAAACAACGCAGAGTTTTGTTATTATTATGGGATGAGTAACTAAAAGAAAATAGGTTATATTGTGAGAGAAAGAGAGGACGAGAGGGAAAGCGAGAAAGGAGCAGGGGGAAAAGAAAGAAGCAATGGTCTTATTTATAGTATATTTTGGCTTCATCTGTATCTTTACGCTGACCGGCCACGTACATTCATATCTCAATTTGAATTGTTTATATTATTATTTTTATTATATATTTATTATAATTAATTAAACAGCTCAACTTATTTATCGCTTATAACTTCTAAAACATGACGTTTTATAAAATAATGAATATGCCATTAGAACGAGCATATTTTTATCTACAATTTGACCTAAGTTTTATTAAAAACGGAATAAGGTTAATGATAATGTATTAGTATAATTTTTAAACGGTTCTTACGTTCGTCTAAATAACTCATATTTCTAACAGTCAACATACTCGTACTTTACCCGTTCAATAATATAAGTTTCTATAAAAATTTTGGAGATGTTACATCCTCTCCACCTTGTTTTAAATCTTGTCCTCGAGATTTACTGAAACATCGAGGAACATTTTCAGCTCATCATTGATCTGAGTTCGTAAGTATATTCTTGTTCTTGCTTTTAATTCTATTTTACTTTGACTAGAACTATTCTCTATGTTTTGAGATTCTTATCTTTTTAATGAAAGTAAAATTACTCTTACTAACGTAAGTTTTTAGATGTTTTGTGTCCTAACACAACTTTTAGTTACAGGTTTCCTAATGCATTGAAAATATCAAGGGGAATTCTTATACTTTCGATGGCGTCCCAACTTATATCGTTCCCGTCGTTCATCTTGTCAAACGGGTTACGAGACGGATGATCAAACGAAATAGTGTTTTATATCGGAATTATAGATGTATACGAGAGATTCCTGGTAAATAAATCTAAAATTTATTATTGACACATCTGTTCGGGATTTACCCCTAATTGTTAATCATTATGGCCTTTTGGATTTCCTTATAGTTATACATATCTATGTACTCATATATTTCACATACTGTAATATACACACCATTCATAAAGTTAATGTATTCAACATATTCGTATTTCCAAAAATAGGTCAGACATCAAGTCATAGCACTATTTAGGGAATTCCATTAACTTAACATATACCCTATCTTACCCGGTCTTGCCGGAGAGGTAACCCCATCTTGCCCGGACAAGCTGGAGAGTCTACCGCACCACACCCAGTCTTGCCGGGGAGGTAATTATCATGGTATTTCCCATAAATAGACTTCTCTCAAACCATAATTTTAAAAAGGGCATCATATATTATGGCTTGTATCAAGAAACAAGGAAATTAGTATTCTCATGATCGATCATATTCTAGAGCCGAGCAGTACTAATAAACAAGAAATAACAGTGGCCAGCTGTTATCGCTTATTTATCATACTTGCACTGTTCTAGTTATCATCCTCATGGCATACCAACCCCCATCACACTGTATCTATGCAAGTAATTAGCTTATCACGAAGCTTTATACTAAGGCATTTTTCTTAGATTCAAGTCTAAATACTATCATGGGTGTTATCAGTAAATATCAATGTCCTAACTCTTTTGTTTAAGCGTAGATATTTGTTGTGACTTCTTTTGTTTGGAAAAATGAACTTCTGATAAAATATCATTGTCTCCATTGACACTATGGGTAGGTTCGTTGTGATGAGTATGCTTATAGTAAACTCTATTCATGCTTATACAACATTAGATTTCCTTCGTAAGAAATGTTTTATTCCGACAGATGGCATTTTTAGATTATAAGATGTTTCATGATTCATCTTTATAAGGACTTAATGTTTTCATTTGAATCAATAGTGATATTTTTTTTCTTATGTTTATCTACAGAAGATATTTGATTATTATATTGTGTATACCATCAAGAATTCTATTATGTATACAAATATATGTGTATATTTATCATTTAGGAACATATGATTTCAAATCTCTTGTTAATATTACAACTTGCGTAATATATATATATTTGATACTAAATTATTTTGTAATATCTTTAATTTGCAAAAATGCAACAATACAACCGATGGTACCAATTATCAAACTTATTCTCATAACTTTATTTACGCTTTTTATAACAATGAAAATAGTAATAGTATATTGGAATAAACATTCTGTTATAATATTTTGGAATAAGAGTTTTAAAGAAATCAATTTATCAAAATATAAACTTTCTACATTCATGTGAACAATTTTACTTTTAACCAGCGGGTTGAATCATATGGGTTTAAAATATTATAACTTAACTCTTAATTTATTATATATTATTTATTCAAAGAAGTATTACAGTAGATAATACAAAGTTTGACGTTTCTAAAATTGATTCTAAATACATTAGGTAATGAAGTAATATACATGTATTAGATATATATATATATATATATATATATAATATATATCTCACACAATAATAGTAATTACAATATTAAAATTGTAATTTGATTTTTAAATAAAGCTATATGAAGGACAAATGTATTAAACACACATTTGAGTCAATTATTTTTATGTGGGGCATTTATTGTAATTCTAGCTTTAAAAATGAAACAATAGCTAAAACGTTTAGGAAAAGTTAACGTGTCAGGTAAAATAAATAAACAAATAAATACTAAATTACTGATTTAAATCGGGGTAAGAAAAGATATAATATCTTTTATTTCTTAAAATTTTAATTATCTAATCTCTTTTGTATATATACCGACTGTACAAACTATCAAACTCATCTTTTCTTTTATAATACATCATAAGATAAAAATTATTATTTTTATTAAGCATAATATTTTAGATGATAGAGAATAAAAACATGATTATTTATATATAATATATACAATAATCTTTTGAACATACATTTTCTTTAAATAATGTTATAGGTGCAAGTATAAAATTATATGTATCCTTACGTAAAAATAATTTTTAGTTTACATTTCATACACATATAAACATATAAATATTATTTACATGTATTACAATGTATATATTTTTCAAATAAAATAGAATTGTAATGCATTTCAAATAATTATATATTATCCTATATTAATAATGAAAACCAATGAATAGTTATTATAATAGTATATATAGTTCTTTTAATATTTTAAATTTAACTAGTGGAATTCACCGTGCTATGCGGCGGACATTCAATCGTTATCAGTTTGGACCGTCAGGGTACCGGTTCAACACTTGTATCAGTTATAAAAGAAAATACTTTATTTAGAATAAATTTTTTTTCTATAACGATATGTCGAATAAATATTTTGAACACAATAGACTTCACACAAATATTTACAAAAATGTAACCGTTTGTTTACAATTTTGACTATAAAGTATTAATTTGTTTCAAATTTTTATCTTAGGTAGCAATAATCATTTTTTTTTCACCACCACTACCCTTAATAAAATAATGTGTCCAATATGAAAAGGAAAGAAATTATATGACCAAAGTATAAAAAGTATCAACTTCTATTCTCTGACATAAACATATGTTAACAATGGATATATATCATAATATAAAAGTCAATTTTTTTAATTAACTAAATATAAATATAAAATGTTAAGTTAATAACTTCAAGGAGTATAGAAAAGTTTCAAGTTGGTTCTACTCAAATATATTGAAAACCTTCTTTTTTTATATAAAATAATTAATAGCATCTTCGAACATTATATTACTATAAATATTTAATACACTAGCAATAACTAGTGGGGTTCACCCGCGCTACTCTGCGGGAATTCCCTCAATATTGCTTTAGTTCGGTATGTTACTAATACTTGCTGTAGAGACTAAAAAAGAAAACCTAAAACATAAAGTAAGATATACTCACAAACTTACTGATTGTCAAAAGAAGGTAACGATACGTGTTTATCATTGACGAAAAACCCATAAAAATATTAGAATCACTTTCAATAATTCTGATACTGGTACCCATGTTGGTTGGAATCATTTAGGTTCATCACAATACCATACGATACGGGTGTTTGCTACAACTTACGATACCGAAAAATAGTTTATTATAAACATGTGTTTCAAACTAAAAATTATATATTTAACCCGACATGATTAAAATATATATCAAAACGCCTCCAACCAAATACACACCTTATATTTTAAAACCTATATTAAAATTAAAAAAAATATGGCTAAAAACCAATTTTCATCACAATTAACCCTCAAAATACAATGTTTTTTTACCATAAAACATATTATTTGTACCAAATAATATCTTATTATATAATGTTTAGAGGCATCATACCTTAATTATGTATATTTATATTAATATATCTTAACATCAATATATTAATATCCTAACATTAATAATGTTAAGAAATTTGTATCAAATTTGATGTTATTATATTAATATAAACTAGTGGGATTACCCCGCGCTTCGCGGTTGGAATTTACTCAGTATTAGTGGATTTATTACAAAAACGACACTTGCAAATCGAGTAAAAATCAAGTGTAATCGATCATATGATTATGCAATTGAGATTGTTGTTGCGACGAAAGTGAATATTATTGATTATCATCTACCAATATGTTATAGCTTATAATAATAACTTAAACAAAATACTAATAAAATTTGATCATATGCGACTAATATGCGATTTAAGTTTAACAAAATAAAATGAATATACTAACCTTTTGCAATTTTGCAAATTATATGCCTAACATAATCCTTTCACGTGGTGGCCTTCTACACCATCTCTTGCACAACTCTTGATCCCAAAATAAATATCAACCCATTTTGCCGGCTTTGAGAATAACATAAAGAAATCCACAACCGACATAACATAATTATAGGTTATATAATATATTAGTGGATTTAGGTTATTATATTATTTTATAAAATATTTCTTAATGTATATGTTATATTATGAAATTTAATATAACATTATTAATATATCACATTTATATATAATTTTAACCATAACATAATTGTAAGATTTAGATAGTGGTCATTCATACTGTGAATTCAGAACATAAAAATCATAGTATAAATATTAAATTTTTTCTACACAGAATAATACATAAATTATTACATTAATTTTCTAACATAATGTTTAAGTTTTAGGTATTAAAAGAACACCTAAATGGCTTAAACGAGTGGCTCTGATACCACCTTCTGTCACAACCCTCGATCCCACCTCGGGAGCGGGAGCCGTGAACCAGTCAAGTGGTACCGGTGTTTATTAATTTGGCAGCAGAAGTTAAACATCAGGATCGTAGTTAGGAAATATTATCAGAGTTTCAAAACACCAACTTTTATAAATAACAAATGGGATAAAACCCATGTTTCTATTACAATATATTCGTAGAAGTGTAAACCCCAATTTATGAAAACATAAATTTCTTTTTATTTAGGTAACTTTTATAGCCACTTTTTCAAGCCTTCAGTGCTCTGCGGCGGGCTTCTATTAGCTTCACATTTAAGTTATCTGAAACGCGTTTTAAAACATTTTACCAGCAAGAAATACTGGCGAATCCATCTCAGTTTTATCAAAACAAGTTATTATACTTTACAGTTATTGAGGAGCATCCGCATTTACAATGTTTATATCTACACAATTACTCAATCAGTACTGTCAATCCTGACTTGTGGGTCATATTACTTTGGGCCCTGTCACCCAACAGTAACGGTTCCTGTCACATTCCCGTGACTTTGGACTAGCAATGTATACAAAACCCCAACATACAGCAGTAATTGTAGAATACATATACTCAATCACTGCTAAGCATAATTAAAACATTTGAGTTTTTTGTAACACATTTTAACTTACAAAAAGATTTACAAAAAGAGAATTTACTCCCTGGTAATTTTAGGGTCTAACTACAGGCCTCCTGGTATAACCTTGGGCATAACTCCTGAGTTCTTGATAAAATATATAATGCACTCGTGTTAAGTATAATAACCCATATCACTTTAACCATACTACCCGCGACAGAACTCCAACGTTCGTAGTTAGGCAGGGCCTTGACCTGTGTTGGCGATTCTAGATCAAGCGGTAGGGTGTCCATACAACACACGACAGAACTCCAACGAACATAGTTGGGAAGAGCCTAAACATGCGTTGGTGATTCTAGATCGAACAGTAGGATAGTGAATTAGTGATCGGGGTTTAAAACACTTAAAACGAGGCAGAGTTTTATTATTATTATGAGGTGATTAAACTAAAAGAAAATAGGTTATATTGTGAGAGAAAGAGAGGGCGAGAGGGAAAGCGAGAAAGGAGCAGGGGGAAAAGAAAGAAGTGATGGTCTTATTTATAGTATATTTTGGCTTCATCTTTACGCTGACCGGCCACGTACATTCATATCTCAATTTAATATCTCAATTTGAATTGTTTATATTATTATTTTTATTATATATTTATTATAATTAATTAAGCAGCTCAACTTAGTTATCGCTTATAACTTCTAAAATATGACGTTTTATAATAATGAATATGCCATTAGAACGAGCATATTTTTATCTACAATTTGACCTAAGTTTCATTAAAAACGGAGTAAGGTTAATTATAATGTATTATTATAATTTTTAAACGGTTCCTGCGTTCGTCTAAATACCTCATATTTCTAACAGTCAACATACTCGTACTTTACCCGTTCAATAATATAAGTTTCTATAAAAATTTTGGAGATGTTACAACAAACATTAACGGAATGGCAAAAGATTCCGTTAAAGTTACCATCTCTAATTTTGACGCCAAAACTCTGGCTATAAATAAGTGACTTGGACTCCAAGTAGAAGGTATTCACTCTCAACTACTCTCTCTCTCTCTCTTACAATACTTTACTTCCGACTACCTGTACTTATTCTCACGCCGGAGGGTGGTCACGGAGAGAATCCCCCTTCTCCCCGTGGCGAGTTAACGGTGTTCTGTTTTGCAGGATCAGCCGGAGTACTGTTTCATTCATCATCATCGTGAAACCAAACGAAGGATTAACCCCTTTTATGCAGAGCTCATTCCATAGATCTACTTAGATTCTGATCTAGTTGATATATGGTTTCTTCATTGGCACCTACTGACTTTCTTTTACTTTCTCATCTTTCGTTTTGTTCACCCAGGTCTACAGCTTCATGGCTGATGGACCGTCGTTTCCAGGTCCTCGATCGGAGATCCGTCGTGTCGGCGGAGCTCCTCAGGTCGACGGACAAATCGTTGAGGATTCGTCCGGTGAAGCTGATATGCCATATGATCCTGATCATGTGAGCATTCCAGTAACACCGGCGGCTCCTCATGTTGACGTTGCATCAATCCTCCCACCTCGAGAGACTCCATTATCATGGTTGATTAAGTCTCAAACTGCTCTAAACACCATGTATGCTCAGTTATGTGCTCAAACCGGAACTCCAGTTTTTCAAGCTCCGGTTGGTGCACCACAAGCCCGTGCACCTTCACATGTATCTGTGCATGAAACTGAGATGTATTCTAAAACCAGAAATGATTCTATTCATTCTGGTAACAGACATCAGGAAGAGAATGTCCAGCGACGACCTTCAGTTCACTCACGTTTGGGCCCGCGATCGTCGCAGAAGCGGGACACCCAATACGATGAGTATAATAGGACTTATGAAGAAGGCGATAGTGCAAGTGTCTTCAATCGTTTATCTGCAGATCATGCCAGTTACAAACCTCGAATCCGAGCAGTGTACAATCTTGAGGCGGAACATGATTATAACTTGATCTACCGAGCTGCTGAAGCGGCAGAACAATCAAAATTCGTGAAGGAAATCGCTCTAGCCCCGCTAGAACGAGCAAAATTGCCATCAAACGTTTGAAAGTTTAATGGATTGTCAGATCCAGATGATCACATGCGTTCGTTTACTGGCACAGGACTTATTGGAGGATGGACTTTACCTTTGTGGTGCCATATATTCGTCCAAACGTTAACCGGAGTTGCGCGACTCTGGTTCGACAACTTACCAACAGGTAAGCTCTCTTCATGGAATGATCTTAAGGAAAAATTCCTTACTCATTTCAGTCAGCAGCGTCGTTATGTTAGAGATTCGTCGGATGTGATGAACATCTGGCGAAGAGACAACGAGAGTTTGGAAGATTTTATTACGCGATACAACAAGGAGGTTTTAGAAATCGGTGACGTGCATGAAGATCTTATCCGCACACAGTTCAAGTACGCGGTAAGATGTGATGAAATGATTAAGGTACTTTCTGGTACTACTGGGTTACCGAAAAGCTGGGATAAGCTCATGGCAGCAACCAAGTTCTATGCGCAGACCGAGCGCAACCTTAATTCAAACAGACCTCCTCTACCTCAGCATCGTCCTGTGGATCTGAGCAAAGGAGGTCGGAAGTTTAAAAAGGGTTGGAATGACTCAAACCAAAGTTCTTATTCACCATACTCTCCAATGGATGCTCGCGCAACAATTAACAAGATAACAACTCAGAAAGCCATCAAAAATGAGAATCGGGAGCGACAGTGAACTCCTCTCATTAAATCTCCCGCGGAAGTCTTGAGCACTGAGAATTATCAATTCAAACAACCCCAGCCCATGAAGAACAAAAAAGGTCAAGACCCGAACCTCTTCTGTGATTTCCTCAAAGACACAGGGCATACAACCGATAATTGCATTAGCCTACGCACAGAAATTGAAAAGGCTCTGAAAAGTGGTAAGCTGACACACTTGGTGCAATCAGTTCGAAAAGAGGTCAGGCAACTCACGCGCGGTGATGAGGGGCCAAGCAATAAAAAGATGAAACAAGTTGCCATGACCCAAGGGAGCTCGTCGCGCAAGCGCAGCTTTCAAAGGTTCCGAGGAGAAAATTGGCGAGAGCAACAAGTGATATTTCCTGTGGTCCCAGGTGGGCCTCAGGAAGAAAGACCAGTGATAATTTCAGGCTCTTTGGCCATTACCGGACCGACTATATGTTCATAGACCCGGGAAGTTCTATGGATATCATATATGAACAGTGCTTCAAACAGTTAGATCCGGAAGACAAGGCACGCCTAGAACCAGTTGACTTCCCGTTAACTGGATTCTGCAATGAGGCTGTCTTTCCTCTTGGACAAATAGTTTTTCCTGTGATTCTTTCAGACGGAAAACACTCGTGCACCATTCAAGTGAACTTCATGGTAATGCCAGCAACATCCTGTCACGACGTGTTATTAGGGAGATGAGCGCAACGAGATTTCAACATGATCACATCTGCGCCTCACGCTGCATGTGGTTTCTCAACGCCAACTGGAGTAGCTATCATCTTCGCGCGAAAAGAGATTGTGTCTATTGAAGAACCAGTTGTTAAGGCTGCTAAATCAACATCACCAAATGAACCTGAAAAATGGGTACTGAACAATAAGTATCTCGAGCAACCAATTATCCTTGGTCCTGCAATTTCTATGGCAAGTCGCGCAAAACCTAAGACTTTGTTGTTTCGAAATATGGATATCTTCGCGTGGACTCCTGCAAACTTTGTTGTTTCGAAGCCATGAATGAGCAAGTTGAAGAATTATTGAAAGCTGGGATCCTGCACAAAGTCAAATATCAAACATGGGTCGCAAACCCAGTAATGGTGAAAAAGCACAATGGCGGATGGCACATGTGTGTTGATTTTAAAGATTTGAATAAAGCGTGTCCCAAAGACTGCTACTCTCTTCCTGAGATAGACAAGAAAGTCGATTCGTTAGCTTCTTTCCGTTGGAAATGTTTCCTAGATTGTTACAAAGGATATCATCAAGTGCTGATGAAAAAAAGGACGAAGACAAAACAGCTTTTCGCACGGAGAAAGGAATTTTTTGCTACACAAAAATGTCCTTTGGTCTCCGCAATGCGGGAGCTACTTACCAGAGATTAATGGACGCTGTCTTTGGCGATGACATTGGCAAGACAGTAGAAGTTTACATTGACGACTTGGTCATCATGAGCAATTCAGAAGAAATAATGCTAGAAAATATCCAGAGAACCTTTGATTCCTTGCGCAAGGTCAATTTGAAGTTAAACCCAGGAAATGCTCTTTTGGCATGGAAGAAGGAAAGTTCCTAGGTTTTGTGGTTACGAAAGAAGGATTCAAAGTCAATCCTGAAAAGGTGGAGGCTATCCAAAAAATGTCATCTCCTACCACCATCAAAGAAATGCAACGATTGGCTGGGAGATTAGCTGCGCTTAATCGTTTTTTGGCTAATCATGCTGCGAAATCATTCCCATTTATCCGAACCTTGCGCAATTGTGTCAAAAGTAAAACGTTTTCATGGACTCCCGAAGCGGAGAAAGCTTTTCAAGAAATGAAGGATTGTCTTATTCAATTACCCACACTTACTGCGCCGCGCAGTAAAGAGCCGATGATTCTTTATCTTTCAGCATCTCCAATGGCAGTTGGAGCAGTATTAATGGTGGATCGCGAAGGTGTTCAATCTCCAATATATTACATCAGTAAAATGCTAAATGATCCAGAAACTCGATATTCTATAATGGAAAAATTGGTGTTAGCTTTTGTTCACGCTTCGCGCAGGCTGAGACGATATTTTTCAGGACAGGTCATTACGGTCCTGACAAATTATTAGTGGTAATCATATAAACTTGATTCTAGATTGGGAGCCTTTCAGTCTTTGATATTTTTGTATTTATTTATTAATTTAGGCAAGGAATCTTTATACAAAGTTGGATGATCAAATGAATTTGTATCAAAAGTTAATTCCAACAAAAGGTAATGATCATAGCCTTGGGTCAAGAATAGAACAACTCAAAGAAATACATGATGTACTTTCTGAAATGCAAGCATGGATATCATCCGAAAAAATGAAGGATTAGTAGGATTGAAAGAAATGTCTGATACATTAACCGTTTATCAAGAAATTCACCTTGATTATAGTCACGTATTTACGATATGAGTTAAGATCTCATACAAACATTGTCTTATTTAAAAACAGTAAGAACAGATCTTGAACGTTGATTAATTGAATTTTATTAAGTGCGTCCAAGTTAAAGCTTGTTTGAAATCATGTATAATGTAACTTCTTTTTCGATTACGGAAGTTCATTCGTTTTTACCCGAAGTTTAATTTGTTATTGGCTTAAATTTTTTAGACTATCTTATCTTCCTTCATTGATATAAAGAAGAAAGAAGAGATTCAAGGTCAAAACAGGAACATGTTTTGTCCAAAAGTTATATGTGAATGTTTCATATGTTGAATATGATTACAAAGTTTATATTATTTAAACAACCTTTATTTATAATAAAGTTATTAAGGGACGTTATCTTTCGATCCGTTTGACCACTTTCCTTTTATGTCAACTTTTTTTACGAAGGCGTAAATAAATCGGTCGGAATTGTTCAATGACTATATTGACAATGAACGAACTTTTGAATGCCAACGCTTCTACTTATATATACATATATATTTTTTTATTACAGGATTTCAATCGGATTCGATCTGAAGTTAGAGCAAACAGAGAGTTTGACAGAATCATACCTTTGGCTTATTCATTCGTTGGCATTTTTTTAAACTTGTTTTACTCGTCGACAAAGTAGCAAGGCATCATTGGCGGCAGCTGTTTGTATAATTTAACTACTCAGGTAGCTATAAATTTATATTTTATGTGTATTTGAATCGATATTTTTGCAACTATATGTGTATTTGTTTCTACTACTAATACATAAGAGATTCGAACATTATGATAAGATTTTTAATAGTGTATTGGTGTTTATAAACCTTAAAGAAAATCACTACACTGCTGAAGTAACATATAACATGTCCCCCACCCGCTCTACGCCATCTCAGTTCAAATCAGTTCGCTTGCGGATCAAGTAATGATGCAGTCTTCGTTCGAAGATGTAAGAAGCGGAAATAAGAGGATTGCTCTTCGAATTACAGGGTATAAAGATTGAATTTGAGTTGGTTAAACTTTTTCACAAATGATGATTAAGTTTAGAAAGGCAATAAGCTTAACTCTCCTGTTTCTAGGATTTTTCATATTTAGAATTTTAGGGTGTTATAAGATAAATTGTTTTGAATTGATTCTTCATTTTGTTCAGGTTGTAAAAATAAGTTATGATAAGTTTTAAGACAAAAGAGAAATATATTAGCAATTAAAAGGGTGTAAAAGAGCCGACGTGAGCTACCCAGATCATCTTGATATAAGCTCGAATCAAGCCAAGCTTGAGCCTTAAAATAAGGTTATTTAATAAACGAGTCCAAATCCAAGCTTTAGTTACGGAGCTCGAGTAAGCTCGCAAGTCTAAACAAGCTTATTGTCAATATAACTTTTAGTTAATGTATTACACATATATATTTACAAAATAATTATTATCATATACATATATATATGTGCTTCCCACGACATAAGGGGATGGATCATGAGAAAACTAGTTTAAATGATAAAACAAAAAAACTAACTTAAAAAGCCAAAAAAACATATCATTTTTTTATTTTTTTATTAAAAATCGCTAATAATAATATATAAAAAAAGTTTTTTTTCAAAAAAAAAAAGTTGTACTGCATATGTGCACTATTACGGAAAAGCTTAAACCACCTAACCCACCCCCACCGACACCCCCAAAAACCTAAACCCAACACCCCCACTCCCAAAAACCTAAATCCACCCTCCCACCAAAAGACTAACCCCCCCCCAAAAAAAAAAAAAAAAACCTAAACTAACTAAAAAAAAAAAAAACCTAAAACTCCCAAACCCGCAAAAACACCCAGAAAAAACCTAAACCCCCCCCCCACAACCGCCCCCCAAAAACCTAAACCCCCCCCCCCACACCACACCCAAAAACCTAATGCTAATTTTAAATCTCAAAAAAACCTAACCCTAAAAGCTAAACTAAACTCAAAAGCTAACTTTAAGCGTGATAATGCACATGTGCAGTACACATATAATGCAAATGTGCAGTACAAGTTTTTTTTTTGAAAAAAAAATTTTTTTTTAATAAAAGGTAGTGATTTTTAATAAAAAATTCAAAAAAAAAAATTGATATGTTTTTTAGGTTTTTTAGTTAGTTTTATAGTTTTCTTATTTATATCTAGTTTTCTCATTATTCTCTCCCTACGACATAAATAACTAAATAAGATATTCTGTTATAAATATTTCTACACAACCAAAACACTTGTAGTCTGGTGGTATACTGATGTATAGTAAGAATATTTCTTCACAAGTGGTAACACTTCTTATAAATAATCAAAGGAAAAATTACAAAAATAGCCATTAATCAAAACTATTTTCAAATTTCTCAACCTCATGCATCAAGCATGTGATTTTATACAGCATCTCAAACACCTAATAAAAAAAGGACATGTGTCATTTCAAATGTTGCAGGTGGGCCCAGACGCATCTCATGCCTCTCCAGACGTATATCATTGCACTGTTTGAAAGTCATGGTGACCACGTGTCCATTTTTTATTGGGTTTCACTCCAAAGACGCATCCTGCGTATAATGCATCACTACAAAAACACACAGATTGTCAGATTTAGAAACAGTTTCAGTTGATCTGTTTTTTTTATTTTCCCATGAACAAAACTCTAGTAGTCAAGTTTAAAAAGCAACTCTTATGGTACATATATTAAAAAAGTATTGTCTTATACAATCTATAAATATGATATTAATACTTATATTAAAAAGTGTATTTTTTTGTGATTTCGGGTATGTTTGGCAAAAATAGCTGGTGGCTGGTGGTTGGAAGCTGGAGGCTGGTGGCTGGAAGCTAGTAGCTGGAGACTGGTGGCTAGAAGCTGATAGCTGGAGGCTTTTTAGATATATTTATGTGTTTGACAGAGTAGCTGAAACTTTTAATAAAATGTATAAAATGATCAAAATAGACATTAAAAAGTTGGTGTATTAAAAAGTTCATTATCTTTAGAGGTTAAAATAATCATTTTTTCCCTAAAAGCTTGCAGCTTCTTCTAAACGCTACTAGTAGAACGTTCAACCAAAAGCTTGAAGCTCATAACTTAAAAGCTTGAAGCTACTTCAACCAAACAAGGTTTTTATTGAACATGAGTTTTTTCTTAAAAGCTTAAAGCTTGAAGATCCTAAACCTTCTAAAAACTCCTTGTCAAACATACCGTTCATATAATCTTTCTAAGAAACTTTATAAGTAACGCATGTGGGTCCATAACACACACACAAAAGCGTTGATTCACTAATTCAACTCACACTTCTTGTTACAAAACCTTTTTCCATTCTCAGCGCCACAACCTTCCCCACTCTTCTTAATCTTATCATCCATCTAACCACCTCACATGAGCAACGAACCCGGTTGCTGCAGCAGTCACCACCGACGCTACGGTGGCGGACCTTTTATTACACATCAAACGATCATCACCAACTCCTTCAACACCTGCACCACCGTTGAATTTGAATCCTCCAGGATGGGGCGATCATAAGTATCGCTCGAAACCGTCGGCTATTTCCAATTCCACCGTCGATAAAGGACAGCAACGGAGCCCTAGCACACCGCTGTCGTGGAGCGACGGTTACGATGAGTCTACTCGGGGTTCAGATCATAGATCCGGCAAGGTTTGTATCTTCTCCGTCGTTCTCCGTCTACATGTTCGCCGGAAGTTAGACTTTCACAGTGTATCTTTTGGTGAAAAAAAATGAAAAATATGTTGGGATGGTTTTTACTGTTTTGACCTTACTTGCTCGCCTAATTAACCATACGTGGACTTCTATCACCTTCCATTTTGGTTTTTCAGAAAGTTAAAAAATATGTTAGGTGTTTTTTTGACTGTTTTGCCCTTGCTTGCTCATCTAAATTACCACGTGGACTTCCACCATCTTCTATTCTCGTTTATCGTTATGATTTCTGTTGCTAATTGACGAAAATACCCATCATGTTTAATCCGCGTATATGTGAGTAGATCTCATTTGAGTAGTACTCCGGGGCCCACGTTTAGTACTTTTTTTTCGTCGGTTTCGATTTGGATAGTCCGATTCTGTTATGGGTATTTATTCATGTCGGGTTTTATATCCGGGTCACAGATATTACCCATCTACTTTTCTCCCATCACATTTTTACCATTCATTTTGCTTCAACTTTTTTTACTCCTCTTTTTAAAAAAAAAATTACTTTACCTAAAGTTTTTAAGTTTTACAAATTTGTCACAAATTCTTTTACTTTACTCAAAATATTTTTAGTTTTACAAATTTGTCAAAAATTCTTTTTCGTTTCTAATCCCAATATTTTTCTATTTTCGTCTTCTACACTTTTCACATCGTAACGCATCGGTTGTAAGTCGACTTATTTATTGTTTTGTATATTTTACATTTTTGTTTCACCTTGCAAGTTAACACACTGCAACTAGAGTGTGTGGCTCAACGTTTTAACGTCAACTTTTTGTTCGATTTAATGGTCTCGTTGTAAAAGGACGGTTTCTAAATACTAGTTTTATTTATTTATTTACTTTTGTCTAATTTTCTAATAGTATTTTGTCAGGTTTTATATCCGGGTCGTAGATATTATATTTATTTATTTAGTTTTGGCTAATTTTTTTAATTATATATTTTTGTTGTTTAGGTTGATTTGCATGAAGATCTGAAAAGAGAGTGGATCAGAAATTGAGAATATGAAGAGGAGGCGGTGTATGCTACCGGATCTAAATGAGACACCGGCACCGGGCTATTAGCCTTTTAAGGCTCTTAACGTGCACACGACTAATATGTTCAAAGTCTAGCGTTGTCAGAATCGCTCCGTGTTCATCATGGCAATCTAGCATAAACATCATAACAAGAAAACAATAATTATGAAAAAAATAATACTCAACATCCCGATCGAACTTATAAATAAAGTCTTTCTACGTCTACTAACATAAATCATAAATAACTTGCAATAATACAATGAATATTTTTTATGTGTACCCGAGTTTTCGCTGACAATATCTTACCTAAATAAGATTAAACAATCAACAACCATCTCAATCATTATGTTTCGCCGTCGCAACAGACCGTATCATCTTAATTAAAATCATATTTCTTACGTGTTTATTTTTTATGTACGTGTCCTATAAATTCAACTTGGTTTACTTTTCGACGTAGATATCTTTCACAAATAAGTTGGGTAAAAATGATACGTTTTCGTGTTTATTTTTACGTATGTTTTTCGGTTGATCTACGTTGTGACGTAAATTTTGTTTGGAAACAAGTCTGGTCAAATATAATACGATTTCATTAGACTACACAAATTTGAGTTACGCATTTCTATGTTACTTAAAGTACAAAGTCGATGAAACCATCACTTTTTGCTTTCAAAATTTCCATTTTGTAATTCATATTTTTTGCATTTAGAATTTTCCTTTTCTTTACCCTTTACTTTTGTAACTTGCATTTTTACTTTTACTTTGGTAATTTACATTTTTGGCACATGCTTTATATCGACCCCTTAACTTTTAAACTTTGCTTTTTTACATTTTGATGTAAATTTGGTATACGCTTTCAGGATTTATTTTGTATGTTTCCTACGTATGAATCGAGACATATAATACGTTTTGACTTGATGGTATAAATTCGAGTTAGTTGAGTTGCATATAATACGTTATGATTGTACAGTATAAACTCGATTTGCTTTACATTTTAATCCAATTGCAACGCATCTATAGGTTACATTGAGTTCAATCGGATACGTCGAAAGGCATATTATTATATGATTAACACATCACATAAAGCTTGGACTAATTCGTTCGATGTTTGCGATGTACCCGCGCGCGTTACGTGCAGGTCTTATTACTGGTTTCGTTAAAAAATATGACCTATAAATCTAAACCACTGAATATCCATCACAACCCCGAATGGGTTTTTCTATTTTGTAAGCCCATGCTTTGTTAAAAACAGCCTGGCCCATTTAAATATTCAAAAAGCCCATTTCCCCTTTCAATCGTAGGGCATACATATATCAATCCTCACCAAACCTCTCACTTGTTCCCGTGCAAACCCTAATTTCTCAACAGCCAGCCGGCGGCGCTGCACAACCACCGATTCCAAAATGAAGACAATCCTCTCATCGGAAACAATGGACATACCAGATGGTATTGAAATCAAAGTGAAGGCCAAAATCATCGAAGTGAAAGGACCACGAGGAACCCTAACTCGCAATTTCAAGCACCTGAACCTCGATTTCATGCTTATTACTGATGAGGAGACCGGAAAACGGAAGCTCAAGGTTGACGCGTGGTTCGGAT
Source organism: Scalesia atractyloides (assembly GCA_947069175.1). Lineage (NCBI taxonomy): Eukaryota > Viridiplantae > Streptophyta > Magnoliopsida > Asterales > Asteraceae > Scalesia > Scalesia atractyloides. The sequence goes on from CAMTDV010000004.1 coordinate 89,726,707, forward strand.
CCAGGAAGACGACCGCTGCGATCCGTACGGCGCTCAGTCACGTTAGCAATTTGATTATTGGTGTGACTCAAGGGTTTAGGTATAAGATGCGGTTTGTGTATGCGCATTTTCCGATTAATGCTAGTATTACGAATAATAATACGGCGATTGAGATCAGGAACTTTTTAGGTGAAAAGAAGGTGCGTGTTTTGATCTGTTTTTTAGTTATTTTTTTGTGGTATTTGATGTGTTTATAATCTATATGAGTATTTGTTAGCTGCGAATCTTGATTATTTTGTTTAGATTTTACTTGTTTTATCTGAGTATTTGTTAGCTGCGAATGTAGATTTATTTTGTTTAGATTGTAGTTTCTATTTTTTTATTTGATTTGTGTATTGTTAGCCATTTTTTAATAATAAGAAATTCGGTGTTGTTAACTCTATGCAGGATGTTTAGCATATGTTCATTGATTTTTTGTTACTGAATTTGATTTTCAAGATATATTTAGGACATTTGATGTCAATTTTAGATATTTTAGTAACCATATTATTTTGGTATTTTATAGTTATTGATATTATTTTAATCGTTGTATTTGATTCATTTTGTTTAGCCTTTAGTTTTGATTTTTATGATCAGAATCTTAAAAGCGATTAATTTTATTTGATTTGGCCTTGTTGATGCTAAGAAGAATGTTCAATATAAACTTTTTGATTTGTAATCTTGCTTAATATGTAGTTAGATATTTTAGCTACCGTATTTGAATTTAAAGATGTGTTTATCATCTTTTGATGTCAAATTTTATGGTAAAACAAGTCTATGATTGTTATAATTGATGGCAATTATAGATATAATTGCATTGTGTATTTGATTTGTTTTTATAATTGAATTTGGTAGTTGAATACATTTTAGCTTCCATTGTTAAGTTCGTTCATGGTCGTATGCATATTTATGCTACAGTTAGTATGCTAGTTTGATGTTTTGTTGTCAAATTACATGGGAAACAAGTCTATAATCATTATATTACGTATTTGCTTAAATGATTTGATTTATTTTCAGATTGCGATTATGGTCTTTGAGTTTTTTTTTTCTGATTTCTCTGTTGGCCTTATAATGTTATAAGTTTGTTGATGATATGATTCCCAATCATCATACAGTTAATATTATAGTTTACAATGAGGTAACGTCTGTTTTTTTGCTCTGAAACAGGTGAGGAAGGTCGATATGCTTGAAGGAGTTACCGTTGTGAGATCCGAGAAGGTTAAGGATGAGCTTATCCTTGATGGAAATGACATTGAACTTGTTTCGAGATCATGTGCTCTAATCAACCAGGTATCATTTCCTGACTATGTTGTTTTTGGCTGTGTTTAAACACTCTGAAGCTCGAATTTTGAATAGAAGACGTTTTTTTTTACGGACCGACTTTGTGGAAATGACATTGAACTTGTTTTTTTCACTGTTTGATGTATAAATAAGTTCAGTTATGTAATTGCTGGTTTATGTATGTGCAGAAATGTCACGTGAAGAACAAAGATATCCGAAAGTTTCTTGATGGTATCTATGTGAGTGACAAGGCAAAGATAGACGAGGGTGAAAATTAAGTTTGATAGGTAGTTAAAATCCATCTTGTTGTTTGCTGCATCCGCATCATTTTCGGGTTTTTTTTAAAAAGATTTTTACCAGATTTTGTGTTTTGGATGTTTATTACTATTTTATCGACATTTTGGTCTTGTGTTGCATGTATTGCTTGCATCAAATGTGCCCTTTTGTCACTTGTCATTTCAGACCATCTCTAAAAAGTTTCAGTTTTGAAGAAATCCGCTGCTATCAATATAACTGTTTGGTATTTTGTATATGCATATTTTTACAAAGAAAGACACTGATTAATTTTTTGTGAATTCGTTAACATAAAAAAAACACGTCTGTGTGAAAAACGATATAGTTTCCAGGGAAACTAGCTATTCATCGAAGTAGGAGAGGTGATTGTCGCCGAGAGGATTTAGGATGAGATTTATGCAGTACTCTTTTGAGTAATCTTATCTATGCATCTCATTTCTAACTTTCTAGGATTTTTCATTGTTCAATGCTCCTGACGACGATGATTGTTCTTAAGCTTCATTTCAACTGTCAATTACCCTTTCTGACAGTTTTCGCACAAGGAGAATCGAGTAATTTACTTCGCAATGCTCTTTCCTTACGGGCATGCTCCATGACTCCGCTGATCGATTTTCTTTATTAATACGTTTGATCCACACTCAATTTAATTTTATTTATGTTTAATTTTTTTATTATTCAAAAAGAGACGTCAAAAAATGATAACCAAAGGCCTTACTTTAGGGACAAGCCATTGAACCAGCCTGTTTAGTGTTTAAGCACCTACCTCTTAATTAGTGCGTTTTATTTGTAGACCACTTAATTTGACATCATGATGCCTTTATATGAATATTATCAAATGAAACTTTGTATTTTTTTAACAAGTTTTTAAAAGTAAAGAGCACCTACAACGTGACATTTTACTTGCCCCTTGTAGGAGTAATACCCTGAATAATCGGTTCAAATCAAATGGTAAAATAAAATGTAGTTCTACGGTTCGGTTGATACAGATCCACCACCAAACGAAACGGTAGGGCTGCGACGTCTAACCGAAGAAACAGATACACCACTACGGTTAGAGAATCGTGTCTAAGTTCACCACCAACGCACCACGGTTGAGCTAGCATAGACGAATCAATTTAACTCAAAAATCCGTTTGAGATAAATTAACCAAAGAGAAATTTTCTCACACTCAAAATACACTGCCTTTTCATTCATTTCATTTCATTGAGATACATATAGGAAATAATAAACAACCCCACGTTGCTAAATTTTAGGAATATGGAAAATAAACAACTGACTCTAAATTAAATAAAACAAACCTATCAAATAATTAAAAATAACATTGCATAATAAAACAAAATTTAACTACTACATGTTGAACGTGGGGTACTGCATGGTTGCATGGAACCCTCACATGTTGAAGTCGTATTCGGGTCATTCCGGATATAATTGAATCAACTTTGCCAAACCGGGAAGTTCCGTTCATGGTCCGATTGTATTAACGACTAACGGGTCGCACTTGCTATCAGCCCCATTTCCACGTGTACTGGTTCACGGACCTTATCCCTCGCCCGGTTACATTATTGCCCTTGTCCGGTTGTTGCCAAATCCGGACCTCCAACAGACTTCTTGAGTGGTACCTTACTAAGAAAATAATAATAATTAATGATGTAAAATTATTGTCGGGAAAAAAAGGTGATGTCGTGGAGTTTGTTGAGGTTTATGTAATACAGGAAAAATGGAGATCATTTTTTTGAGAAATTTGTAAATTTGATGTGACACTAAAGTAAGATGACGATTTATTTTGGTTTTGATGATTTGTACGCTCTAACAAGTAAAAACTCTAGGTTGATTCGAAAATAACACAAATAAATAATTAAAAAAGTATCCACCACTTATGACCTAGTGGTAAGAGGCTTGGATTCTCTAGTGGAGACCCAAGTTCATTCTCCACTTGTGTCATTTTTGGTGGATTAAGACATTCAAGGATTTGAGCTAGGCCTTGTACGATGTTGTCACTTCGAATCCTGAGCCCACCCGGGTTTTCGTGCCACCGTGTGTTACGTCCAACGGTATGGTTTCTCTGGAGAACGCCCAAACCAAACTCTAAAGTCAGCGTGAGCGTGATTAAGGCAACATAGTCTCACCGAAATAGGGCAGCGAAACTTTACAATTTAAGGAGTGCGGTGGCTAAATAGATATAAGAAGTTAAATAAAAAATAATAATAATAATTAAAAAAGTTAATCATGCAAATAAATACTTTATATAATATAAATCACCAATATCAACGTACAAAAGTAACAACCCTAACCGTCACCACCACCACCCACCACCGTCACAATGGAGCCAGACGTGAGCATCGAAACCTGCTCCATGATCCGGATCGTCGTCCTCCCAATCGGACCAATCAACCCTAACCACTTCCGTAAATACGTCACAATGCTTTCCCGCCACCGCACCGTCGAACTCTCCGCAATCAGCTCATTCTACACCGCACGTAAAAAGTCACCGTTCACGCAACAACCGTGGGATTCCGGCAGCCTCCGGTTCAAATACGTTGTCGGTGAATCGGCACCTAGTCCGTGGGAGGATTTCCAATCGTACCGGAAAATTCAGGCGGTTATTGGCATCTGTCATTGTCCGTCTTCTCCAGATCTCGAAAGCGTTGTGTTGCAGTTTGTTGAGGCGTGTAAAGGATACGGATCTTCGTTTGTTCAACGCTGTTTTGCTTTTTCACCTGCTGATTCTCAGGTATTTGATCGGATTTATTGTTTATATTTTTGTTGTCTGTTTGTTTAGTGTTTTTTATTGGATTATCATAGCTAGAGATGCATGCATAATAAAATATTTTTTCATTTCTAATAATCTAAACTATGGGTTATCGACCGGATAATAGTAGATTAAGACGATTTAAGTTTCATTTTAGTTGCATAGGGGAGTCTCACTCGCCTAATTATCATAGATTTACACTTGTTTTTTATAATGTGTTTGTTTAGGTTTTTATTTTTGTATGATTTGAACATGTTTGATATTGGATTGGAGAATTATAGTTAGAGATGCATCCATAATAAAATATTTTGTCATTTCTAATAATCTAAACTATGAGTTATTGATCGGATAATTATCCATTAAGAGGGTTTAAGTTTCATTTTCGTTGCGTAGGGGAATTTCACTCGCATAATTATCATGGAATTACACTTGATTTTTGTGCGATTTTGCTCACAAGGAATGTACTTTTCCATTTTGCGACATAACGAAATCGGATGGAATTCATGTGAGGATTATGCGAGTGGGATTTGATATGAAAGTGAAAGTTAGGAGTGTCATTGGTCGCTTTTTCGTATGATTTGTTTTTTTCTCTTGTTGATTTTTAGGTTTTAATTGGATTTGTAATTCTTTTTAATGTTAGGTTTTTGATTTGGATGTGTTGGGAATTGGGTTGGAGAATTAGAGTTAGAGATGCATGGATGATGAAATGTTTAGTCAGTATACATATAAAAGAGAAATTGGATTTAATAATCCAAACTATCTGTGACCTATGGACCGGATATGATAATAATCCATTAAGACAGTTAAGTTTCATTTTCGTTGCGTAGGGGACTCTCACTCGCATAATTATCATAGAATTACTCTTGATAAGATATTTGAGATGCATGGATGATAAACTATTTATCAATTTAAGTATGAAAGGGAAATTGGATTTTAATAATTCAAACTATGACCTATCGACATGATAATAATCCATTAAGACAATGTAAGTTTCCTTTTCGTTGAATGGGGGATCCTCACTCGCATAATTATTTTAGATTTACACTTGTTTTTTATTCGATTTTGCTCACAAGGAATGTATGTTTCTCATTTTGCGCATAATCATCCATGTGAGCGAACTCGGAAGGAAATCAAGTAAAAGGTTTGTGAGTTGCATTGCTCTTGGATATGAAAGTGAAAGTTAGGGGGTGTCGTTCGTTGATTTCTATTTGATTTTGCTCACAAGGAATGTATTTTTTCCATTTTGCTCATTATCATCTATATGAGCAAAACTGAATGGACGCGAGTGGAAGTTCATGATGGTTATGTGCGTGGGATTGATCTTGGAAACTGTAGTGAAAGTTGGGAGGGTCATTCGCTAAATTTTTGGTATGGATTATTATCGGGCAGTGACTCATAGTAGGACTATGAAAATCCAATTGCCAATAGTAAAAGTGTATTACGAGAAATAATCGGAGTGATGTATGAAACACATAATTATAATAGATCGACACTGCAACATTAGGATGTATTCTATTCAAATGATCTCAGTGTTTGTTCAAAATAGTTTAATTTTCACAAATAATCGCATAAGCAATCCCAAACACCCTCAAAACGGTTTATTGCTGCATCAAAACACAATTAGCACATAAGTAGTTATAATAAGCAATCCCTAGGAACCATTTAGTTAACATGGTTTCCCTAATTTCCTATTGCAGCTAGAGAAAGAAAGTAATAAACCAAACAAACTGGTTTTATTTCCTCCTGCTGATCAAAGAACTCAAGAATTCCACTTGCAAACAATGATGCAAGATATCGCCGCTTCACTATTAATGGAATTTGAAAAGTGGGTCCTTCAAGCAGAATCCGGTGGAACCCTTCTGAAGACGCCTTTAGATTCTCAAGCCAGTCTAAGTGCAGAGGAGGTTTATATTTTAGGTGTCCTAGTCATTATGATTATTTTTTTTTATTTATTTTCTTTATATAATGAAAGCCATGCTTAAGAACACCAACTTAACGATATTTTTTTTATCAGCAATTTTTCCAGGCAATTAAAGCCAAAAAACGGAAAAATGCCCGGGCCCAGAAAGCCATAGGGGATTATTGTCTACTTGCTGGATCACCAGTTGACGCTAATGCCCATTATTGTACTGCTTTAGAACTTTCTAGAATGGTTGGGGATTATTTCTGGTACGCCGGTGCATTAGAAGGTGGCGTTTGTGCTTTTTTTGTAAGCTTCTTATACATTTAAACGTTATTTAAAACCAGTTTATGTTTTATATTTTGACTCGATTTATATTCTTTTTGTAATATGTGTTGTTGTAAGATGGGTAAAGTAGGGCAGAAAGATCCTGCTTTAGTGGAAGAGGTCAAGTATCGATACAATGGTGTCATCATGCATTATCGCAAGTCAATCATGCATGAAAGTGATCAGAGGTACCTTGTAATATAACATGAAAAAAAAACCGTAACATAACGTAATTTACATGTCACTTAACTTAGAAATGGTTGTAGAGTTGGGGCACAAGAAAACTTCTAAAAAATTACCATTTCAATTGGATAACAAACTATGCAGTTAATATCGGTGATATATACGGTTATCGGTCCCCATGTAAAATATCAGTCAGAATATCGGTATCGATATTATCGGCGATATTGACCGATATATCACCGATCTTCCCGATATCAAATGCTTTCTTCTTAGTTCTACCATTTGTTTTTCTTCTTATTGTTGCTATTAATGTTTTAGTCTTCATTAATTGTTAGTGTTTTAAGTCTTAATCAGTTCCTACTTGAAACAATTGTTAGTGTTTTGCAAGTTGCAAAAGGTTAATTCGTTAATGGTAGGAGAGTATACTGAATTGTTAGTGTTGAATTTTTATATAATGTAAATTCCGCATGATATTAAAATCACCAATATCCACCGCGATAACCTATATCTCAAACACCGGTCCTTGACCGGTATCTGATTTTTTACCACATTAACTGCATAGATAACTAAAGATATGGTGAGAGTTATATACAAGTCCTCATGATGTTAGGTGAAGTGCGTCATTAATCAACTTAATTTTTACATTATATGAGTATCATTTTGATGAATATATTTGCAGGGTTTCACCTCTTAGCTTTGAACTTGAAGCTACATTGAAGTTAGCAAGATTTCTCTGCAGGTATATAATATAAAAGACAATTCTTTGTATTATGTTGGCATCTGTGTATGATCTAAGCTATATTTATGTATTCAGCCGACCAGAAATGGTTAAGGAGGTGGTTGACTTGTTGACCAATGCCTCTGACGGAGAAAAATCTTTGATCGATCCAAATGATAGACTGATATTGTACATTGAAATAGCTCGTTTATTCGGAAATCTGGGTTACCACAGAAAAGCTGCGTTTTTCTCCAGACAGGTAGCAAAATTATATCTGCAACGACAAGATAATTTAGCTGCTTCTAGTGCCTTACAAGTATTGGCAATTACTACAAAAGCATATCGTGTTCAAAGCAGAGCTACCATTCCTATGCACAATGTTTTCAATGTGAGTTATAATTGACAATGGGAAGATGCATCAGTTCAGATTCTTGCATGCAATTTAATATAAAGAGTAAAATGCCATTTTTTGTCCTTGAGGTTTGGCCAGTTTTGCGACTTTCGCCCAAAGGTTAGTTTTTCCGCATCTGAATCCAAAAGGTTTGAAATCTTGCCATTTTCATCCGCTCGTTAACTCCATCCATTTTTTCTCCGTTTAGTCAGCGGTATTTTCGTCTTTTTTGTTAACCTAAAGGGCAATTCTGTCTTCTTCCTTTATTTAAAAAGACCGAATATCCCTGAAAAAGACCGAATTGCCTTAACAAAAAAGACGGAAATATCCCTGACTTAACGGAGAAAAATTGGATGGAGTTAACGAGTCGGATGAAAATGGCAGGATTTCAATACTTTGGGATCCAGATACAGAAAAACAAACCTTTGGACAAAAGTCGTAAAACAGGCCAAAACTCAGGGACGAAAATGGCATTTTGCTCTAATAAAATTATGTAATTATACACACATTTATTCGAATTATTATGCTAGGAAACTGGCATCGATAATGGGAAGATGCGTCATCAGTTGGTGGTATCGTTATTCGAGTCCCAATGGAGCACATTGCAGATGATTGTTTTAAAAGAAATACTTTTATCCGCTGTTCGTGCTGGTGATCCACTTGCAGCATGGAGTGCTGCTGCCCGTTTACTAAGATCTTATTATCCTTTAATTACACCCCCTGCACAAAGCGGACTTGCAACTGCCCTTATTAATTCCGCTGACCGACTTCCTTCTGGTACTCATTGCCCTGATCCCGCTTTACCTTTCATAAGGTACAGCTTGCATACGTGGAAATTACATGTTTTTATAACGACAAACTGCAAAAAAATGCATTGTACATAGGGCTGAAAACGAACCATCATTTGTTAAGGAAATATATATGTTTACGAACTGTTCATGAACACTTAACGAACGAGATTTTATGTTCGTGTTTGTTCGTTAAGGAAATAAACATGTACGTGTTCGTTTGTTAATTTTAGGCAACGAACGTCCATGAACATAAACAAGCGTTCATACACTGATACTTATTAAATATTTTTATTTTTCGAAATTTTGAAGTATTTAAATAAAATATAAAAACTAAAAACACTAATGAACTATCAAACGCAAACGAACATAAACAAACACGATACCGGAAGTTCACGAACATAAATGAACGAATGCGACATCTGTGTATGTTCGTCCCTTTAACTAAACGGACGAAGTTTCTTGCTCGTTTTCGTTCATTTATTAAATGAATGAACACAAACGAACTTCCCCCAACAGTTCATGAATTGTTCGCTGAAAGTTCAGTTTGTTTGCAGCCCTTTTGACCAATTTGCTTTGTACCCATATATGTAACACACCTCTTTTTCAAGCATTCAATACAGCATACTTATCATTTTTAACTATCAATGCAACATGCTTACAATTTTTTTTTCATTTTATGTTACAAACTGCGTAGTATGTTGCATTATGGGTAGAAACATACTAAGTTGCATATAGCAATACAAAATGAATAATATCGTTCTTGATTTGCCAGGTTACATTCATTTCCTCTTCATTCATCACAAACCGATATTATAAAACGAAATCCAAAACGAGAAGACTGGTGGGCTGGAGCAGTTCCGTCAGGCCCATTTATCTACACACCATTCACCAAAAAAGATTCAACCTCCACCACTAAACCCAACCTAATCTGGGTTATCGGCGAACCTGTACAAGTGTTAGTCGAATTAGCAAACCCGTGTGGGTTTGACTTAATAGTCAACAGCATTTACCTCTCAGTACATTCCGGAAACTTTGATGCATTTCCTGTTACTGTTACTCTAACTTCTAACTCTTCCAAAATACTTAGTTTATCAGGTGTACCAACTAAAGAAGGACCCGTAAGTATAACCGGATGCATCGTTCATTGTTTCGGTGTGACTACTGAACATCTGTTCAAAGATGTTGACAATCTAGTCCTTGGGGCAGCACAAGGGCTCATTATTTGTGACCCGTTTCGGTCTAGCGGGTCGGTCAAACTGAAGAATATAGCCGTTCCGAATATTTTAATTATACCGCAAATACCATTGTTGGTTTCGCATGTTGTTGGTGGTGATAGTTCTATTATATTATATGAAGGTGAAATTCGGGATGTGTATATCAATTTGGCTAATGCTGGTACGGTTCCAGTTGAGCAAGCACATATTTTGTTATCAGGGAAAAATCAACATTCTGTTATTTCCATTGGTTTTGAAAATTTGAAATCTGCATTACCGTTGAAACCTGGTGCTGAAGTGATTATTCCGGTGACATTGAAAGCATGGGAAATTGGGTCAGATGGAAGCAGCCCCATGTTATATATTTATTATGCAGGTAATTATCATCTCCATTTTCCTTAATTTTGACTTTTTTCTAATTAATAAAGTAACCAACTTTGGTCAGATTTGTAACTGACTCTTTATTATGCAGGTAATTATCATTTCTATTTTCCTTAATGCCATTTTGGTCCCTGTAGTTTGGCAAGTTTTGCGACTTTCGTCTGAAAGTTCTTTTTTCTGCATCTGGATCCAAAAGGTTTGAAATTTGCCATTTTCATTCTTCTTGTTAACTCTATCCATTTTTCTCCGTTAAGTCAGAGTATTTCCGTCTTTCTTGCTAACTCAAAGGTCAATTTGATCTTTTCTCAGTTTATGTAAAAAGACCGAATACCCTGAAAAAGATGAAGATATCCCTGACTTAACGGAGAATGATGGATGGAGTTACAGCCGGATGAAAATGGCAAAATTTTAAACTTTTTGGATCCAGATGCGAAAAAACAAATCTTTGGACGAAAGTTGCAAAACTGGCCAAACCTCTGGGACCAAAATGGCATTTTACTCTTTTTAATTATTAAAAAGTAACCAACTTTAGTCAGATTTGTAACTGACTCTCGTTACTCCAGGAAAAAAAAATCTAACTTTTCCAATTATATTTTAAAGTAACCAAGTTTTGAAAATTTTGATTCAAAGATAACTTGACCATCTCCCGCAATTTTTTACCATGTTGACTTTTTTACATGGTGTGGGGGTTATGTTTCAAGCTTTGATGGTTGTTTTTCAGCCTAAAATAGTAAAATGCTCAAACTATTTTCTTTCTGTCAGGGCCTAGTGGAAACAATGGAGAGCCTCCACCAGACGGTAGTACCGTGCCGCCAGGTCGCCGACTAGTCACTCCGCTAAACATCTGTGTTCAGCAGGGGTTATCTTTCATGAAAGTCCGGTTACTGAAAATGGAAATCCCTGCTCAAATTTCTGAAAATGTGTTGGATAAAAAAACAGATAAGTTGGTGAAAACCGACCCGTTTGGGGGAAGGTGGGGCCTACGGTTTCTCGAATTTGAATTACATAATCCGTCCGATGTTGTGTTTGAGGTCAGTGTCTCTGTCCAGCTGGAAAAAACAAGTGACGAAAATTATTCGGAGTTCACTTACCCGAAAACAAGAATAGATAGAGACTATACTTCTCGAGTACTTATACCGTTAGAGCATTTCAAGTTACCGGTTCTTGAAGGTTCTGTGTTGATTAACAACAATTCACAATCGAGTTCGAAATCTGAACTTAACGCGTTAGTTAAGGATATGATTTCAAAGATTAAGGTGAGGTGGCAGTCGGGCCGAAACAGCTCAGGAGAATTGCATATCAAAGATGCCACACAAGCAGCCCTTCAGTCATCAGTAATGGAAGTTTTGCTGCCCGACCCGTTGACCTTTTGTTTTAAGCTTGCTAAAGAAGTTGACTTTGAAGATTCGGTCAAAGAAATGAACGGTTATGTTCTCGCTAATTACATGACCGCTATGGAAGTTAAAGTTAGGAATAACACTAAGGATTCGATTAGAATGAGTCTTACTGTTACGTGTAGAGATGTAACGGGCGAGAACTGCATTGAAGGCCACAATCCTACAGTGTTATGGGCAGGTAAGACTAACCTACACGCACTACTATGTTTTTTCGAAGTTTTTGATTTAGGGTTTTGTGAACTGGCAACTGGGTCAAAATGATGACCTGGCAGCTGACGTGTAGGAAACTTTGACCATGTTGACGTTTTGACGTGCCACTGATATGGCGTATTACTGTTGGCCTGTAAACGAACCGAACGCTCATGAACTGTTCTTGAACTTCTTGGAGGGAAGTTCGTTTATGTTCGTGAACATGAACACAATTTTTGTTCAAATGAACAAACATGAACACACGTTTTGTTCGTTCATTTATGTTCGTGAACGTCCATTTATGTTCGTTCATTTGTGTTCATTTTGTTACATTTGTTTATGTTCGCTCATTTATGTTTGTTTCAATTTGAATATATAAGTGGTTATATTTATACAAATATTAAACATAAAAGGAACTTTCTAATACTTATATAAATATAACTAATTGGGAATTGGGCTTTCGTTTAAGCTTGTTTGTTTATGTCCGTTTACATTCGTCAAATGTTTGTTTAGGTTTAAATGAAAGAACATAAATAAAAACGAACATGCCCATTTTCTTAATAAACAAACATGAACAAAAATGTGTTCGATTCTATGTACGTGCTTGTGTTCGTATTCAGTTAAAGTTAAATGAACTCATTTGGTTCATTTACAGGCGTACGTATTAGAACATGCTAACTTACACGATTACCGTAAATAAAACTTTGTGGGTCCCATCACTTGTCTTGCACATGAAGTGGGACCCACAATCGTATCTTTATCTGCTGAGTGTCATGTAAACATGACCCAAGAAATGTAAATACGAAATACCTAAAAACGAAAACAGTTTGATTATGATATCCTTTGTTTAACAATTGTTGTTTGCCATAGGTACTTTAAATGGTGTAAAGGTGGAAATTCCTCCTCTCAAGGAAATCAAACATCCATTTTCTCTTTATTTTCTGGTTCCTGGCGAATACACATTGTTGGCTGCTGCAATGATAGATGACCCGAATGACATTCTGCGGGCTCGGGCTCATTCTGCTTCTCCTGATGAGCCCGTTTTCTGCAGGGGTCCACCTTATCATGTTCGAGTGCATGGTATGGTCTAAAGTCTTTACATTTCCATAACTACATACATCATGTGTCAAATCTTTGGTTGCTTGTAATTTACCAAAACCCGATTCGGTTAGCTTGCCACTGGTGCAATAAAGGGACTGCAAGATGGAAGAATAAAAAGAGATTTTTTTTGTTTTTTTTTAAGTTTTTCTGTCATTCTTCTTTTTATTTTTTCTTTCTTTATTTGATAGTTTTCTTACTATAGGTTATTGAATTCTTGATTTAAGTCCTCAACTTATGGGACATTGAATTGTTTCAATTTTAGACACTCTTTGAGTCTTTGTTCAAATGAAATATTATGACCAATTTATGGTGTAACTTCATCTTTTGAATATGCGGTTAGCCAGTTAATTACTTTTCTATTGAACAGTCGAATTCTATGATTATAGAAAAGGGCTAGCAAATGCTGAAAAAACCCCACAAAAGAACATACAAAAACAAGGAAAATGAGAAGAAAAAAAAACTATTACATACTACGCCAGTTAATTACTTGTATTGTATTCATGAACTGTATTTTACATTTTAGCATTTTTATTACAAACAAATGATTTTAAAAAACGCATATAAAAGTTGATTGAAAAATATTACACCTAGTTTTCCCATAGTGCGACTTTTATTAGATTTACATGGTCTCTACAAATTTAAATTAGAAACTTATATAACAAAATTGATTGAAAAATGTTACACCTAGTTTCCTCAAAGTGCGACTTTTATTAGATTTACATGGTCTCTACAAATTTAAACTAGAAACTAGTTCCCAGCGTTACTTAAAATATAAGAGTTCAAAGTTAATTATTCAATAATCCGATAACTAGCTAGCTATAACATTCTCTCATGTCCCTTGCTAGCAGATGTCACATAATCTCTTAAAATACGTACTAAACAGATCGGCGGTTATGGTTTATATTTCTTTAGTCATAATCTTTGCTACATTGTATTAGACTATCCACATTCACACCCAACCCAACCTTTAATAAAAAACTAATTTCTCTTTTTCCATATACACTACCCAACCCAACTCAATTTTTAACACACATTCACAACCCAGCCCAACCTAAATTTTATTAAATAAATGTGAATAATAATAAAAACAATTATTTTTTTCAAAACAAATAAAAGTTACTTACTTTTAATATAAAAATTAAAAAGTTAAGCAACCAATATATATAATATACTAGAAAATATATTTATTTTTCAAACGAACTCCATTTTTGATAAAATTTACATCGTAATATTCACAAATTTATTTTAAGAAATACGGTGTATTTAGTTTTGTTACTAAGTTTAAATATTATAAATTATTTGAGTAATTAATTATTGGGGGAATTGGTGGTTAGGAAATAAAATAAAAAATGAAAATTAGAAGATGGAACCAATCCAATTTTAACAAGTGGTAAAAAAAGCATGGGCAACCTCTTGCAACCAGGTTGTGGAGAAAAATATAATTTTCCTTTCTCTTTAAATTGTTTTAATTGTTTGGGTAACCTAGGTTGGTAGAAAGTCATTAATGGTGATAGTCTGGTGTTCCAAATAACGGTTTGCAGGCTCGATGTGTTCAAAAGTGAGGAATTACTTTTTCTAAATGTGACCAACTGAATACAGAAATAAAAGCTTTAAAAAATGTTTATACATTGTCTTGTACTAAACAATAGGGTTGCAAACGAGTGATACTCCGAGATCGGCTTGAGAAAAAGCTCGACACGAAACGAGCCTAGCCTTATCGAGCCCGAGCCGAGCTTGAGCCTAAAATAAAGCTCGTTTGTTTATCGAGCCCAATCTCGAGCCTCTCATGTGAAGTCCGTTAGGCTCGTCGACCCTTAGTGTAAACGAGCCGAGCTTATTTAAACTTGTTTACAGCCGCCTCGAACCTAAAAATAAGCTTATTTAGTAAACGAGTCTGAGCTTCACTTATCGAGCTCGCCAGTTTAAAAAGTTTATATTTATTTATATTTAATATATCAATTAATAGATAATAAACGAGCCGAGCCCAAGCCGAACTCCAGCTCGAGCTTAAGAAAATACAACAACAGAGTTGAAAACAAAGCTTGAATCAAGCTAAGCCCAAGCTCTCATAAGTTAATCGAACTCAAGCCAAGTCAAGCTTGGGCTCGGCTCTACTCGTTTGAACCCTATGTAACCAATTCTCCTCACGAGCGTGATTCTGCTCACACTCAAGCCTCTCACGATAAAAAAGAGGGGGGCACCAAACTCCCTCACGCATACTGATACGGTCCAATGTAAAAAACAATTGCAAACCAAGGGGGTAATTTTGCTAATGGGGTAAACTATCACAAATCACCAATATAAAAGGAAAAACTTCACTTCTGGGGGTTATTGAGATTTGAGTAAATAACAGTAGACGTTGCTAGAAGCCTCCTTATTTCTCCGGCACCGGAAACTTTGCTCATTACCGACGGCCACCGTTCCGATAACACTCATGGTTAGTCCGTCGTTACACCTCTCAACTTCCTTCACTACATACACACGCGATACTTGATAATTGATTTGATTGTTGGATATGTATGCAGGAACAGCAGCAAGGTCCTTCGATTGATGACTGCTTAAAGCTACTCAAAGGCGAACGAGACGAACAACGTCTCGCCGGTCTTCTTCTCGCCACTAAATTCTGCAAAAACGATGATTTCGACTCCATTCTTAGGGTTTACAGTGCCCTCGGTAACACTTTCTTGGACCGGCTTCTCCGAACCGGTAATTAACTGAGTTTAACTTTGTTAGTTATGTTTATTTGTTGCTAAATGTTAAGATAAATAGCCCTAGGTTTTTGAAATTTAGTGAAAGTCTTACATTACACTAGTGATAGGCTTGTAAAACAGTTCTTGCTGACGTCATTTTTTTTTGTGGTAAACCAGAAACTGTTATGTTATAACTAATATGAATCTGATTACATCCAAACATCACTAGAATTTGATATTATGTGTTCCAGGGGTGGTTTGTAATTTGGATATGCTGCAAATGGGAATAATCATTAATTGGTTTTGAAGTGTTTGGTAAAATTAAAATGATTTCTTATATCTGTTGCTGCAAGAAAATTGAAGTATAGGATAAGTGTGAAAGTTCCAAGTTAACCTCAACTTAGTCAATTGATTATATGATCACCTGCTTTGATTCTGATTATGAAACACAAAATAATTATTTTCTTGGCAAAATATTGACCCTGAGGCGCGCACCTCATGTATTTCCCATATTTTCGTGCGGCAGATTGTTGCACAACATGCTTTTCAGGTTATCATAATATATGTAATATCCATATTAAAACATATATAAAGCTTACTTGTCTCTAAATATTGATTAAATGCTGCTAGAAGCCTATGGATAATATATAAAACAATATATAAGTATTTGCGCCTCGGGTATGAAAAGCGCTGCGCGTTTTGCGCTTGGGCTTCTTGCCTGTTTTAGACCTTGTCGCTTTTGTGCACTTCTTGCTTTTTAAAACCACGATTATTTTGGAAGCACATGTATAAACACTTCTCACTTATGCTTTGATTTTGAATGTTTTGGAGTTTAATTGTTAGTTCTGACATTTTCATATAATTTGTTCAATTGTTGGATGTAAAGCGGCAATCGTTTAACCAATATGAATAATTCTTCTTTGTAATATGAAAAGGTTTATTAGGGTTTTTTGTTTATTTTACATGTTTTTTGTGTGTGTTTCTGGTAGGAATGGGTAAAGGAAGCTCAATTGAGAAGCGTCAAGATAACCAAGATGCGTACTTACAGTTATCAGTTACCATTTTGGCTGCATTCTGTCGGGTTTCTAGTATCGCTTCTTCAGATGACATGGCCAATAAGATTCCACTCATTCTGGAGATTCTTTCTAAAGAGTAACCATTTATATATATGACTTGATTCTATTATCTTTGATGAGTTAATCTAGTAAGTAAAAAATATTCTTTTTGTGTTTGTTTGTTTTTTGAAATTACAGATTAGGACCACCACTTGTTGAAGAATGCTTTGAATTTTTATACTTGGTGTCAACGGCCCATCAGTAACGGGGTTCAAATCTTTTACAAGTCTGGTGGCATGAATGTTTTAGCCTCTCAGATGCCAAATTTACCAGATGGTATATTTCTTCTGAATTATTAATAAAGTGTTTCAATTTCATTTCAAAGTTTGAATATAATATCTGTATTGGATTTAATATTCTTTTAAAACGTATTTAGGTTCCCATACAATGGAGCTGGCGATTAAGCTTCTTCAGTTGACCATAAGTCGAACTTTCACTGGACACGATTATAAAAGAGTACTGTTCAGAATTGTCATCAGTGGTAAGCTTATAAATTATTGTAACATCTTTTTGAGTAAAATGTCATTTTCGTCCTGAGGTTTGACCAGTTTTGCGAATTTCATCCAAAGGTTTGTTTTTCTGCATCTGGATCCAAAAGGTTTGAAATCTTGTCATTTTCATCCAACTCATTAACTCCATTCATTTTCTTCGTTAAATGAGGGCCATTTCCGTCGTTTTTAGACATTATTTTTATTAAAATAAAAAACACTATAAGAAATAAAGATCCACCTCTGTTGACTTTCTCCCTACCCAAGCCAAACCCTTTAATCATCACAAAAAATGTCTACAAAGACGATGATCCCCTGACTTAACATTAAAAATGGATGGAGTTAATGAGTTGGATGAAAATGGCAAGATTTCAAATCTTTTGGATCCGGATGCGGAAAAACAAACCTTTGGACAATAGTAGCCAAACCTCAGGGAGGAAAATGGCATTTTACTCTATTTTTTTTCATAATAATTGTAATGCTATAAATTAAGATGTTATTCATTATTTATGGCTTCTTGTTGCAGGTTACAGTACTAGCAAAACAGTTTGCTTTGTCCCACAATGCTCTGAAATTTGAGGCACTTCATCTTCTATCAATGATCCTACACTCGATATACGCTGTATGTATATTTTATATCAAAATTTTCAAAATATTATTTTTATTTCATTATTTTACATCATCGCTTGCAGAAGATGTATGACCTAAAAGCGCTTTGCTTTGCTTGATTGGTACTATCAGGCACCTGTGCACGAGACTCTTCGTGCAATGAGCAACAAAAGCTGGACAACGTATATACGTGTTGGTGTTGTTGCAGTTTTGCAAAACCGTGTTGGTAAGTTTTGAAGTTAGCGTATGCTTTATAAGTCATGTTTTTACAATTTGCAAACTAAATATTTATCTTTATCTCTACAACATAAATGTGACTTGCACACTTTTTCCCCATTATATAATAAATTTTAAATGTTTGTTCCGACCTTTGAAATCACCATTCACCCATCAAGTTTTGTGAGTTGACAAAAGTCACAGTTACTTTCTAACTTGACAAAAGAGGCCCCGTACTTTCTAACTTTTCGTTAACCCTCAAACCTTTGGCATAAATTCGAGTTCGTTTACACTTTAACGTATTTTTGTGTTTGAAAATGAGTCGGGTCAATTATAAAATGTTTTCTTTATGTTTTGTGTTGGACTAGGTTCTGACGTAGATTTTGTTTGGAAACAAAACGGGTCAAATGTAATACGTCTCGATTCGACGGTAATAAATTTGAGTTAGCGTATGTTTCGACGTAAGTTTAGTTCGGAGACGAGTCTGGTCGATTGTAGTCTATACGTTATCATTTCAGGTAGGCGCCGCTGCAACTCGCGGTGGGTAAAAAAACTAGTATATCTTAAGAAAACATGTATATATTTGCCAAATAGTTCACACTTATAAATGTGTAAAAGATGCTCACATTAATATGAATTTTTTTCATGCATATAATTGTATAGATACTATATACGTTTACAGGTGTCGACTTGACCAAAATGCACATTTTTTTAAAAGGCCATGTAGAAAAATGTGTGCAAATCACATATTTGTTGTGGTGAATTGATATTATTACTGTCTGGCAATACTACAACTTTGTCGTATTATAAACATTATTTTATAATTTTATTAACGTATGAGTCGCGCTGAAATTTATATCCAGCACCAAATCAAAGGCTTGAAGCTCTGATTTTAGCTGAGTCTCTCATGTGTAATGCGGGTGAAGGATGGCTTATTGAGCAAACAAGCTTACCTGGCACACCGGAATCTGTGCCAGCTGACAGGTATGCGCGCCATATTAATTTGCCAACACATTCTATTTCTTTCCTGGTCAGCAAGTGTTTTTCTTAACCTCGTCTTCATCCGTTTGCCAGGTGTACATTGCTTGTTCTAGAAACTTCTCGGGTGGAAATTGCAGTTCTTCTTAACGACTTGGCGTATTTGAAATACGAGAAGTCTAAAGAAGCGTTAGATGCCGAAAATGTTATTTTAAAGCAAAGAAATCTTGGCATTGCTTTTTCATTGGTGGAAAAGATAATTAAATTGATTTCATGTGTTGCCGAAGATGAAGGTACGCACATATATAAACAAGGACTCCGGTCTGGACGTAAATTTCGACGTTCTTGTTACCGCATGATACGGTAGATTCTGAATTGTTTTTTTGTGTACAGGTAACATCATTAGTGAGAAAATGTTCACAAAGATCATCAATGGGCTTAACGAAACCATTGGTGTGATCTTAGAGTATCTTCGAGATGCCAAGGTTAATTATTACTTCACCTGTTCAAGGTTATTTAGCGTTTGTATATGAATAATCCTAATATTTATTTTTTATAGGATCATGGACAACATAAAGGGAATGATTTGCTGGCTTCAGTAAGGATTGTTGGAAGGTAAATATTTCTTTTTCCTTTTTTATAATCATATCACTATTATTACATATCGAGCCGGGGGTTCACTGGAAGCAGCCTCTCTATTCCTATGGGGTAGAGGTAAGGCTGTCTACATCTTACCCTCCTCAGACCCTACCTTAGCTTTGCTATTGGTGGGATTTACTGAGTATGATGATGATCACTATTATTATATAGTTTTTTTTTGTTATTTATCCTTTTATATCTGCAGTTACCTTGCTGAGACTCCAACTGCATGCAATGACAAAGTTATGGAGCTTTTGGGGTACATGGTTTCGGTTCAAGGTGAAGAACAGAGGTTTGTCTATTTCTAATTTTCATCTATTTAATCAATTGTTTTGTTATTTAATCAATTTGGAAATAATTTGAAACTAGAATTTATAAATGTGATTTGCCAATGGTAGCCCGTTCTCGTCAGTTTGCTTTTTGCTTCCAATGCTATGCCAGATAACAATGGAGGTTAACGGATGTCAGCTTATTGTCTCTTCTGGAGCATATAAAGCAGTAAGTTGTTCTTTTAAACAATGTCTTGAAAACCGGACCGGTCGGACTGGGAACCGGGGGTCTGACTGCCCGGTTCACCCTATTAGACCAGTATTGAGTCAAACCTGCTGTTTGGACCGGGAACCAGCGTTCGGACCAAAAACCGGGTGGTCGAACCGGATTTTTTAGGGGTTGAACCGGCTTTTGATTTATTTTTTTCAGTTTTACCCTATTTATTTTATAATATTTGCAGCATAACTCGGTTCTTACATCCGGTTCGACAGGCCCGACCAGTGGACTGAATACGAGACCGGTTCGACTTCCGGTCTGGTCCTGAAAACAAATGATTTTATAAATGCATAAATTGTAATACAAGATGTTTCTGAGTTCACATCATGATTTATAGGATTCTTACTGATTTGTCTAAAAATAAATACTGATTGAATTTAAAGGTTGTGGAGTGCTTAATTAAGTTGCTTTCAGAAGATACGGTGCAATGGAGGATAATGGTCCCATCTTCTTGGCATGTGATACGATCTTGAATCTTCTTTTGAAGGTATGTTAGTTTCCAGTACAACAATTAGGGCTGCAAACGAACCGAACGAACAAGACCTTGTTCGTGTTCGTTTGTTAAGAAAATATACATGTTCATGAACACTTACTGAACGAGATTTTATGCTCGTGTTTGTTCGTTAAGGAAATGAACGGGTTTGTGTTTGTTTGTTAATAACGGTGTCAGACGCAAATGAACGCTCATGAACACAGATGAAATTAAACGAACACACACAAGCGTTCATGAACAAAATTTATAATACATTGATACTGATTAACTATTTTATATGTTGGAATTTTGTAGTATTTAAATAAAATGTAAAATTTAAAATATTAATGAGATATCGAACACAAATGAACACATTAACGTTCACGAACGTAAATGAACGAATGTGGCTTTTGTTCATGTTCGTTCATTTATAAAACAAACGGGAACACAAACTTCCTGCCGAACGGTTCACGAAGCGTTCGCCGAACGTTCACAGCCCTAACAACAATATCTCAATCCAAATGCTATCTTTATGATTAATATATTCATTGACTTGTGTGCATGTTTTCTTGTATTATCAGAGAGATCAGATTCGGGTGCACTTGGATGATTCTTACCTTATCAGGCTACTGGGTGTGATGTCATCGTGGGCAGGTATAAGTTCGATTTTATTTAGGGTGTGATGTCATCCTTTTATTTTGTGATTTTGATTAATTTGTTGTTCATAAGAGGATGCGGTTGACTGGTCTTGTACCATGATGGCTTCAAGCATATGCGCGTTGATATTGGATTCTACGTCTGAAACAATTCTTCAAAGCAATCCACACTTCAATTTGCGATAACTTAATCAGTTTATGTCAGCTCATAAGGCGAAGTTTGACTAGTTTTGGTAAAGTAAGTTGTCTAAATATTACTATCCTCTTTTGGTTCTATGAAATTTGCAAAGATTGTTTCTACTTTGGAAAAATATCATGGTAGAATTACTTCGTAACTAATTTTCTATTTTAATGGTTCAGTATACCGAGTCTGAGGCAGATCTTCATCAAATAGTCGTCTCAGGTATGCCTATTTATTATTATTGAATTAAGACGATTATTTTACTTTTATTTGTACCATTTTCGTCTACCACCTATAGGAAAATGGTTTAATTTGGGTTATATTTTATCGTCTCATGCATGTTGAAAGTCGTCCACAGTGCGGTTAAACATACCAAACCTTTTAAATTGCCTTAGCAATAAAAAAAATTGATGATAGTATTATTAGTAATGTATTTTTAGTAAAAAGACAATGTTCATGGGTCAACCCTGCCTGAGGTCAAATGGGCTGAAAGTTGCAAAATTAAGTTACAGTAATGTTAATGCATTTTTCATGATCATATCTAATACATTAATTATTTGTAAAACTCAAAAATGTGTTTTTGCCCATATTTACTAGTGGGCCCTACAAACGTATCTAATTAGGCGGCCTTTGAGATTGTTTTTTAAAACTATTTACTTGCTTATTGCATTATGATGCAAAAAAAGTAGTTATACGAGTGTTTGGGATTGCTCATCTTTGTGATGTCATAAACAATTTCAAGTAAAGGGTTTGAAGTTACTAATTGCTTTTTTTTTGGTTGTGTAGGGTACTCGAGGTGGGCTGATCGGTATCCTCATATTAAAGCAGCTGTCGAAGGGAAGTAGTCGAAAAGAATATGTTGGGATAAGTTATATAGATCTCACACAGTTGGCGTTACTTTATAACTTTTGAGGATCTCACAGATCGGTATCCTCGTATTAGAAAACTTTATTACAAATTTTGATGCAAAATGTACTTTTGTCTAGTTTAGGCTCACAGTTTTTCAAATTGACTTGATATGTATGACTGATAAATTTACATGATAGATTAATCAAAGGGATGTCTGGGTTTGCTTATTTTACCTTTAAGTAACCATATAAACGATTTGGCTAACCAGCCCGAAACACTCAAAATAGTCAAATAGTACATTGATACATAAAAATTGCAAAAAAAAGGCGCATGTGCTTATTGAATCCTGAGTTGCGGTACCGAAACGAGGGAGTTGTGTCTAGGTGCATTGGACATACACAAAGACATTCCATTCTGTAGTCAAGGGCGCTTAGGCATGGCCTAGGTGCCTTGGACATATGCAAGGCTCAAAACATTCTAAAAGCTATCTATGACAATTAAATCTATTTAACAAAAAGTAAACAATATAATTTATATACATATTTTAACTAGTTTAAGATCCCGTGTGTTATATCGGGGTATAAAGAAAATACTTTTTTTTTATAAATCTATTAATTAATAAATTACACATAAATGTAGATTCTACTATACTAACAATGTTCCCGTGTTATGATTATTAACATACATTAATGGCCCCACCGTTTAACACGAAGTGACTTCTCATTAACAAATAAATACAAAGAAAAAACAGATCGTTTTATATAATATATTTTACTTTTATTTAATACAGAGTATAATTCATTTTATAATAATACGAAATGATGCATTAAATATAGAAAAAGTTAAATTATAATATACAAGTTTTTTTTTGTTCTTTATTTCTGTTGTATATGGGATTTGAAGTCTTGAACATAAGACCTTCAAATCTAATTGTACCTAAATGTTTTTACCTATGCCCATTGATCACCAACGTCATTGCTAATTACAATATATAAGTAATAAACATATAAACAATCTATAAATATCTAAATATTTCTTTGTACCTCGCATTTTTCGTCTTATTTCTAAGATTTTTCATCTTCTTATAATATGAGTAACTTAACTTTATGTCTTCTTTTTATTCTTTATAGTGTCACTGCTCATGAGAAAAAATTTGATTCTTTTAAGTACATACCAACCTTTAATAGTGATTATGTTTGACTTTTATTAATAATCATCGACTAAAAATCAAGTTGTTTTTTATTTATAAGTTATGCAAACATTTTAAATAGAAATGATTTGCAGTTATCATTCAAGATTTCATTAAAAAATAATATTAACAATACACAAAAGGTAATAATTATTATTAATTTATTTGAACAAAAAAGAAGGCAATTTAAACTATTACTATTCTAAAACATAATTAAAAACTTTAATTATTTTATAACTTGAATGCGTTAAATATATATATTATAATATTTAAAATTCAGTTATAGTTTCAATTACAATTACAGATTATATTTAAAAGGTCATTGTATTTTATTGAGTGTTTTAAGAATGACGACTTCAAAAAGAGAAAAAATATGACAATTATAACTAAATTGTATTTACAATTTAGTTACGGAAAGAGCTTTATATAAAGGAGAACACAATCTCGAAACTAAAGTAAAAAATCTCATAAACATAAAAAATGATTTGATTAATTTTAAAAAGAAATGTAACTAAAATTTCAATGATGCATCAAAATAATAAAAAAACATTTTAATTATTTAATATAAAAAATACGTATGCAATCGTTAATTGATTAAGATTTATTATAGAAAGTTTGAAAAAAAAATTTATATAATTTAAATAAACTATTGACAGATATATATTGAATGGAAAATAATATTATTATTTGTCAATAAATTAAAGGATACAACTGAACCTTTAAAATAGTATTGAAGTTTTCATTGGAAATATTAAAGTAAATTTAATGGATCAATAAATACATAGTTAAAAGTTGGTGTAAAATAATTAATCATATGCGGGCTTCTGCAAATAATTTTTGTTGAAGAAAATACTATTATAAAAAATAACAAAGGAAACTGGATATACCTTAAGAAGAGGACAAATCCATAATATTTTCTGCAAGTAATTTCTTTAAAAGGAAATAGTATGCACAAAAAGGAAAGTCTGATTTCTTTAAAATTTGTAACAAAAATAAGTGAAACAAAAGCCTTGTGTTTTCCCACCTAAAACAAAATAACAAATTAATAGCTTAAGTGATTGACATGTGGTCTAAGATGGTTTTCATTTATTATAATTTATAGATTAAGTAAAAATAAGAGACTAGGCCCCATTTCTCCTTGATACATAAATCATATAATTATGTTATAGACATGAGATAAAGTAGTTAAACAAGTCGTTTTCATGTTGATACTTGTGTTAATTGCGTCGTCTCTGACTTGTTTAACACAATTAGACCTATTTTCCCAAGCTTATTTATACGTATAGACGACAAACTAGCTCTTTGTGCCTTACGAATTTGGGTATTCCATAACCCGAAAACTTCCACATTTGAATAGTAACAAAAAAGGGAGATAACAATGCAGGAATGGATTATATATTATATATACATACACAAAAGAAGAGATTTTGGTTTCTCTTCAAGACAAGTATCCTCAAAAGTTGCTAATAACAACAAATGCAGCAACAAAAGAAGAATGTTGAAATGGAACTACCATTATTAACATTAAATGGTTCAGTTAAGATAATGCCTGCAATTATTAGAATTGCAAGAGCATAATATCTTTTTACCTTCATCTTCATTGTTGAAATGGTAGTCATATGTTATCTCTTCTCCTGGATAGATGTCCCTTTCAGCGAAGAACACAACCTGCAATTTTACACTTCATAATTCAATGATATATTTTCACTTAATTTGGAATAACACAAGTAATTCATTGAAGCAAATTTTTTCTTCCAAAATAGTTCATGTCAACAAATTTTAATTTTTCATTCCATTCTCCTATGAATACGCCCTCTTGCACTAATTTTAACGTTATTTTACTAATTTCGTGAAAATAACCTTAAAAGCAACGATGATTAATCATGCATCATGTAGTGGCGTTGATAGCCGAAAGACAAGGGTACACGCACCAATCGGTCTTTGTCCAGATTGCTAAGTGTTATGTGTCTTATGTCTAAGGCTTGATGCAAAACTACAATCGAGCCGGGGGTCTCACCGGAAGCAGCCTCTCTATCCTACGGGGTAGAGGTAAGGCTGTCTACATCTTACCCTCCTCAGACCCTACCTTAGCTTTGCTATTCGTGTGATTTACTGTGTACGATGATGATGATTCTCCTATGAATCTTTTATAATACACATTTTTTACTATTATATAGAATTTTCTATATACAAAGAACAGGAATTAATGGATTATAGACAATA
Organism: Scalesia atractyloides; assembly: GCA_947069175.1. Classification (NCBI taxonomy): domain Eukaryota; kingdom Viridiplantae; phylum Streptophyta; class Magnoliopsida; order Asterales; family Asteraceae; genus Scalesia; species Scalesia atractyloides. Next base: position 89,752,492 of record CAMTDV010000004.1, read on the forward strand.
AATATCACATATATGATTATGATAGATGGATATTGTTTTGTTCTTTTAGAAAATTAGTAAGACTTGATTTTAAGTTTTTTCAAAATTTTGAATAATAACATTGTAAATATCATTCAATTCCTAAATGAGATGAAAATCAGCCTATTAAAAATTCATGAAACAATATTAGATAAATAATTACAAAATATTGTATTCGAATTTGAATTTGGAATTACCTTCTTTTCACCCCGCACTGTCATCACTTTAGCAACACAATTTGGCTAAACATGAAGAGAAAATAATCACAAGTTAGCTTTAGAAGGATGAAGTGATTAGTGTAAGAAAGCGTTTGATAAATGTAATTAATTTCAAGTAATAATTTAACAAAAAAGTTGACTATAAATGATTTGAGATAATTTTACCTGGCATGAATGGTTTACAAAGCGAGCAATTCCGCCTTTACGAGTTGCATCAATTATATTTTCTTTATCAATTTTGAAAAAGTAACAAGCACTTTTATATTGCAATTGCTTTCCAGATTGATATTCAATTTCTCTTCTATCAGCAACACGCTGCCCCACTATTTCACCAACATACTCAACAACCTGATATTCAAATAATCATATAATTCTATTACATAACTAATATTGACTAATGACTGTGATTATAAAACTTTAGAAGGAACCAACTAATCAAATTTTCTAAAATAATAACAATAATCTTTCAGTTTTTTCTTTTTCAAAAGTAGCAGTTTAATACTCCATTATCATTTATCAGTTTAGCAGGCCAGTTTTGTCAATTTTTTCTGTGGGAAACTTTTTATTTTTTTGTATTTTTTTTACCACCATTAAATAACAAATACTTGTATTATTTACTAAAACTAAAAGCAAAGTTTGCAGTAAAAGATAAATTGCTGCAATTTCTGGAAAAGAGTAAAACGCCTTTTTCGTCCCTGAGGTAAACACAAGTTTTGCGACTTTCGTCCAAAGGTTTGTTTTTACGCATCTGGATCCAAAAGCTTAGAAATCTTGCCATTTTCATCCGCCTTGTTAACTCCATCCATTTTCTCCGTTAAGTCAAGGGTATTTCCGTCTTTTTGTTAACTTAAAGAGCAATTCGGTCTTTTTTACTTTATGTACGAAAATATCCTTGACTTAACGAAGAAAAATGGATGGAGTTCATGAGCCGGATGAAAATGGCATGATTTCTAACCTTTTGGATCCATATGCAAAAAACAAACCTTTGAATGAAAGTCACTAGACTGGCCAAACCTCAGGGACGAAAATGGCATTTTACTCCAAAGAAAATTTGAAAACTTTTCTACTTCTGCTGGAATTAGTACTGATGCATAATATATTGCTAGTTCTGTAAGAGGCCTCTTTAGAACAATTAAGTGATTTGTTTGGAATAATTTATTTCAAGCATTTGAATGTAAATTAAGTGACATTCAACCTGTTTAACCCGTTTGAACCAATCTGACCCGTTTCATTTTTTGCTAATATACTTTACTTGTTTGACCCGTTACCATATATAAGGGTATAAATCATACCATTGCACTCTGTGAAATGAACAATGATGTATACAGACCAAGAGCATGGATTCCTGATTTGTATACAACCAAATGCTTCCAAGCTTTTGACTGTTTATAGGCGCATATTCTTTCTGCAAATACATAATATGATAGAAATCAGAATCATGCTTATTCAAACATTAAATAACGACTTTTGTGATTGAAGTTGCAGTAGAGAGATAATCGGTTACATAACACCTACTAAACGCACGCTGAGACCAATATCTTCAATTTAACATACCCGGAAATCAGATTCTACATCTTGAACCGGTTGTAGTGTTCTATGAAGGCGTTTCTTAAATAAAAGTTGTCGATTTATATAATTCCAAGCATCTACTTGCTCTTGCTGAACCATGCATCCATCATCACCCCTTGGGTTTTGTTGGTTATCGTGCCTAAACCCTTCTCGCTTCCGCCCCTTATAACCCTAGTCCACAAAGAAAAAAAAATAGATAATAAAAGCACTAGTTTAGTGGGACGATAAACAAGCTAGTTTAGCGGGATGGATTATACAAAGTTGCAAATCATGCCAACCCAAACCCGACACGAATTGCCACCTCTAAAGTTATTATAGCAGACAAACCTCGGTTCGAGCACATGTTTCTTTATCATGAAGACATGCAATTTGCATGGTCAGAGAGTTGGTCTTATGGTTACAACGATGATCGTCTGTAGCATGAAGCTCACATCTTCCATAGAAACCAACCTTATCATTGTCGGCTCCTTCAACCTCACTTTGCAGTAAACCCTATATAACAAACCAACAATCATATTACCACTAAGGATAGAAAAATAATACATCTTACAATCTTCTTTACCATTTGTAAAAAAGTCATTGGGTATACAAATAAACATCACATATGTAACTGCTGTTATTAAGTCTACTAATCATTCTATATACTATAAAAAATATGCTATTTTGACACATTAATCAACTTTGACATTAACCACCTTTAGCTCATTAACTTTATTAATAAGCAACTTTAGCCCCTCAACTTTAATAATGACATGTATACCCTCTCAAATTTAATAATAAACAACTTTAGCCTCTCAACTTTAAAAATGACAACTTTAGCCTCTCAACTTCAATAATAAACAACTTTAGCCCTCAACTTTAATAATGATATGTTTAGCCCCTCAACTTTAAAAATGACATGTTTAGCCCCTCAACTTTAATAATGACATGTTTAGCCCCTTAACTAAAACATCAAACAACTATAACTCTGGCAATTTGCTTATTTTCGTCTACGTTTCGAGCCCGCTGCGGAGCACGGGTGAGTTTTAGAATTTATGGGAGATTAAGACCTTTCGATGGGCACACCAGGGATGGAAGTGAATTGCACAGTCCATAACTCTGCACCTTATACAACATCCACCAGGACGTTTACACATTGAACAAACCTGCAAGTCAAATCAAAGCATTGACCATTTTTCTATTATTTGGATTTGTGGACAACATACAGTTAACTTTATTGAGTTAAGGTCTAACCACATTTCCTTTGGGACAGCAAGCACCAGACACATCAAAAGCACTCATGGTGTCCACATTCGGGCATCGTGTGCCAGGTGTCCAAAGTCCACAAACCATATGAATCCACTGCTTCAAAGTGGGGTCAAAAATTCCTGCCGTAACACTATTGTTTATCGCTTTGTCATTAACAGGATAGGATAAATTCTTGACCATCGGATCAGCTACTGAATATGTCCTTGTATGTTCACAGATAATATTTTGGGGTGCACCCGTATTAAATTGAGTTTCTTGTAATTCCGTAACGACATTCCATGCATTCAAAAGGCTTCTCACAATGTTATTACTGTTAACAGCCCGAGTCATGACCCCACCATCATAACCACATAGAACGCATGCCTAAATGCCAATAAAACAACAAATCAACAATTAATATGTTTTATAAGGTTGAAGAATTTTAACACACGCACACACACACACGAACGATGATGATGCCACCACTAGCCCAAATTGATACATGAAGGGCTGCTAACGAATTGAACGTTCAACGAACAGTTCGTCAATCGTGCGGCGGGAAGTTTGTTTACAAGAAATTCCGTTCGTTAAGTTAAATGAATGAACATGAACAGAGGTTTGCGTTCTTTCGTTTATGTGTTCGTTTATGTTCATTTGTGTTCGTTCATTTAAAGGTTTTTATATGTTGTATTTTCGTTTTGTTGTTTTTAGTTTTTAAGAATTGTCTCCCCCGACATCCCTCATATGATCATTTTAAGTTCAGTTTGTGTTAATCATTTTTCCGATAATTATGTCAACTGTGTTCGGATAATTATGTTAAATGCTTATTTACTTTTTGGTAGATTCTTCGTAATCCTTGTGATGAAAAATGCAGATTTTATTCTAAAATGAATATATGTTCGTGCGTATTCATTTTTGTTTGGTAAGTGTTCGTGAACAGTTCATGAGCACGTTCATTTCCTTAATGAACGAACACAAACAAGGCCTTGTTCATGTTCGTTCGGTTCATTTACAGCCCTGGAACCTGGATACATGCCAATCAATTAGGCATGAATTGGCCTTTAAATTGAAGTTGAAAAAAATTCTTACCATATTAGTGGTATTTTCTCTGCACGGTCTACAATGCCAATCATTCTTGGGAACTTTTGAAATCCCATAACAAGCCTGATGCACCTGCATAACACCATACAAAAGTTTCTTAAACTCTATAAAGGTTACTATAATTGAAGTATACAAATTAAGGAACAGGGTGAAGGGCGTACTTTAATCAAACATTTGTTGCACTCCAGCAAGCAATTCAGTTCATCGCTATTTAAGGTTCCACAAACATTGCAGAATTTATCCACATCTGGAGTTGACTTGCATGTTAACTCCTTAGGGGATCTACACCATAAGCTATTCATTTTATCATACAGTCTATGGACAAAAGTAATCATTGTCCAAACAATCCAAATTCAAATATAACTAATACCTTGATATATCTTCTACTCCATGGTGATTATTACTCTTTCCATCGTTCTTCAAGTTACCTTGAGGTATTGAAGTTATGTTCTTTGGAGTTGTAACAAAACCAGAATCTTTTTCTGATGATCAGAGAGCATTAGAATAAGGTAGTGTTTGGTATGATGGAATCTTCAATAACGTAATTTTTTTAAAGATTATAAAACTTCAACTTTATCAACTTTTAATTTCTAAAAAATCCCGTTTAAAAATTTATTACAGGTTTTAGCCAGTTATTATTGTATTTAATATGTACTTAAAAGATCGATTAAATTTATCAAAATGAATTATGAAGTAGACATAAAACTATGCACTCTAACAATAACTAATACTAAAAACTTGTATTAAAACTCATTCCACTCCGGCCAACAAAAAGTATACGTCTGTAATAGACCAAAAGTAATTCAAGATAAATGAAGTTAGATACATTAATGTCCTATATTAGTTAGAAATAACATACCTTCTGTAATTAATTCATATAGGCTACGTTTGCGAATCTTCTTACTTTTTCGCTTTTTTTGGTGGCAAAATCGCTATCTGAGGTTTCAGTTGCATCACTATCACTGCATACTGTGTGGCAGTTATCCTCTTTAAAGCTAGAAAATCTATCCGTCTGTCGATTTCCTTCTCTGATTACAGATTTCTTTAACGTTTTTATCAACGGTTTCTTCACAAATTCATCTCCAACAGGGGAACATCTTTTGGAAGTTTTAATAACCCCTTTAAGAGACAGAATCTTTGCGGGTTTAGACGTATCACCATTTGAGATGATACCATACCTCCCGCATACTATCGGTCTAGTGAATCTTTTACAAGGTGATTCTTGTTTCCAAACACTCTTTGTTTTCGAAAACTCCAAATCGATCCGTACCTTCTTTCCACGCGATGATGATTCGGGACTTTCGAGAAAATCATCATAGCCCCGTTTTTGAGTCTTACATGAAAATCCCTTTCTATACTCGGTAGATATCGAAGAAATAGGGGAGGCGGGGAACGGTTTTCCGAGAATTTTGAATTTTGTTTCTCGTTTTCTTTTTCTAGATTCGAATTCTTTCTGAAGTGTATTCATTGGAGTACGGTTTTCATGCATTGGGGCTTGATTCTGTACTTTCTTCAATCTTAAAGAGTCTATAACCCTAAGCTCATCAACAAGACTACGAGTTGACCGATCAGGAACTGATTTTGACTGTGTTCCATTTCTGGAATCGCTTTTACGCGAAAACCAACCACATCCAGTGTTGCTACAATCATCAGAGGACCAATTTTTGGCACAATCAATAGTTTGTGCATCATTGGTACATGAATCTCCATTGCTGATTTTGACTGACGCTTGAGTCAAAGCAGGGGCTGAGCATTTAGATGAGATATTAGACATAACCTGCTCCTTCATGCAGTCAACACTCTGAACAGGTTGGTCGACGCTTTTGACAATGACATCAGAAGTTTGGTCAATGACATCAACTCTATCCTCTAAACACTTTCCTGCCATTTTGTTAGGAACATCTTTCCATTGAAAAGCGTTGAATTCCACTTTTTTTGAATTTGGTTTTATTGTTTCTCCAATTTTACCTACGGAAATAGATCCATCACGCAAAGTGCAATCTTTTTGCACATCAGAAGTAGATATTATAGGGGCTCTGATTTTTGATGGTTCTCCAAAAGCACTGAGAAAACGTTTTCTGTCGAGATTTGACTTTTCAACCATATGGTTTCTTGGTACCAGACAGCTGCAGGAATTTTTTTTAATGTAAATTCAGAATTGTGTTTGCAGATACGTAAAAAAAATAAGGATGATTAACGAAAGGAAAATAGTACAACGAATTACTATTTCTTAATTATTTTGTAGTAATTTTTAGTCACCTTGGCAGTGGAGGACCTGTTTGATAAGGTTGTTCAGCACTCTATTTTTTCCTATTTGAAATGATGTTTCTTGTGTTACTGCAGAATATTTTCATTATGAACTAAAAAATCAATAATCTGTTGTGATAAAAATAAACATTTACCAGAAACTACAGCTGATTTCTCTGCAGCATTAACAGTCCAAGAAGTAGTTCCAGACTGAACAGGTTTTGTCGCAAGTTCTGGAACTTTATATGTGCTTGCGGTTGATGTTGATGGAACTTTTATTGGACTCCATAAATTTCCATTTAACGGGTTGCCTGAATTTATTTTCATTATTCTATTAGATCTAGGAGGGTGGTTAAAATGAACTAAAATATCAATAATCTCTAGTGCTATGCAGTTAATATCTGTGATATAGATATATCGATTATCGGCCCCTATGTAAAATATTGGTGTCAAATATTGGTCAGAATATCGGGTACCGATGTTATCGGCGATATTGACCAATATTTCACCGATTTTTCCGATATCAGTACATTTTTCTTAGTTCTACCATTCTCTTTCTTCTTATTGCTGCTATTAGTGTTTTAAGGGGCTGTTTGGCAGCTTCTGAATGGTTAAGTGCTGAACCAGCAAGAGGTCTGAACCATTAAGAGCCAGTATAATGCTTAACCGTTCAGAGGAAAATGTCTGACCAATTTAGATTATAGGTCTTAACCATTCAGACTCAGTATAATGCTTAACCATTCAGAGGCAAATGTCTGAACCATTCAGACATTTGCTCGCAAAACAAACAGTCTGAACCATTAAGAGCCCCATTAAGAGCTAAACCAACAGCCCTAAGTCTTAATTGTTGGTGTTAAATGTTAGCGTTTAGGTCTTAATCAGTTCCTACTTGCTACAATTGTTAGTGTTTTGCAAGTTGCCAAAGGTTAATTTGTTAATGGTAGGAGAGTATACTGAATTGTTGGTGTTAAATTGCTATATATATAAATCCTGCATGATATTAAAATTATTGATATCCCACCACGGTAACCGATATCTCAAATATCGGTCCTTGACGGATATCCAATATTTTATCGCACTAACTGCATAGCTCAAGTGATAAAAATAAACATTTACCAGAAAAGACAGCTGATTTCTCTGCAGCATTAGCAGTCCAAGAAGTAGTTCCAAAATAACCACCTTTTGTTGCAAGTTCTGGAATTATATTCGTGCTTGCATTTGATTTTGGTGGAAATTTTATTGGACTCCATAAATTTCCATTTAAAGGGTTGCCTGAATTTATTTTCAATATTTTATAAGATCTAAGAGGGTAAAGAGAACGAACTAAAAAAATAAGTAAATTATCTAGGGATGAAAACAAACATTTACCGGAAATTACAGCCGATTTCTCTGTACCACTAGCAGTCCAAGACGTAGTTCCAGAATGAACAGGTTTTGCTGCATGCTCTGGAATTTTATATGTATTCGCAGTTGATTTTGATGGGATTTTTATCGAACTCCATTATTTCCATTTAAAGGCTTGCCTGATACATTTTCGTCCTTTTCAAGTCCACAGAAAGACGAAACATTTGATGAGGGTGTTTCTGAATTCATTACTCTGATACCCTCTACGTTTGACGTTGATGAGGTCATGTTAGAAGAAGCGTTCATAATCACAGATGAAAACACCATTGATGGCGCTCTTGATATCAAAGGCGGTCTCGGAGACTCATGTTTTAACACTTTCCCTTTGTCCATAAGCTTGTACTTTTCCATATCATTCAAACCAAGCTTGGAAATCCGAGATTCGACATATTGCTTAGGTGTCTTATCTTTAGGATTATTAAAGTGTGAAAATAGCATGGAATTAACTGAATCTGCAACTACGTCACCTTTCAGTTGCTCAGGTTGAAAAGCGGTTCTTGTGCTATAGGCTCCAAACCCGAGACTAGAAACCCCTAACCGGTTTTGTCCTTCCATTGAACCGGATTTAGCTGCTTGAACAGCACAGTTAACAACTTGCTTGCTTTCCTTTGTAATTCTGTTACTGCCTGCTACATCTATTTTAAGGAAAAAACGAATTCTTAGTTTGTTTATTAGAACTAGAAGTATTAAAATAGAGAAATCAGGCGAGTTGGATAACACATCAAAACATGTTTGATTCAGGTTGGGATGCCCAAAATGCTACTTGTCTGAAAGTATTATTATTTTTATTTTTTTTTATAAATTAGTGTGTCAATGAACAAGACAACTATTTTATTTCAATAATAAACTATTGTGCTTTAATGCCATTAGACATACACTTCTGTCAGTTTTCAGTTAGTTTGACATGTTCTCGGCCCATTTGACCGTTTTCCTTTTAAGCAACTTATTTTCCAATTTCCCATTTGCCTGTTAGAAATAATAGTTTTAAAAAGCACGCCTCAGGCGCTCTGAGACGCAGGTGTTTGGGCCTTTTCGCTCAGTGCCTAAAGTAAATACAAGAAGCACCAAAAAGACACCGATTTTACGGTTCTTTTGAGAGCTTTTGGCCTGAGGCGCACGCCTCACGTATCTGAGGCGTTTATATGCAAATAATGTTGTACCTTGGGTTTTTTGGCTTGTACATGTAGGTAAACTGGTATAAAAACCTTATTTATAGCTTTATTTTGGGTAAAGGAAGCTAAAACCTATGGGATATATATATATAGAGAGAGAGAGAGAGAGAAAATATATAATCACATTGCGCCTCGGGTATGAAAAGCCCACCGCTTTTGCGCTTTGCGCCTCAATTTTAGACCTCGTCTTTTGTGCGCCTATTGCTTTTTAAAACCAATATCTTGATTCTTGATTCAACCCATTCATAGATAAAAGCTCAAAATTGCTATCTCTAACTAGAATGCCAAGGCAGGAAGAAAACAAGTTTAAATAAAAAAAAAGAGAGAGAGAAACATAGCAGAAACACACCATTATAAATCCGCTGCTGTGAGGAAACCAACTCCAATGGATGGCCAACTCTGCTTATTGTGGTATTGAAACACGGTACTTCCGATATCCCCAATGTCTGATTCTGCTGAGATGGTTGTCCTAGTCTCAGTTCAATATTCTTAGTTTTTTCCATTTTATCACCATCCCTGTAATTGTTTGTTTTATCAGAGTATGTTGGAACAGATTTAAAAACATTATCCATGTCCCCAGTCAACTTTGAAACTGATAAACGAGACACATGCTGCTCGGTAGTCTTGTTAGCTAGCCCAACATATGCATTGCGAGATGTTTCAGTAAAGCCATTTGGTAGTTTACATTTATCAAGGGCATGAACATAATTCTGATTTGAACAATCTGGAGATATCAAAGGATATGGTCTAGAAGGACCAACATAATTGGACAGATCAGCAAGTTTCGTCTCATTGGATACCCTCTCGTTACTTTTTGCCACGTCAGCTGCTGTGGAGTATCCTTCAGGCCAGTTCCATCCACATTGATCTTCAGGTATCCTAATCTAAAGCATGATAAAAACATCACCTACCAGTGTTCTTGGTGCTTCAATAACATGCCAATAAGAAATACAATTTTCAATGATAAAACCAAAAATACCACCCGACTGGAGCATGTTATGTTTGTTTCTTAGATAAAGGTCCGTCGTAAAAATCGGAAACACAAAGGCCAAAACTAATTTAAATAATGCAAATCTTCTACATTCTTGAATGAGTAAAATGCCATTTTCATCCCCGAGGTTTGGCCAGTTTTGCGACTTTCATCCAAAGGTTTGTTTTTTCGCGTCTGGATCCAAATGGTTTAAATCTTGTCATTTTCATCCGGCTCGTTAACTCCATCCATTTTTCTCCGGTCAGGGGCATTTTCGTCTTTTTGTTAACTTAAAGGGCAATTCGGTCTTTTTCACTTTATGTACAAGCATTTAGCATTATGTACATGTATTCAAAACCCTTTAAGCAGTGTTGTAAGAATCGCTAGGCGCTAGTCGGGCGGTGGGGTACCGACTAGCGATTAAGCGGGATTAATAGGGATTAATCGGAATTAATCGGATTGAGATTTTATATGTAATTTTTAGTTACATATATATACAAACATTTTTATATGTAGTTTTTTTAAAGTAGACATGTTTTAACCCCTCATTGACCCATTTTTTAAGTAATTGGAAGGAACTTAAAAGGTTTGGTCGAAAATTTGCAGAAGTCTGGCCAAAATTTGGCCAGAATAGGACCGCCATTGACCCTCTAGCAGTTAATCGGCCATTAATCGGTGAACCTCCGATTAGTAATAAATATTCTAGGTAATTGTACCGTATTGTATTCTCATAATAATATGAGATTACATGAATATAAATACAGAACATATTTACATATTAATCCCTCTAATATATGAACATGTATAAACTTAATATATAATGTCTAATATTCCCCCTCAAGCTAAGACCGGCAAACGAGTCGAAGCTTGTCACGTAGAATCTCAAATCTGTCAGAAGATAGCGGCTTTGTGAATACATCAGCAATTTGGTCATGTGTAGATATGAATTGAACATAAAGTTTCCCCTGAGCAACCTTTTCTCTGACAAAATGGAAATCAACCTCTACGTGTTTAGTTCGAGCATGAAAGATTGGATTTGCTGATAAGTAAGTTGCTCCAAGGTTATCACACCATAAAACAGGAGTTGATTTCTCCGGAATACGTAGTTCACGCAAAAGAGATTCAAGCCAAGTAAGCTCAGCGACAGCATCCGCTAAAGCTTTGTATTCAGATTCAGTGGATGACCGAGAGACAGTTCGTTGTTTTCTTGCTGACCAAGAGAGAAGATTTGATCCAAGATAAAGGCAAATCCCCCGGTGGATCTACGGTCATCAGGGCAACCAGCCCAATCGGCATCAGAAAAGGCGGTAAGGGACCGGTAGTTAGCATCGATATAGGCATGTAATGTGGACCCAGAGGCACATTGAAAAAGTAGACCATGCTCTAAGGTTCCTTGTAAGTATCGAAGAATACGTTTAACCGCAGACCAGTAATTTTCTGTTGGAGAATGCATAAACTGACAGACTTTGTTGACTGCAAAGGCAATGTCAGGACGAGTAAGTGTAAGATACTGAAGAGCCCCAACAACCTGTCGATAGCGAACCGGATTTTCAAAAAGTGGACTGTCACCCAAGGTCAGATTTGTCGAAGTAGAGATGGGTGATCGGACAGGTTTAGATTGTGAAAGACCAGCCTTTTGTAAAAGATCCCGAACATATTTCTTTTGAGAGAGCACCAAGTCAGAACCACGAGAGGTGACTTCAATACCCAAGAAATAGGATAAGGAGCCCATGTCTTGTAAAGCAAAGGTGTTACTCAAATTTTTAACCATGTTGTCAATGGCAACCGAGTTGTTAAACCTGTCAAGATAATGTCATCAACATAGACAAGCATATACAAAAGAGTGCCCGCAGAGGAGTAAACAAACATTGAAGGATCAGTCGTTGATCCTTTAAAGCCAAGCTTGTGAAGAGCACCAGATAATCATTGGAACCACGCTCGAGGGGCTTGTTTAAGGTCGTACAAAGATTTGTGTAAGAGACATAAATGATATGGTTTTGCTGGGTCAATAAAACCAGGTGGCTGCTGTAAATAAACAGTTTCATGCAAATCACCATGTAGGAAGGCATTCTGAACATCCAATTGTCATAAAGACCAGCCTTGTGTGACAGGTAAAGAAAGAACTACACGAATAGTAGTAGCTTTGACAACAGGACTAAATGTTTCATTGTAATCAATGCCAGCTTGCTGGTTGAAACCCTTGGCTACGAGTCGTGCCTTGTAGCGAGTAATAGCACCATGTTGATCCCGTTTAAGTTTATAAACCCATTTACAATCTACTACATTAGCATTAGGGACAGGTGGAGCTAATGACCAGGTGCCATTTTTCATCAAAGCCTTATATTCCTCAGCCATGGCATTTCGCCACTGAGGACTTGTGTTGGCAGCTGTAAAGGAGATGGGTTCAGTTTCATTGGATGTAGTATGAGCAACAAAGGCGGAAGGATTGTAAGGTTTAGTTTGTGGAGGATTTTGGCGGAGATTAGGTGGACGAGAACGTGGTAGGTTCTGATGGAGCAGGTTGAGTTGTTTGTGACTTTTTGTTTCGACGGTGATAGGTTTGTGGCTCTTTTGGGCTGTTTGGAAGATGTGGGTCAGCATCGGTATGGGCCGATGGGTTTGGGTCAGCAGCGGTATGGGCTGCCGTGGGTTTGGGTCAGCAGCGGTATCGGCTGGTGGGGTTGGTTGAGCAGCGATATGGATCGGCTGGGGTGATACGGGGGTGTGGTGAGCTGAAGGGGCTGAAGTGTGTGTGGGCTGGTCAAGTGGGGAATGTGTGTCACTCAAAGGTGAAGGTATAGGTTGGGCAGGAGGTGAAGTTGGTGGCTGATTTTGTGAGTTGTTTGGGGTGTGTTGGTCAGGTGTAAAGGCTGGAAAGGAAGAAATATAGGGGTCTGGTGGAGTGGCTGCAGGATGAGAACTAGGAGATGAAGAAAGAGACGGAAAGCACTGTTCATTAAAACGAACATGACGGGCAACATAAAGACGATTTGTGATAGAGTCAAAACAACGGTAGCCATGGTGAGAGGTACTATACCCAAGAAAGATGCATGGGAGAGAGCGAAAATCCATTTTGTGGTTGTTGTAAGGACGCAAGTGAGGGTAGCATTGGCAACCGAATACGCGCAAAACGAGTAGTCAGGCCGGACTTTGAAGAGATGTTGAAACGGAGAAATTTTTGATCCGACACGAGATGGCATTCTGTTTATAAGATAAACAACTGTGTCAAACGCAAAATGCCAAAATCTTTTGGGAACACCCGACTGAGCTAGAAGGGTAAGGCCTGTTTCTACAACGTGTCTGTGGCGTCTCTCAACAAATCCATTTTGCTCACTGGTGTGAGGACACGAGAGACGGTGAATAATACCAAGAGATGAAAAATAGGGAGAAAGAGGACGAAATTCACCACCCCAATCTGTTTGGACAGATTTCAGTTTGGTTTGAAACTGTCGTTCAACCATAGCATGAAAATGTTTAAATGTTGTGATAACAACAGACTTCTGTTTCAATGGAAAAATCCACATATATCTAGTAAAGTGATCAACACACAAAAGAAAGTAATTATGACCATTGAAAGATTTAACAGGAGCAGGTCCCCACACATCACAATAAATTAAATCCAAAACACAAGTACTTTGAAAATTAGAAGATAACAAGTGAAGTTTTGAGGATTTTCCCATGTGACATGAATTACATGAGGTACTAAACTTTTTATTACTAACAGGTAGTGAAAAAATAGATAACATAGACTTGAAAAGTTCTTGATGAGGATGTCCAAGTCTTTGATGCCATATGTCAGAGGATGCGCGCACGGTAGAGAAAGCAACTTTTGGAAACGGACGAAGTGAAGGAAGACAAACGGAGTAGAGCCCGTTGTTACTTGGACCAGTGAGGAGGGTATTGCCCGTAGATGTATCCTTCACAGAAAAAAAAAAGAAGAGTGAAATTCAAAAAACACTTTGTTATCATGACAGAATTTTTGAACTGAAAGAAGGTTTCGTTTAATCTGTGGAACATGGACATCAGTTAAGGAAAAGGTTTTAGTTGGAGAAAGAATTTTTTTAGAGCCAATGTGTAAAATAGGCAGGCTCTCACCGTTGCCAACATGAAGTGAATCCTGACCATAATAGGGTTCGGAGTTGTCAAGGCTTTGAAGATCTGGAGCAGCATGGCTATTTGAACCAGTGTCTGGAAGCCAAGTAGAAGATGTCTGTGCCCGATGCTCTGCATAATTTGCTGAGTGTTGTCGTGATCTGATTGTGTTAGGATCACGGTTGGGACACTCAGACGGGATGTGACCTATTCCACACCTGTTACAAGTACCATAAACGGGTGTTTTGATTAGATGCCCAACTAAACTGGCCTCGATTACCACCATTGTTGTTGTTACGATCGTATCCACGACCGCCATTGTTGCGACCTTGATTTGTAGGACCACGGCCACGGCCACGGCACGAGAACTATAGAAAGCCTGCGATTGTGATGATTGGGACTGGACTTGAAGGCCGAGTTGAGACATGATTTGTTGAAGTGCATGAAGAGACTCGTTGGTATGGAGTTTGTAGCCGCAGGAGGCGATGGCTGATTTGTTGTGGCAGCAAAGGCTTGTATTGGTGTGGTCGTAGGTTTCTTGACCATATATTCATGGTCAGAGAGTAGGCCAGGAAGTTCAGAAAAGGTTGTCGGGAATTGACGAGCCAAGATAGTAGACTTTAAGCCATCATATTCCTCACGAAGACCAGTCATGACAAGCATGACTAGGTCTTTGTCTTTAACTGGTTCGCCAATAGCAGCCAAAGCATCAGCATATTATTGTGCTCTTGTGAGATAGTCTGATGATGTTTCATTATCTTTCATTTGTATTTTAAGCAAATGTGCTTTGAGAGTGTATTCACGAGAAGTTGTGTTTGGTGCAAAGGCACGTTCCAGGGCCAGCCACAATTCGCGAGAAGTTGTTCCCTGGACGTGTTTGAAAGCACTTTCAGAAATTGTAGACAATAGCAACATGCGTACATGGGCATCATTAGACACCCATGTAACATAGTTAGGGTTTGGCTGTGTGGTTTTTGTGGCCTCTTTGTCAGAAGTAGTTGCTGTTGTGATTGTGGGCTCAGGGCAGGGGATTGTTCCATCAACATAATCAAATAATGATTAGTGATGAGAAAGGGTTGAACCATGGTTTTCCAATAAGAATAATTAGTGGAAGAAAGGGTAAACCCAAACTTGTGGGAATTGTGGCTGTTTTTATCTGTTGTGGAGAATGGAACCAGAAGCGCCATAGTGATCAGCTGCTGGAAAAAAAAAAGAAGAAAGGATGCTGCTGGCGGCAATATTAGGGTTACAGAGACAAGGCTCTGATACCAAAATATTCTGGGTAATTGTATCGTATTGTATTCTCATAATAATATGAGATTACATGAATATAAATACAGAACATATTTACATATTAATCCCTCTAATATATGAACATGTATAAACTTAATATATAATGTCTAATATCTAATATATGAACATGTATAAACTTAAAATATAATGTCTAATAGTAATTAATCGGGGATTAATCGGAGACTGGTCGGGATTTTTACAACCATGCCTTTAAGTAAACAAAAAAGAAGGAAATACCCTAGCTTAGCGGAGAAAAATGGATGGAGTTAATGGGCCGGAAGAAAATGGCATGATTTCATATCTATTGGATCCAGATGCGAAAAAACAAACCTTTGGACGAAAGTCGCAAAACTGGCCAACATCATGGACGAATTGGCATTTTACTCTTCTTGACTCTTTCCTAACATGTAATCACATGACAGGGAGAATATATAAACTTACCCCAAACTTAGATAAGTAGACTTTTCGCCACTGAGCTATGGTCTCACCACTATCCATATGGACCGCATCTCCGGGGTTAACATCCGGCAGACCTGAATGCTGCATGCAAGAAGCAAAAAGAATAAACCTTAAAGGGTTTTTATATACATAACCATTTTCATAAGATCCCATGATTAATCCAAAATACGTATACCCAAAAACTACCTCTGAAAACTTAGAGATTGACATGTGAATACCATGACATGAGCAAACAACCCCAAGGAGTCCACTGTTGCTGAGAAACAGATCACCACCTTCCAAAATAAAATACCCAAGATTAGAGCGTACCGACAAAACCTGCAACAAAATTGATGTTAACACTCACTTGCATACAGACAAAACACGCGTGGCAAACCACTTGTGGGTGGAGATAATTGATGAGGAACAGATGCGCTGTGAAGCTTCCCATGCTGAGCTGGCACGTTTTTCAGAGAAGTGAAGCCGTTTGATTGTTCATGTAAAGAAGATGAAGCATTTCTTTCATCGCTTTCTAAAGACCTGATTGGAACAAGTGGACGGCTATTTATCTTGGACTTCAAGTAGCGGTTATCAATGTTTTCTGATGAGGGCTTGGGGGACCGAACGAAGATTCATGTCCTGTGGGACCCACAATAGAGCTACTATTGTAGACACGAACATTCCTGGATGGATTGGATGACTTTGAGCTCAATACTTGTTGGGCATCATATTGTGAGAAAGATGGTGGTCCGGAAAGCAGGGTAAAAAATGGAGTTCCCATTATTGATAGGCTTGAGTTGTATATATTGAAATTTGTGGTTTGAAACAAGGGGTCAGCCATCAGTTTCCGGGTTGATGAAGATGGTTCTTGCACAATATGTGGATAAGTGTAACGACTTGAATTGGTCATCTACATTAAAGATAAAGTTATCAAACTTGTATGTCAAAACATAACCAACTTTGTCTCAAACATGTTGGCATGACTTGTGTTTTACCAAAACAAGTTCTGAAAATTTACAGATAATTTGAGTAATGATGAAACATATACATGCATACATACATAAGAGAATAATAAGGCATGATTGCATGCCACATAAAGAATATTTCTAGATGTGTCCCAATCAGATAGTACATTCATTCAAACGTGCATACATAGTCAGTCTATAAGGTATACAATCTAATCTCCGCATACCTAATCGTCAGCTAGACAGTGTCGCATCCAATTTTCATGCCCTAAAACTTTTATCACATCTCCTATTCCCTCCATCTAATATAAATAAGCCTTCCGCTTAACAAAAAACACATAACTCTGAAGTTCCATATGCCATCCTAATTTAACATTTCCACTTTATAGGTCCAAATAACACAGCTATAGTGCAAATCATCACAATGTCACTAAACATTTGCAAACACAGCCAATAAATTTCATAAACCTAGTGCATGCTGTATACTACACACATTCACTTCAACAAAACCTAACAAAATTCATGAACAACTCTAGTAGATTTTACTGTAAACAACAACAATAAGTATAACATACTCAACATTCACCGTTATAACTAATATATAAACACAAGAAAGGTAATGGAGGTTACCGAAGCCCTAGAAACATCCTGTGACTCAACTTAAGTAACCGCAAACGATGAGTGCCACGTGGCACCACCACATTCGCAAACACAGTCAATAAATTACACAAAATCAGTGCATGTAATACACTACACATATTCACTAACAAAATTCATGAACAGCTCTAGTAGATATTACTGTAAACAACAATAAGTATAATCATTAACCAACATACTCAATATTCAGCGTTATAAGTAACAGATAAACACAAAAAACAGTAACGGAGGTTACCGAAGCCGTAGAAATATCCTGTGACTGAACTTGAGCAACCGGAGACGATGAGTGCCACGTGGCACCACCACATGTGCTCATCTGCCATTGATTATCCATACCTAACGAGCTCAAATCATCGAGCACGAACAACTTCTTCCATTGCAGGTAGCTTGAGTTCGTTCACACACAGTAACAATGGCGACTGTGTGAAGAGTGTGTGAATGTGAATGTGAATGATGAAACTGAAAAGGGGGAAAAGACAAGTGTAGGTAGTACTTAGTTGTGAGAGAGGAGAGAAAGGCTGACCTAGAACCGGTTAATTGGGGTACAGGATACGATGGGGGGATATCTGCCGTTGATTTGTTATGTGAGCGTTTATGGCCGTTGATTGAACCGGTTAATTGGGGTACAGGATACGATGGGGGATATCTGCCGTTGATTTGTTATGTGAGGGTTTGTGGCCGTTGATTGTGAGTAACAGCTTGGATTTGGAAGAGTGGGGTAGAGGGGAACAGGTGGAGGCCATTTTTTTCAATAAAGTTGGACTCCATTGGTCAATTAGAGTTGTGATTTCAATAAGCATGTGGTAAATATGGAAATTAAAGAATGATTTGGAGTTCAATAAGAATAATGAGTCAGTCGGGAAGACAATAGGAGAAATAAAAAAAACCTCGTTTTTTTATGGCTAAGAGAGATTAAATACAGAAGAGTTAACTTGGGAGAGATTGTGTCACTTTAATGTTAGGAATGACGGTAGGAGGAATAAAAAGACTCGTTTTTATAGGTAAGAGAAAGATCAAATATAGAAGTTAACTTGGGAGAGATTGTGTCACTTTAAGGTTAGGGATATAAGACCATTCACATCCCTTCCATGATTTGTACCCGGTAATTTCACTAAAAACAACTATAGTTTCTCTTTCCTTTCAATTAAATATTATTTTTTTATAATTTTATCATAGTCTTTTCTTTCTCCTCTACTTATAACCATTTTCAAAATATATTAAAAAATTACATAAAGTGAACAATGTCCCCTCAAATTTATAAATGAATGGTATCATTTTCTTTCTTGTATACTCAAAACCACTTCCAATCACCTATAATCACTTTTCATAATATAAAAAACTCCCTCACAGAATTTGAGGAACGAATTGTGAATCCTCTAATTGTTTGCTTCTCTTTTTGTTTTTTTTCGTTTGCTCTATATTGTTTTATGGTTTTCTCTATATTGTTTTAGGGTTTTCAACTCTTGTTGGCCCTTTTTAAATAATCATAGAATTATGCTATTCAATAAAAAAAACTAAGATCTTAGATATTACGGAGGAAGATATTATTATGTCTCTTGGCCGGCTATCTTTGGGTTCAACATAGATTTAAGAACCAGCCGTTGGTCTAGGCGTCATGGAGATATTTTGAGGTTAAATAATAATCTGTATTGGTGTCATGTAAGTTATTTTTGGGGTGAACAAGTGGATTGTCTTCTATCACATTACGTGAGTGGTTCTAGTTTGTCGTTTTTGTGTACGGACGGGTCACATACGATACGTGTGAGCCTTCTCTAATTCTCTCTATTTTTTTAGAGAAAATCCCTAGCCAAATATGAAAATCTTGTTTGTTAGATGACATTATAAATCCTAAAATTAATTTAACAATTATTAATTGGGATATTGGATTTAAATAATCCGAACTTTCACATATTGGCCGATAACACTCTGAACTTTCAGTTTGGACAGCAGCACTCCCAACTTTCAACTTATTGGCCAATAGCACTCCCAGATGCTGACGTGGCATCTGGTTTTGGAGTTTTATCGGCCAATAAGTTGAAAGTTGGGAGTGCTGCTGTCCAAACTGAAAGTTGAGAGTGTTATTTGCCAATATGTGACAGTTTGAATTATTTAAATCCAATATCCCTTATTAATTTGGATTTATTGCCCGTTTATTTATAGAACTTTGACCATTTTATGCAACACATATGCATATTTATCGAAATTTATAGGTTAATCTAATTTAATGTAACATTTAATTTTATCATTTACATAACTAAGGCATCGTATTTAACAATTTAACTCAACACGTAGTAAAGAAAAATCACGATATGAACCTTTAAATGAAAAAAAAAAGATGCATATTGTAAAATAGTTTAGTTCCCGAGAAAGCGTATGCTTTTACCTTTAAATGTCAAAAATGTAACTTTAAAAACCTAGTCAAATAAATTGTTATGATTAAAATTTATTGGAATGTATCCAGATTGTCATCGCATTTTAAATCTTTTCATAAAAAAATCATATTAAAAACACAATTATTGTCTGTGTTTAGGGACGGCAATTCTAACATGAACCTACACAAGCTTAACAGGTTTCGTGTTTAAAGCAAGGTCGACACGATAAGACCTGTTTAATTTCGTGTCGTGTTCGTGTTTACATATTCTGTGTTCGTGTCTTAACAGGTCATGTCAGACACGATACGACCTTGTTAAGAACTGTTAAGACTTAAGACCATTTTACAATACTTTTTAAGACATGTTAGTGACTAAATATCAAACGTGTAGCAACAGGTCGTGTTCGTGTCTTAATAGGTTGTATGTATGATACGCTGGTAAACTTCTCGTGTCTTAACATGTTGTTTCGTGTAACCTGTTTATTATCAAGTTCTTGTTCGTGTTTGGAAAATCTAACACGATAAGATTTCGTGTCGTATTCGTGTTTACCTGTTTCGGGTTCATGTCTTATCGTGTTCAGGTCTTTACATGTTGGATTGACACGATATACCAGCTCTATCTGTGTTCTAATATTTATAATATATATAATACTCTTTATGTATTTTCTAATAGTTATTAGTGAAGACATAGCATAATTGGAAAAGAAAAGGTCGTATACTTGAAAGTTAAAAACGACTAGCACTTTCTTTAATTCTTCCTTTTGTAAAAAGTATTGCTTAAAATTTCATATCTATTGTTACATTTTGCTTGTGTAACATCAAAAGAAAGCATATAACTTAAAGGCAGACCCCTAATTTTGGTTCTAGCCCAAAACATGTACCATTTACACAATATCTAGAAGTTCAAAAGAAAGCATATACCATAAAGGTAGATATAATGTACCATCAAATCAATCATTTGATATAAAAGACATGATAATTGGCCTAATAATTGGTTTATCTTTCTTTTTTATGCTACATTATTAAGCCACGTCATCAAATGATACAATTTGATGCATGTTCAATGAAACATTATAAGCCACTAGACCACAAAATGAAGGTAACCCATTCCAAAAATAATTAAACACAAATGCTCCACTTGCTCTTAGATTCTTACAAGTCCACCCTAATGGGCGCATCATATGATCGAAAACCAAAAAATATATATTTTACTATGCAATTGTTTACTCAAAACACAAGAGAGGTCACCCGATATATGGATTCAAAGATAAGAAACACAAAGATGACATGGTATTGATCTTGGGTTCTCATCCATCAATGCATCGGCGGTCAACTGAATTTTGGTCAGACTCAAGCCGGTTATAGAGATCTTGATATCTGCTGCAGAAACCCATATTTTGTTTCTGGCTTCTTTAACTTGCTTTTGCAATCACTTACTCTGTCTGCATCATGGAGTAAGGAAAAAATAAATAGTTTAGAAACCTCTTTTATATATATCGTAACGAGTAAAATGCCAGTTACGTCACTGAGGTTTGGCCAGTTTTGCGACTTTTGTCCAAAGGTTTGTTTTTAATGTTATTTTACTAACTTTGTGAAAATAATGTTAAAAGAGGGGGATGGTTAATCATGCATCATGTGGTGCAGTAGTGGCGTTGATGGCCAAAAGACAAGGGGTACATGCACGAATCGGCCTTTGTCTCAATTGTTGAATGTTATGTGCCTTATGTCCAAAAGGCTTAATGCAAACTACTATCGAGTCGAGGGTCTCACCGTAAGCAGTCTCTGTCTACATCTTACCCTCCTCAGACCCTACCTTAACTTTGCTATTAGTGGGATTTACTGAGTATGATGATGATGATGTCCAAAGGTTTGTTTTTC
Organism: Scalesia atractyloides; assembly: GCA_947069175.1. NCBI lineage: Eukaryota > Viridiplantae > Streptophyta > Magnoliopsida > Asterales > Asteraceae > Scalesia > Scalesia atractyloides. The sequence goes on from CAMTDV010000004.1 coordinate 89,774,112, forward strand.
CGCATCTGGATCCCAAAGGTTTGAGATCTTGCCATTTCATCCGGCTCGTTAACTCCATCCATTTCTCTCCGTTACATCAGAGGTATTTCCGTTTTTTTTTGCTAACTTAAAGGGCAATTCGGTCGTTTTTACTTTATGTAAAAAGACTGAATACCCTGAAAAAGACCGAATCACTTTTAAGTTAACAAATAAGACGGAAATATCCCTAACCTTACGATAAAATAGGATGGAGTTAACGGGCCGGATGAAAATGACAAGATTTTACACCTTTTGGATCCAGATGCGGAAAAACAAACCTTTGGACAAAAGGTACAAAACTGGGCAAACCTTGGGGACAAAAATGGCACTTTACTGTATCTTAACCTTCAAGGGTAGTACGCCTTGATTTAAGAAGTACCTTTTGCCGTTTTGAGGACGGGGGAGATGAAGGACCATCTGGCTGCCGTGAAGATGCACCTCGGTCTCGGTTCTCTTCAACCTACATGTATATAAACGTTAAAAGATAACAGTCACATTTAAAATTAAACAATTAAAAACAAAGACTAACGTTTGACGAAGGTTGGGTAGGTCCAATTTCCCCATCGGGTCCACCATTGAGGTGCTGAGTCACAACCGGCATAATCTGGTGGAGCAAATTTGACAAAAAGGTTCCTTCATCACTGACAGCTGGCGTTTCTTGAGAATTCACAGGTGTGTGAGCCGTTTCACCACCCGTTCCCTGTAAGATGAAGTCTTCGACACCAGGAACCGGAAATAAATTTCTCAGCAGTTGGTCGAGTCCACTCGGAACTTCTGTAGAAAAAGTTTGACCACTGTGAGTTGTACCTGTATCCAATTGAAAGATTTCATGTTTGACTTTGAGCAGTCATGTGAGATCTTTAAATTATGAATTAAAAACTATTCTTGTACAGTTATAACGAAAAGTAAATAAATTTATACCATACAGTTATAACGTAACGTACCAAAAAAAGACATATAACGTGAATAGAAACCACACAGAAAAAAAAAACCATGAGTGTTCTGCTAAAGTCAAAGGACCAAAGTCGAGAGTTGTATTTAGTATAGATAGATTAGTACATTACAATAACACAATTTTAACTTTACCCCTTTGAACAAAAATGTATTATATTAACCCCACTTGGTTTGAAATATAATTTATGTCAAAACGTAGACCAACTGGACGCATATTATAATTGAACTGACTCGTTTCCAAAAAAAGTTTACGTCTAAATGTAAACCAACTCGAATTTATACCGACACGTACATAAAAATATTAGTTTTTTTAGAGTAAAAGAACGAAGGGTAAACTCGAAACTAATAGTGAATGAAAGTTATTGAAGAAAATATGTTAAAGACGTATATTATTAATTATATATGGTACAGGAGTAAAGTTCGCATATTAAAACTTGTGGAATTAATTTGTAAACTTGTAAAATGGAGTGTATAGTTGAAGGACTAAAATTGCCATTTGGTGAAACTTTGAGGCTAGCAAAGTCGAGGGGATTAAATGGAAATATCGTGAAACCCTAAGTAGCACTGGAACGGGTACGGGATCGGGGTACGGGGACGATACGGGAACGAGGAACGGCAAAACTCAAAATTCCAAGATACGGGTACGGCAAAAAAAATATAAAAAAAACAAAAATATATTAAACAAATTCCAAAAATACTACATCTTCCGAAGGTAATTAATTATCAATAATCAAATCATTTTCAAATTCCGGTTCATCTAGTGAGAGATCGGTAATCGATAGAAGCTTAGAGATGATGAGACTTGAGAGTTTAGAGATTAGAGAAGCCGAATATGATAGGTCTATTTATGTAATGGCCGGTTGTGGAATTTGAAAGGGTTAAAACCCTAAAAATAAATGGAAACGGGCTGGATACTTCTACCAGATACGCCCCCGACATTGGAAACGTCCCCGACGAGTACCCATGGTGTTTCCATCCCCGACAAGTACCCGAGACGGGTACGGCCACATAAATGGAGTCCCCGTGATACGTAGGTGAAACCTAAGGGGGTAAGGAAAGCCGATGGGAAACCCCACCAACTTTCCTTTTTACGATAGTATAAATTTGTTTTTCTTACACACAACAGAAATCAGTTAAAATGAGGTGGTTTCTATAACCGGGTAACTATAAGTCGGTTCCTATTTTAGACTTAACCTAAAGTTGATTGCTAAAGTTGGGTAAAACAGAAAAAGTGTATAGTATAATTCATTTCAATTTTGTGCAATTTGCTTTGATAAAAATCGCTCGTGCTTTACCAGGAACTTCAGGTGGTTGAACCGGAGCTGTAGAATTAGGGACCACACGCGGTCTGTTTTCACCAATACGAGCATGGCTTCCATTTGACACCTGGCCATTAACACCATTTCTTGCTACCATTGGATACAGCACACTGATAGAACCAATAGACGCTTCAGAAGGTGCAAGTCCAGGTGGCAGTGTTGAAATCCTAATCGGAACCACACGAGCATCAGAACCAGAACCACCCGTGGGTTGAGACAGATTTCTAGCGGCAGCTTGATTATTCGAAACTCCGGTATCAGATGCCGCTGACCGCTCACCACCACTTGCTTCTCTTTGATTAACAGCTGGCGCCAACACTGAACCTGTACGCAAAATAAAAATGAAAAGAAATCAGTCATTTATACCGTCATTTAAAAACAAAATCAGAATAGTTATTTGTTATTCATTACCGCTACGTATTCGGATATCGATATTCCTTGGGCGTAAACCAGTGCCGGGACCTGTAGGTGTAGTTCCGAAACTTGTTCCAGGTTGAAAAGGTAGAGGCTGCACCATGGTTTGATAAGGCATACTATACTAATAAAGAGCAATTAAACAAACTAAAGTATAGCATTAAACTAGAGTAAAATGCCATTTTTGTTCCAGAGGTTTGGCCATAGTTGTCAATAGCAATCGTGATAGAAACTAAAGATTCTGATTGGATTGAAATAAGAACAATATAGATAGTGACCCAATTCAAGATGGGTTGATCACCAGAAACAAAGGTTTAGAACGCTAATTTTTCATAAAACAAAGGACCCCCTAATCTGAAATCAAAGCAGATACTAATAATACCAAAACTAACTGATTGTCCCACTAACAACTCCCCATTAATTCGGTTTTCCCCACATACGTAACTTCTAATTGACTGGGTCAACTGGTAATTATGATTTAGGTTATGGGCTCATTCAATTAGGCCCAAACTGATTCAGCCCAGAAAGCTTTGGAATTGTAGGTTCGTATCAGATCGCTATGCTCGCTATAGCGAATAGCGTAGCGTATAGGTCTAGTCTCGCTATACCCTCTGTGGCGATAGATAGCGATGGTAGCGACCTTTATTTTTTGTAATATAAATAGCAATTAAATATGGCTATAAAATAGCTAGATTTTAGTTTTTTGGTTAAAAATATACTTGTATAATAGCGTATATACCAGGATATTTTAATATAATATACGTATAAATTTTTTTCTAGTGCATCTCTATTTATAAAATAGCCGTCCACTATTTATCGCTATTCGCAATGTAGCATATCCTTATCGCTGCTAGTTGTCGCTGTTCGCCATTAACAACTATGGTTTGGCCACTTTTGCGACTTTCGTTCAAAGGATTGTTTTTTCGCATCTGGATCCTAAAGGTTTGAAATCTTGCCGTTTCATCCACCTCGTTAACCACATCCATTTTTCTCCGTTAAATGACGGGTATTTCCGTCTTTTTAGACATTTTTTTAAAATAAAAAAACAAAATATTAAATAAAGATCCACCTTTGTTGACTTTCTCCCCACCCAAACCCTTCAATCATCACAAAAATGTCTATAAAGACAAAAATACCCATGGCTTTAACGTTAAAAGGGGATGGAGTTTATCTTTTGAATCCAGATGCGGAAAAACAAACCTTTGGACGAAATTCACAAAAGCAGCCAAACCTCGGGAACGAAAATGGCATTTTACTCATTAAACTATTTTGTATATAATGAATAAAGGGTCAAGCGCACTAAAGTCGACTATCAACCTGTTTCCTTTTCAACTATTTTTTAAATGGCCTATTTGACAGATTTGAAAACAATGTAACGCAAATCAATATGTTCAATGTACACGGTTCATAATATGCATCTCTAAGTCAATTAAATTACCTGAACCATGATAGGATTTGGGCCAGATGTGGATATAAAAACAGCAGGCCCAGCATTAACCACAGCCTCAGTCTGAAAAAAAAAATTTACATGTCAAATATAACAATAATTCAAGAAAGTGAATTTAAAAACTTTATAACGCACCGGTGACTGTCCCAATCGAAGTGTCATGGTTGTGCGGCCAAGCTCCAGCAAAAACGCACCCAAATTTTGCAAAAGTGCACCTGATCTCAAAGCATTCGACTGCATCCTTAACCGTGCTACAGGATCGGTTATGTTTGTTTGGTCCCCTAATTGCCTGGTCAATTGCTGCAAAAAAAATAAATTAAGGCCACGTATGGAGACATGAAAAATATAAGTTTTTTGTACATACCGTTAAGCATTCTCCGGCTTGTTCAACAAGTAACTGTCTTGTAGACTGAGTCACTTCACTAAGGGCAGCCGGCGTCGGCAATCCGCCCTGACCAGCGGCTGAATGTGGTGCAGCAGATGATTCTTCTCCCCCAATGTTGGCCTGGATTCTAACTGCCAACCACCAAATATCAAAATTCACATTGTCAGTAACCATAGTCACCTAACTCGCAGTTCGGGTTCGCGCTGCGCTAGATGGGACGAATTCGGTACAGAGGGGGGTAGGTTCATTTCGGTGTGATCCGATACAGTGTAGAAAATTTAAGAAATGTAAAAAAAGCTATTTATAATTATATATATAATGTTAATTTTATATTGTTTTTGTATAAAATTGTAAGTTTGACCAAATGTAAACTAGTAAAGATAGAGGGTGTTAAATGTTTAAATACACAAACTAAATTTACACTTTTTATGTAAAAAAACTACAAGGTTTAGGGATTAAATGTAAACTGGTGAAAGATAGGGGGGTTAAATGTTGAAACACCTAAACTTATTTAAATTTAAAAAGCCTTAACACAAAGTTACGCAGCCGCTATCTTCTTCTTCATTGTTTCCGGCAAAAAGCAGTACAGGCGTCGAATTGCTTAATTAGAACGCTGAATTGAAACCTAAACTCGCGAATTGGTTCGTATACGTATTAAGTACGGTACGAAACGTACAATTCAAAATGCGCAGGTTCTCAAGCTATGTAAATAACTAAAATAAGGAATTAAAGGTGTCAAAATTGCTCAAGAATAAGAATTTCTGACCATTTTCGTTAAACTCTTGCCTCAAACGCCTTAGATATTGGGATAAGGTGGTCAGAGAATCAGGAATAACCTGTCAGGGAAATCATTTAAATTCTAGATCAGGAAAAAGTAATCAATAGTGTCTAAACAACTAAAAACTTGAAATCTTTGACATCGCGTGTTCGGGTTCATATGTATGACACAATTTTCAGGTTAGGGTCGTGTTGGGTTCGTCTAAACTGGTCAACCCACGAAAACGACCTGTTTAGCACCCCTAAGAATAAGTAATAATGAACTTACAGGAAGCTGAAGAGATTCCATAGAATCATCAGTCGGAAGCGAGAAAGAAGCATTTTGATGATTAGGTTGACTTCTGGCGAAAACATCGTCAGGTTGTTGACCAGTAGGGATTCTCATTTGGTTCAGACCAGGTATTCGTAAAAGACTTTCAGAGATGTGATGATGACGACGAATTACACGTTCAGTCCTTCCAGAGGGGTGTTGCTGATGAAGAAAAACACGATGTAAAACCTTGTTTCAAACTAACGGAAACAAAAATGAAAATTATTAACGAATGAAATAGACCAATGGCCAACTTACTTGTGGATCTTCTGCTTCACGCCTTGTAGAGATGGACTGCTGATGAAGAAAAACATGACGTAAAACCTTGCTTTAGATAAACCGTGTATAATGATTTGGTAATGATTGATTATTACTGAGAATAATATGAGCTCTGTATAAGGAGCATAATGTTACAATTAGGTACCCTCTAGTTCAGTAAATATAAAACACATAACTCAACTTGGTCTAACAGTTTTAAACTAACAGAAACAAAAATAAAAATTATTAATGAATGAAATAGACCAGTGGCCAACTTACTTCCAAATCTACTGCTTCAACATTGATTCCAGCATTTGCTAGTCCAGAAGAACCAAGAACAGCAGAAAAAATCTACCAAAATAAAAACACCAGAAACTAATTAATTTAACTCCGACGGGTTTTAAAACTTTAATAATATAGAAATTATATAATCTTACCTGACTAAAATCAGGAAGATTCCCGTCACCTTGTTCGGATATATTGAGTGTTCCGACCACTACACTGGGCCCATGCTGGCTGCCCATCGGATGCCACGTATTTGATGCTGGATCACTTTCTGCAAACGCATAATATATCAGGCTAAAAAAAGATTCTAAACGAAGGGCTGCAAACAAACCGAATAAGGCCTTGTTCGTGTTTGTTCGTTAAGGGAATTATGTGTTCGTGAACACCTATCAAATGATATTTCTATTTGTGTTTGTGATCGTTTGTCCGTTCGTTAAGTGTAGGTATAAGAACGTTACAAATGAAGACAACACAACAGAACATGTATTAAATTTTGAATAAAATTTGTATCTTTCATGGCAAATATTATATACCCACCCATTCCCATAGTATATTAACCTAATATTTATTAAATACTATAAATAAAATACAATGCACTAATATTTATTATATATTTTATTAGTGAGAATTTTGAAGTATTTAAATATTAAAATTAAAACCCCAATTAACTATCGAACATAAACGTCGAACATTAACGAACATAAACCAACCATGGTTGTAAAAAAATCCCGACTAGTCTCCGATTAATCACTAATCGGATGTTCACCGACTAATGGCTGATTAATCACTAGGCGTCAATGGCGATCCTGTTCTGGCTAGATCCTGACCAAATTTCAACCAAACCTTATAAATTCCCGCCAATTACTTAAAAAGACGGGTCAATGAGGGGTTAAAACATGTTTACTTTAAAAACTATGTATAAAAATGTTTGTCTACGTATATAACTTAAAATTATATATAAAAATCCCAATCCAATCAGGAATAATGGATTTTAATAATCTCAACTATTAGCCGTTGGCCGGCAACAGTCCCGACTTAAAAAATAACCAGTGATGGTCCCATCTTTTCACATATTGTAAACCAATGGACCTTTAGTATCAGAACCCTAATTCTTTTTTGTTCCCTTATCCTTTTCGGTTTAGTAAAGGTCCATTGGTTTACAATATGTGAAAAGATGGGACCACCACTGGTTATTTTTGACGTTAGGACCGTTACCGGCAAACGGCTAATAGTTGAGATTATTAAAATCCATTATTCCATCCAATTAATCCCGATTAATCGCTATTCAGTACCCCACCGACCGACCAGTGCCTCGCGATTCTTAAAACAATGAAACTAACGAACACGACCTATGTTCATGTGCGTTCATTTAACTAAACAAACAAAATTTCTTGTTCGTGTTCATTCATTTGATAAAAGAACAAACACGAACATACTTCCCACCGAACGGTTCATGAACAGTACGTTGAACGTGGTTCATTTACAACCCTATTGTACGAGTGCGCGGAAAAATACAATAGAAGAAGCCTATTTTACGAGTAAACTATGGCAACAACGTAGTTAACAAAACAACGTAGGTTTACATTGTCCTTCTATCATATAAACATATTTGTCATTTTTAAAGATTATGTAACAAGAAAAAAAAGAAGAGTATTATTTTTTAGAAATATTGCAGCCCATTAAACCTGTGAGATCTGGAAAGCTTGCTAGTGATGGATTAATCGACTGTCGAGCAACCAAGTGCAGCGTGTGTCCATCTTCCACATCTACAGTTCATACTCGTTAAGGTACTTCAGTATGACGATTTAATAATAATTATTATTTTTATGATGAAAAGGATACGGTATGCGGAAAGAAGCTGGTCATCCTTTAGAACTTTGCCACGACATATTAACCGTTGCTGGTCAGATAATACACCGGTAACAGTCGCAATTTGTTCCTTTAGTGCAGGAACAGGTACCTGTAAAGATATACAGATTTGAAGAAACTCATACAAGAAAAAAAGAACTCCCAGAAAGTTAGAATTATAGTTAAATGCTTGGTTGGTCCCTGTGGTTCGCAAAAATTTCAGATTTGGTCCTAGTGGTTTACTAATTACACGCGTGGTACCAAAACTTGTCAAAAATGAAATCGCTTGGTCCCCAGCCCTAACATCAGTTAAATATCTCTGTTAAAAGTCCTCATGTGCTTGGCATATGAGGGTAATTTGGTCATTTCAGTCCAGCCCATTATAAAAAATTATAAAAAGAGATAAATACCTTGTTGATCCCACCCCTTCTTCTTCCCCAAACCACCACCACCATCTCATCTCCTCCATCACCACCACCATTGAACTCCCACTCAGATGTTATAGTTGGCAGAAAATACTCAATATGAACACAGGCAGCAAGCTCACTTTTCTGGATTCGTTCAGCAATCGACATTCCTCTATGTTGAGAATTTTGCCAAGCATTAAACTGAGGCATAGGAGTAGTATATTGAATAGCCGGGTTGTTCTCATAATCCCTACCTGCATTTTCACCTACAATACCACTCCTATAGACATTAACTTCATCCGAACTCCTATCCCATGTACCCTTTTCCACTTGAACATAATGTTCATGTATTTTGGTCTGATTAACCTGTTGTTCAGCATCTACACTACCCTTAACTCCATTTTCCACATTCCCTTCCCCCATAATCTTCAGAACACATATCAAAATCCAGAACTTTAACTGGAGAGGGGACAACAAAACACAAAGAATTCATCACACAGGGGGATTTTGATGGAGTAATTACCTGTTGGTTGGGTCCTTTCGGTTGATTAATAGAATAAACAATTTCATTGAATGAAATTGTCGCCGTCGGATCCAAGTTAGCACCCAAATCTGTCGTTCCACCTCTATCGATGAATCAGCATCACGATTTGGGGATGTTATGTGCTGAGTTGGGGTCGTATCTTCACTTTGATGCAAAACTTCTGCTATAACTTGGCCAGCTTCACTCACCGTAGGGGTTACCTGAGGTACAGAGCCTTGGCGGGAAGGAGTTGAGGATTTTGGCGCCACTTCGTTGAAGACAAGATTGGAAAACGGCATTCTGTGTCGGTCATTCTTGGTGGGTTTTTGAACCCCTTTGTTGCTCAGATTCGACAAACCAGAGGTTGATTTGTTATGGTGGTGGAGGAGATGAGATGGTGGTGGTGGTTTGGGGAAGAAGAAGTGGTGGAGTGGGGTGGGACCAACAAGGTATTTATCTCTTTTAATAATGGGCTGGACTGAAATGACCAAATAACCCTCATATGCCAAGCACATGAGGACTTTTAACAGAGATATTTAACTGATGTTAGGGCTGGGGACCAAGCGAGTTCATTTTTGACAAGTTTTGGTACCACGCGTGTAATTAGTAAACCACTAGGACCAAATCTGAAATTTTTGCAAACCACAGGGACCAACCAAGCATTTAACTCTTAGAATTATAACTACAAATTAATGTGAGAGTAAAATGCCAATTTCATCCCTAAGGTTTGGCCAGTTTTGCAACTTTCGTTCAAAGGTTTGTTTTTCCGCATCTGGATCAAAAGGTATGAGATCTTGCCATTTTCACTAACTCCATCCATTTTTCTCCGTTAAGTCAGTGGTTTTCCGTCTTTTTTGTCAACTTAAAGTGCAATTTGGTCTTTTTCATTTTATGTTAAAAGACCGAGTACCCCTGAAAAAGATCGAATTGCAGTTTAAGTTAACAAAAAGACGGAAATACTATTGACTTAACGGAGAAAAATGGATGGAGTTAACGAGCCAGATGAAAATGGCAAGATTTCAAGCATTTTGGATCCAGATGCGAAAAAACAAACCTTTAGACGCAAAATGGCATTTTACTCTTAATATTAAAATGGACATTTGGACTTCTACTACAAATGAGGCAGATAATCATTTTTTGGTTTCTTAGGGAAAACATTACACGAATGATTCATGAATGGACAAAATGATTTTATATTAATATGTATACATCGGTTTAAGCAAAAGTTTTGATTGCAGAAAGAATTGCAGATGGGAAAATAAGATGATGAAATATGAAGGAAAGAAACAGTGTTTACACATTTATCTACTCGCATACTGTACGTTTGAGAATCCAAAGTCTTTATCTTTATCTCGACAGTGGTTCCGGAATTGTTACCGTCACTGCTCCCAGCATCCATAACACCCTTGCCACCATGATTACTTGCCATGGTGTCAATTCCTGCTTAAAGCCTGTAATAAGTTAACAGTTGCTTATGTAGGTCACTGAGAATGATTATAATATGTGCAAAAACCAAAAGTAAAGCATGTCATAATACTTGAAATGAAGAATCACAAATGTACATCAATTCATCGAAAGGCGGCGATGATTCAGATGTTCAAGAGTATCGATATTGAGAGTGCTTGTAAAGCTAAAATGGTTAGTTCTTTAATTTTATTCACAGTTTACAAAAACAGTAAACATGAGAATACTGATTGATACTTATTATCATAACAAAACAAGATTTCTGCATATGACTAAACAAAAAAGCCATTGCAACGAACTTGATAAATTTATCTTAACACTATGATCATGAAGTACTAAAGTTCTTTCTTTAGAAGAAACCCATTCCACCTAGCATGTAAAGCACGAATTTTAAACTTGTAATATTCCTTAATACCGAAAAAAACCTTCTTTCAACTTCTTTTGTATTTTTTAGTTCTCTTACCCTATGATTCTTAAATCTTTTTTCCCGACAACATCTCTCATGACTGTTAATTAGAAAATGTACTATTCTTAAATCTTTCAACTTCTTTTGTATTCTTTAGTTCTTTTACCCTATGATTATCTATTATCATAACTATTATATACCAAATGTATTGCACTAATAATCTAGCATAGAATATCAATTCACCAAGAGTTGGCATCATCACACTGCAACACTCCATAGATCTACTAGAAAAATATTTGTACAATTCATCAAAACTCGAGTATCATCCTCTGTTGTCAAGGCTAACCCAGGCCCACTTTTCAGGCCCATCGCAGCCTTCTTGCTTCACTTCAAAATCCCCACTTTTAAACTCGCAGGCGCATCTTTCATGCCAAGTTCCAACGATAAACCGGCCAAAATGGTTTAAACAAGTCTAAAACAATTATACCAACCCTAAAAAGCATAGAATCAACCTAAACTAGACCTAAGGTTGGACAGTCTGGTTTCACGCCCCCTGCCACCTCACCCTTTTTGATGCCCCATGGCGCCCCAACACCACCCTGCCTCCGCCAAGGAGGGAGCTATCCTTGGCCTCCGGCAAAGCCATAGCGGGCGTGAAGAGGAAGAAGGAGATGGGGCCCGCTGCTTGAACCAATCATATTTGAGTTTTTTTTTCTTTTTTTAATACAGTTAAAAGGGCTTTATAGGGGGGCATTATTCCACACCTTGCAAGTTAATAATAAAGCCCCCGCTTATTTGTCGCCTACGTGGCGTGATCCCCTAGGTGAGACCACACCACCCAGCCTAAGGAAGCATAAAACATGTCTAAACCCCTAAAAATTGTATTTTTGTATTATACACCTCGCCTAAAAAAGCCCTCGATTGTTAAGCACCTTGCACTGAGGCCAAGGCTCACTCTTTGCACCTTTGACATCTATAGTATCATTTGACAAATTCATCATCAACCAACAAAGCAAGAAATACAATCTGCAAGCCAAACAATTCGACTAATGCATGCTCAATATATATAATACCACCAATAATCCACTACCTAACATTTCATTAATCAAGCATCAAAAATCCATCACACAATACATCAACAGTCCAACACCACTCAAACAACCTAACAACTCAATCAATTAAAAAACTTGATATCATATCTCAAAACCTAATCACACAACACAAAAACACAAAATTCCGAAACAAACACACAGCTTCACACGCCGTAATTCACGAGCTAAACAATTCGACTATTGCATGCTCAATGTGTGTGTGTATATATATATAATACCACCAATAATCCACTACTTAATATTCCATTAATCAAGCATCAAAAATCCACACCACAATACATCAACAGTTCAACACCACTCAAACAACCTAACAATTCAATTAATTAAAAACTTGATATCATATTTCAAAACCTAATCACACAATACAAAAACACAAAATTCCAAAGCAAATACACAGCTTCACACGACGAAATTCACGAACTAAAGAACGAAATCAAACGAACTAAACATTCAAACTCGTGGTCCATGCAATCAATCAATCAATAAGGTCAAAAAAGGGTATCCGATTCGAAAACCCTAGAAACGTTAGGCGAAACATAACATGAGTTGATAATCAGAGATATGACGATCGATTGATGGATCGATGGTGAAGGATGGTGTCGAGAATACCTGATAATTTGCAGGGAGAAAGCACCGGCCACCGTGACTGGTTGATTGTGGCAATCAGGGTTGGGCAGTGTGTGTTATTATTAATATTAATATTGTGCAAAATTTGAACAGGGTTGATAATGTTGGAAATAATACCACTTGCTTCGAATTAAAACAATTTTTTGTATTTTGTTTTTCCAAATTGAAATCATTAATAATATCTTATCGGAAATCATGGAAATATAATAACTATTACTATTCCTTTTTTAAGAGTAAATTGCTATTTTCGTTCTTGAGGTTTGGGCACATTTGTCATTTTCGTACAAAATGACACTTTGCTACCATTTTGTCTCTCACGTTTGTAACTTTTTATCATTCTCGTCCAAATGCCTAACCTAGTTACTTTATAACGTTAGATGGGTTATTTTTGAAAGAGTAAATTGTCATTTTCGTCCCTGAGGTGCCGGAGTTACAGGTTGTGCCGGAGACGGTGCCGGAGTTACAAGTGTCATTTTGGACGAAAATGGCAAATGTGCCCAAACCTCAGGGACGAAAATGATAATTTACTCTTTTTTTTATTATTTTTATACTATAAGTCTTATGTGTTGTTAAAATGCCTATTTTTTAGAGGAAAGAAGATGGTGTTAAAGGTTGGCTAGTTTTGTTCTGTAATAAGGTTCGACTTTTAAGAGATACTTTAAGTAGAGGCATACCTATGTGTTGGTCACCGGGGTCGGCCGACGCTGTGAAAATTTAACTTTTACTGTTATATATTTGATAAAATTATGAACGACCATCTTAAAAATTTGACACTTATTCTCATAAAATTTTGAAAGCTAGTAAACAACCCCTAATATAAATAATTTAAAATTTTTAAATCATGAAAATATAAACATGGTATAGTCTAAATAACAAATATGAAACAACTAGTTAAAATTTATTTTAAACAATTAACTTGTTTAAACCTATATCTCTAAACAATTAGCCAATTCTAAATAAACAAACAATCATGCACATTAAGAATCAAATCCATTTTAGCATCAATTCAAGTTCTTTTTTTTTTTAACTTTTTTCTCCAAATTTTATTTTATTACTTTGTTAGTTGATTATTTACTAGATGTCTAGCTTATAACTTAAAGGTGACTCCTTTATTATTTATTAGTTATTCAGTTATATAATTTATATACGTGTATGGTTATTTATTTTATTTATATTTATTCTATATATGTGTATATATTAACTAGGTTAGCTACCCGTGTGGTACACGGGTCAGAACAATTTAATTTTGATAAGTAATAAAAAATAAAAAAGTAACGAAGAATGAAAATGCATTTTCTGTTTAACAATCAAAAACTTGTGTTCCCATATCCTTTCTACGTCAATAATTCCACTTCATTCCGTCAAAAACATAATTAGAAACATGAAGTATATTGATCATGCATGAAAGAGAATATATTAGGAAACAATATTCTAATATTCTGTATATTATAATTATCTTCATTGATTTGTAAATCCCTACAACTAAGGGCTTGTAATCTCCTATTTATAGTGCTTGTCAATATATAGAAGGATCATCGGTTGATCCATTATTATTATTATTATTATTCTCTATCAGTCTTTGACTAATTACATATAAATTTATCTTACTTGAAACAAAGAAAGAATGTGCTCTCCTGCATTCCTATCCAACCTAATGTTGAGGCTATCACATATCATATATTTAACTGCTACCTAGGTGGCTGTTGATACAACATTTAAAAGGTATCTTAGGTTGACATTGAAGGGCATGCATTGTCTTACCTTCCAATTCAGTACACAGTTGCAAAACAAATAAGTTCAGTCAGTATATAAAGCAATAATACAGGGCCTTTTAGATTGAACTAAAGAAAATGACAAATCTTTTAAAGAAATACGCTATGTGGGGAATATAAATAAAGTTTCCAACACCAAGTGCTCCACAAATATTGACCAAACTTCAATATCAGGGTAGTTATTTAATGTATCACACATGATTATACAAACTATATGATTATAACAATCAGATAAATTCTTTTACATAAGATGACTTAAAAAGATTGTAATCATTTAAAAACAAATTTGGTAACTTTCAGCCCATTTTAACACTCATCCGAACTGTTGACCCGTTTCATTATCATCTATTTTTCTACATATGACCTGCTTGACCCGTTATCAATAAATTACAACCTGAAAATTGACCCGTAAGTGTGAAAAATCTAGGACAAATAAATCATACCTTCCTACACCATGAAGCAACTCTGTCAGGTCTATCAGAGTCTTCTCCAATAGATACTATAATCAAAATACATGTTTGACTGTCGAAAATCAAATGTAGACTTGGGATAGAGATGGTATAATACAAGCCCTAAAATTCAAAATCAATTAGGTACCCAGCAACTATTTCAAAAAAAAATTACCCACACTTATATGAACACGATATGCCCAATCTCTAGCATCAAATCTACAAGCAATCTTCAACTAAAACAGATGAGCGCAAAGCGTCAATCAAAAGGATCGAATATTAATACAAAATATACATGAAACAATAAATACCTAATCGACAAAAACTTACAAGATCCGCTAGAATATGTTCGCAAACAACTGGAAATCATCATGCTAAATGATCGAAGATTAGCGGCGTCCAATTTTGGATTGGCTTTAGAGTTTTTAATACATCAAATCGAATGAAGACAAATTGTAGAAAATAAGGTGTCAAACAGTTGGATATCATCAATCAAAAGGACCAGAGATTAGTGTCATCTTCCTTTTGAAATTGGCTTTAGGGTTTTAGAAGAACAAAGTTGAATAAGTCAATAGTGCCTTACGGGTTGGATCATACATAATGGGCAAATAAATTGGATCCGAACAAATGAGCGGGAAACCCATCAATAAGATTGCTTGAGAGTTTGACATCTGTTCCCCAAAAAGTTTTATTTATTATATATAAAAGATTTAGAGCATATAGATGAATACTAACTATTTTGTCTTATGGTATATTTGGACTTTTAGTACTTTACTGAATTGTCATTTAATAATTTATCATTTAGCGAATTTTTATTCCCCAACCCATGTACATTACTCCTTTATCATTTAGTAATTTTCATTTACACCACATGTACTTTAATCGGTTTATTTTTTTCGTTCACCAGTTTATATTAAACCTCTTGTACTTTACTCCTTTATCATTTAGTGAATTTTTATTTGCACCCGTGTACCTTACTCAGTCTATTTCACTTTCAAAACCGAAGACCTTGCCAATATTCAACTTCGTATACCTTTTACATCACATGAGTCACTTGGTGTCAGAAATTAGCGTTTTTGTATTATGTTTTTCCGGTTTTGGTCATCGTCCTGTTAGCACAATTTTACGCACGCTAACCCACAACGCGCTTAAGACTAGTTTATATATAATTACTTTGTTTATGTAATGTATGATTCCTATATTTAATAAAAGTTATTATATTTTTATATCTAATAGACTCGCAAGTATAGTCGGATTTGGGTTTAGTACATAATCTCACACCCGTTTATTAAAAGAGCTTATATTTAGACTCAAACTACCCATTAAAACGAACTTGTTTTAAGGCTTGAGCTTGTGTTCTAGCTTATATTTAGACTCAAACTACCCACTAAAACGAACTTGTTTTAAGGCTTGAGCTTGTGTTCGAGCACGTTTGAGTATAGTTTGATTCGAATTTTGAAATAAACACCTTAACAATAACATGTATTTATATAAAATAACTCGACTCATTTAGTAAGAATAACTTGTGTCTATATAAAGTAACAACTATTTAACATTTTATAACCTATGTTGACTAGGTTTATAAAAGAAAATATTTATGTTGGAGAAATGTTAGGTCATGATGAGTATGGTAAACAACTATTTTAAATTTTATGACTTATGTTGACTTGGTTTATATAAGAACAAATTTATGTTGGAGAAATGTTAGGTCATGATAAGTATGGTTACATCATATGATTATTTATTTTGTGAAGTGCTTTATGATATGCTGAAACCAACTTAGTTTTAAATATATCTACACCTGCCGATTATTCTCCCATGCTCGCGGGTTTTTGCGATACTGGACTTCCGTCCACTTTTCTCCTCTCCCCTTCAGACCATGGGGTGTGGGCGTGGGGAGGAGGCCGGGGAGTCAACGTGGCCTCCTTCCCCGAGAAGTTGTGTTCTGGCTACACATTTTTAAATATGTGCGAATTATCGTCTTAAGGTTGAAAAATTCAACCCGCAACCCATAACACCCTAACCACAAGCAATATCTCGTTTTATGCAACCAATAAGAATATTTTTCTTGTTAAGAAATAGATAAAACTGCAACACACGGATACCCATTGTAATGGGCCGGTCAGCACAACATACAGGTATGTAATCCAAAATTTGAACTCTTATACTTAAGTAACCACCTTAAAATAGTCACTGAACTTTACGTAAATATATTGTTACCGAAGGGAAACGAGCTACTTGTAAATTCTCCCGGGGGTATACCCGTGTTAGAACCGATAAGAAAGCCTATCAACCTCAATCAAGCCAGCGAACACACCTTATCTGGAAACAAATTGTTTGAATGTTAATTAAGCATCTAACCTACCCTTTCAAGCTTGCGTAACAAATTTAATATGATTAATAATTTGTAATGAACCAAAGGGTCAAAACGGGTTTTGATCAAAATTGATAATTTAATGTTAACGTTTATCCATTTGACCCGTTAGAGATGTAGCACAACCCGAACTGACCCATTCATAACTAAACGAGTCAAAATGCCATGTCAGCACCATGGAAGCACGTTTACCTTGTCGAGAGCTGCTGCAACACACGCGACTTTCGTCTATATAGGTTGCTTGTATACCCATCATCCACGAACCAATCGATGTATCTTCATGAGCATAACTCTTTAGAGATGCGCTGCAAGATAATAATATATTGAAGGGCATACTAGTCTTTTACTCATTGAAAGGAAACAGAAGTTTCTAGAAGGAAGGCAAACCGGAAAAACAATGGAATGACATATGGGTAGTTAGGTATATAACTTACCTGTTTATGTTTATGTATTGAGCAAATTTTTTTGATAGAATAATAAGTGATCCAGCTGCATGCCGAAAATACCTGCACAAAAAGTAGGTTTTTTGTCCTAGTTATTTTGATTTCATCGACTTAAAGTTAGAGTAAATGTCCATTTAAGTCCCTGAGATTTGGCCCAAAATGTCACTTTAGTCCAAATATTTTTTTCACCTC
Organism: Scalesia atractyloides; assembly: GCA_947069175.1. Lineage (NCBI taxonomy): Eukaryota > Viridiplantae > Streptophyta > Magnoliopsida > Asterales > Asteraceae > Scalesia > Scalesia atractyloides. The sequence continues at coordinate 89,791,896 of CAMTDV010000004.1, forward strand.
TAGGTCCCTGGCGTTTCCATTTTTGGTCATTTTCGTCCATTTCATTAACTCCGTCAAAAAAACTCAGTTAAGTCAGGGGTAATTTCGTCAGTTCACTATCATACGAGTAAAAGTTGAGTAACAAAGTCAACATCTTAGTTTCTTCTTGCACCACATATATAAAAAGCAATATGGAGCATGAAACGTCATTACAATATCAAACTACAAAATTCATTACGAATCACAGTATTAAGCTTGTCGTTTAAAGGGCTGTTTATATTATTTTACTTATTAAGTTAAAAATACTTACGATTTCTCATCACCGAACTTCCACCAATCTGGTTCATACCATGGCTTTCCCTGACAATTGATAGACACTATCTTATAAGTCATGTATAATAACCCTAGTAATTGATATAAGGTAGAAAGAATCCATTCATTAGTCACTAATAAATGTTATTTTGGACATTAAAAATAAATTTAAAAAAATAAAATACAAAAATAAACAAAGTTGGTGAAGAAAGGGCAATGTTACTTACTCTTCAGCAACCACTTCTCCTGATTTCATGCATCCAATATAAACACTATCTTGATCACGACGGCTTTCAAGAAGTTCAATCAACCCCTCTGAAAAGGTGAATAAGATCGATAAATACAACAATTTTCTGGCATGTAAGACAAAAACGAATGGTATGATTCTTACCAAGATCAAGAGCAATATTGTTATCCACTTTTACGTAAAATTCCGCATCCCAGTTTTGAACTGCGGTGCTAAAGAAGAACTTTGCTTTCTTTGGTGATTCTTCATCAGCTTCCTCATGACCATCCTAAGAATCAAACACGTGATTTAGGAAGCATAAATGGTTATGTATAAGAAGAAATGGTAATTGCGTAATTAGCCAAGATTAAGTTTTGAGTAAAATGCCATTTTCGTCCCTGAGTTTTGGCCAGTTTTGCACTTTCGTCCAAAGGTTTGGTTTTCCGCATCTGGATCCAAAAGGTTTAGAATATTGCCATTTTCATCTGGCTCGTTAACTCCATTAGTTTTTCTCCATTAAGTCAGAGGCATTTCCGTCTCTTTTGTTAACTTAAAGGACAATTCGGTCTTTTCAGGGGTTTTCGGTCTTTTTACATAAAATGAAAAAGACTGAATTGCCCTTTAAGTTAACAAAAAAGACGGAAATACCTCTGACTTAACGGAGAAAAATGGATGGAGTTAACGAGCCGGATGAAAATGACATTTTTTCAAATCTTTTGGATCCAGATGCGGAAAAACAAACCTTCGGACGAAAGTCACAAAACTGGCCAAACCTCAGAGACGAAAATGGCATTTTACTCTTAAGTTTTATATGACCCTCTATAAAACTATATAACTTGAAGAAAAACCTACTACTCTTAACTTACAAGAATCAGGAAATCTTTTGTTGTGCGATTTTCCTCATCGATGTTACGGTCCAAGCTGTCACCACGATTAGGACTGAAAATTCGAAGATTAATTAGATTTGGTTAGTTGCCAAAATGAAGTATATACTAAAGATCGTTAGCCAAACTTTAGTACTGTATTCCAAGTTTATAACTTTAGCCAAATTGTTGCAAATATTTTATAAAAATATTTGTCAAATTGGTTGAAGGTTATCTTGTCTGTCAAGTTGGTGAATATACAGGTTTTCATCCACGAGAAAAAAAATAAAAATAATGTGAACTAAAAATAAAACTTAATAAATAAAACGAGTAGACAACCTCCGTCCAATTACAAAACGTATAACAATTCCTCTTTCTTCAAGCTTTTTCAAAGAATCACCTATAAAAACTCAAATAAATTAGCACTTTATTCTTCAGTCTAAAATCATATTATAAAAAATGATTAAAAAGTTTTTCAAACATCAACTAACCTTTTGGCATCCAAGATCCCCTGAAAACGTTTCTATTTAATCGACTACCGAATCCAGTATAAACGCCAATTACCGCAAGCAGTTTTTTACCAGAGGAAAGACCGGGTTGTTTTAACCGGTCCTTAAGAAAACCTTGACTTTTTGCTAGTGTTATTTCCATTTCTGCTTCAACAATTTTTCTCTCTAAATCCCTGAATAATAAACATTTACATAGAAATATAATTAGAATGTCGAGTGGTAACTCTAAAAACGATTATTTAAGTACACTTTACACACACAGATAAAAGTTGACCAAAAATTACTTGCATCCTAAGACCACGAGTTTGTCTTCAACTGTAAGAACCTTTGGTCTCTGCAAAAAAAAAAAAACACAAAAAAAGAAGTTAACAAAAGAAATCAATATACAAGTTTGTAAAGTTAAAAAAATACCAAAATACTTAGTTATCATTTATGTAACATTTAAAACAATTTAACAATCATAGAATTAAGCAAACCTCTGCGGAATTCTGCATAAGCAAATTAGCCAACAACATTCGGTTCTCAGCATCCTGCCATAACCTAGTAAACATAAAATACAAAAACTCGTTTAAGCTCATAATTAACAAGATAACTTTCAGTTTAGTAGGGAATAACAAAAACCCATAATTACCCTAAAAACTCCTACAATCACAAACCCTCATTTCACAAAACTGATATAGTTAATCAAGAATCTTGGTTTTAAAAAGGGTGTGGCGGTCTGACTCCTCTCTGATGCGTTTTGATCGAAAAATGATGCAGGATGCGCAATGCACGAAGCGCGCGCATCATGTATGCGAAGTGTTCATTATAAAAAATTTACTATAATATTATTTGATAATAGTTTAACTTGTTAGCTTCTAAACACTATAATATAAGATATTCTCATCATCTCTCGTCACATTTGTTCAATCAATTGTCAGATTTGAAAAACAAAGACCCATTGCAAACACGGTCCAATTTGTTCAGATACTAGTCAACTACATAAGTCGCGTATCCCCGCCATCATGTGATGCGCACATCATGGAATCAAAATGCATGAAGCGATTTCATCACTGCATCATGTAATGTGGGCACTATGCGCTTCTGATGCGCGCATTTTAGAACCAGAATTACAAAATTTATCAGCAACCCACAAAAGTTAAAAACTAAGAACCATTTCAAAAAGGAACCAAAAACACCCAAACCAAAATGAGTGAGTTCAAATATAAAAAAGACAAGACAAATATTATCAAAATTGAACTAAATTTGAGTCAAAAAATTTGTCAGATTTTTTTTTTTTTTGAAAATCCAGACAATTCAACTTTCACTCCTTTAGTAAAAACTAGTTATACCCATCATCAAAAATGGGATCTTTTAGCTACCCTTGTTGGCAATGTTCCTTTATGTAAAATTATCATCAAATAAAAACCCTAAAATTGGAACAAGATAATCATTTCAACTAAAAGCCCTAAATTCATATTCCCAAATTCAAAAACCAAGATCCAGATTCATCGAATTCTTCACCAATCAACAATTACAAACAACAAGATCAATACAAACAAAAAAACCCAACAATTATACATACGTATATATCTATAATAATTACCTGCCGGCGATGTAAAGCCAGGCGACACAAGAGAAGAAAGCGAAGAAGATTGAAGGTATGGAAGATCTTGAAGACGATGATGATCTGGACCGTTGTTTGTCTGATTTGGATATGGTTGTTGAGAGTGGCAAGCCCTCCTTGTAGTATGGAGGGCTGTTGTCCATTGTTGTTGTTGCTTGAAGAAATCAAGGAATTGCAGATGTTGGGGAGATCTGTGATGGGATGTTGGTTGATTTGGCGGATTTGATTCGAATCAGTGGATCTGTTGCAGTGAGAGAAGTTGTGTGTATAGGAAGGAGACTACCTAACTTGACTACCTAACTTTCAAGTAAACCGAACGTCCACTCTTTTCAATTTTCATAACTACAGGGAATTGTTGACTTAAAAAAGGAGAATAATAATAATAATTTGAAAACCGGGTGTAACTAGAGGTGCATAAATCGGTTAATTTCGTTAATCGGTTTAGTTAACCGGTATAGGTGATAATCTTTAAAATTCTGCTTTAGCTGGTTATTGCTTTAACTGGTTCGGTTAATAACCGGTTATTTAACTCATTATTTTCAGGTTTTAGGTTTTTTTCTTGGTTAACCGGTACATCGGTTAAAAATACCGGTTAATATCCTAAATATCTATAAATGGTTACAAAGCGCCAGTTTTTTAACCCCTAACCGGTTATTGGTGTATCGGTTATTAACCGCAAAACATTCACGTATCGGTTCGATTTGACGGTTCAACTGGTCGAACCAATAATCTAACATGTGGTATCTATATGAGATTTTAAAAGAAGGAAACAATTTTGAAGACCAGGTGTAACAATAAATCCTCTTTATTGGTTCAACCAGTCTGACACGTAATATGATATCTATATAAGATTTTAAAAGAAAAAATAATAATTTGAAGACCGGGTGGAACCATCAATTCTTTTTCAGATTCAATAGTTTGGCCAGTAATTAGACAATGATATGAAAGAGTGTAGTGAAAGTGTTATTCGTGGTTTAAGGCTTTAGTTCCATGATGGACATTACTAAATCATTGGCGGATCTTAAACTTAGCTTTCGGTAAAACTAGAGTCTACTTCTTAAGCGATTGATTGAATAAACGATTCTAGTCCAACCTATAATGTAGATGGTCATCAATCGGACCTATATATCCAGTCTACTTCTAAGTGCTATCTCAGATGTTAAAAAAGAGTGGTGTTGGCTAATCAGACTCCCATGTATCCAAGGGGGATGGTCAGAGATGTAATTGTGAAGGTGGGATATTTTACTACCCAGCTGAATTTTTAGTGCTTGATTGTGCCACAAGTGCCAAGAACGTACGACCTCTAATTATTCTGGGTAGACCCTCTTTAGCAACTGCTCATGTAATTATTAACTATGTTGATGCAATGGTAAGTATGAAGTTTGGTGACCGCTAATAGCTGACAAATGTGTTTTCAAATGTGACCAACCCTCTTATCACCGGTGAATGCCCAAAGCTGAAACTAGTGATAGCTGTATCTTTCCTACAAAGGAGAATCACATCAAAGTGGAGTGTTTTATGATTGACAGGTTTGTAGTGGCAGGCTGCAAAGTTGCAAGAAAAAGGAAAGTGTGGCTCATGAGGAGATGAGGTCAGAAAAAGGAAAGCCACAAAGGAAAAAAGAACCAAAAAACCGCATGAATTTACCACGTCATTGGCGGTCTACGTATTTAGAAATTGAGGGATACAACCATCCCACTCGATCACCATAAATTGGTAAAGTAAAATGAATTTTGTGGGTGTGTTTCCTAGAAACCCTCACAAAACTTCACTCGTCCAGTCGGCTCTACTGAGTGGTTTAAAAAGGCGTGTTGCATACGCTAAATGCAACTGTGATTCCTACAAAAGTGAGTTAGGGTTTTGTACCTTTTTTATTTTGTGTTTGTTTCATAAGCATTGCAGTAGCCACGTGTGGGGAAGTTACGCAAATATGTCAGGTTAGGAGTACTAAATGATACACATCAGGGTTAATGTAACATCCGTAAAAAACCGGGTTAACCAAACCCGCTTCGTTTATCAACCGAACATCCAGTTAAAAATTTCGTTGCGTATTTAATGCTCAAATCAATTTTAAACGATACATAATTAATAAATATATTAGAATATAAAATTTATAATTGAAAATTTATTAAAAATAACGAAATAAAAATATTATGCTGATGCCGGGTTTCGAATCCGGGTCAGCCGGGTAAAGCTTCAAGTCTTAACTCTCACTCACCAAACCACTCCGCCACTTGTGTTCTTTAGTAATATATCAAAACAATTAATTCAAATATCGAACCTCGATTTCAAATCAGTCAACCGACGCGCCCAATTCGCAGTCGTCGGAAATCCCGACGATTTCGCCATTTACTGTCGGTTTCTTGTGACTTAACGTGTATAATAACTCTTACATCGGTTATAATCGATGTCCAGTCCGCGACATCAGTCATAACCGCCGGAGAATTATTGACCAACGAATCAAGACGGTAATCAGACCCAATTCATCGATATTCTTCCCTATAAATACACACTCTAGCCTCTGATAATCTTTTCGCTCACAATCACACCAATTCTCGACGCAATTTCACTCGCCGAAATTTTTCTGCCATCACCGGACTTTCGCCGGAAAACCGAGACTCACATCAACACGGTAAATACCTCGACTCTCTCTGTTTCATTCCACTGTTAGACCGTTACTAACTAAATCCACCATCCAGAATCAATCCCAGACGACGTTGTCGGAAATTCTGCTTTCGCCGGAAAACTTCTGAAATTTCCAGAATCACGCCGTGAGCCGGTATGATCATTTAAACCTACTGATAATCGTTGCTCAGTAGTTCAATTTCACATCTAATCCATCCAAACTGTTAATTGATCCTAACAGCCGAAGTTCACAAAACAGAGCCGACGAATCCTTGCCGGAGTTCTGTGAAAGACACTGATCGGTACATCCTTTCCTCAAACCCTCTCCGTTCATTACCTTTCAATTGCTTATAATGCTTGTTAATCGAATTGGACATGAAACAGTGAATTATCATTATCTGTGTTCTTGAGCGAAGAAGACGAAGTTCGTTTATGTTATAAGATTAATTAAAATCAGTATTATGAACGGGTTAGACACACAGTCCAGCGGTGGACTGTGTGCAAACAAATACATACACGTCGCGAGTTCGATTCCTATCACAACCTTACTCTCTTAAATAAAATGCTCTTTTTAACCGAACCGGGATAACTCACATAATCATGTTAAGTATAATAAAAACCGGATTATTAACCAGGTTAGACACACAGTCCAGCGGTGGACTGTGTGCAACACTAACTCATACGTCCCGGGTTCGAGACTGGTTGACGGCACCGGTTCAAAGCAATTAAAATCCTTTTTAAAAATAAATGATTTTCGGATTAAGTTAAGTATATAAATATAATTAAAAACAGAAATATTTCGAGTTAGACACATAGCTCAGTTGGTAGAGCTGCGTGCACGCGTACGGGAGGTCACGGGTTCGAGTCTCACTCAGTGCAATAATATTCACAATCGAACCGGTCAACGGTCAACGGTCGTGGTCAACGGTCAAAAGTCAACATTTTTTTATTATTTTTATTTATTTATTTAATTTAAAAATCAATTAAAAATACTTAAAAATAACGTTTTTAAAGTTAGAAAATAGCCTTAAACTCACAAAAATATATCCAAAAATCCTATTTAAATTGTTAATAAAATCCACTTATTTACCGTACCTTTTCGTTATTAATTAGGTTAGTTATTCCTCGTCGATCAATCCTCTAAACTCGTGCGCATTCAACATCATCCACCGAACGCACCCAATGTGAGTGAATCTCTACAAATTCCCCGTTTTAATCACGTTTTTGGGGTGTATCATGTGTCTTATTATTTATTACATTTAAACTATTGTGCACCCATCATATTCATGATTAAATGTATATTCAACATGTATCATCTGTTTGTGTGATTATTGTTTAGATTAAATTTATCATTTTCAGTACATACATTATCATAGGCCGCCGCTCCCCATTACCTATGAGCGTTGAGCTGTTCCCCATTACCTATGAGCATGAACGAGGCGTTGCCAACATACGATCGGCTCCGTTTGATTGAGCCTTGATCGCACATACATCTTATCATAGGCCGTCTGCTCCCCATTACCTATGAGCGTGAGCCGTTCCCCATTACCTATGAGCGTGAACGAGACGTTGCCAACATTTACATTATCATTCATGTTACATATTCATGCAAGGTGGTTTGTTATTGTATGCTATTTGTTTGTTATTGTATGTTTATTTACGTTTGTTCATATATGATTATTGCACAATTTTTCCATATTAAATACAACAAGAAATAAATAATAAATGTTTTCTAACAAGGTTCACTCGCCAACTTTTGTTGATCCAAAAACCATTTTTACACATGATACAGGTGGACAGGATGAAGCAAGGAACACATAGGAAAGTGCCTTAGAAGAAAAATAATGAAGTTTAGAAAGATGTATAGAACATGTTGTATTTGTATGATTTGATTGTATGATCTCCTTTAAATTGTAATAATAAATATGAAACATTATAATAAATGTCATGAGCTTTGATGATAGGGGTGTAAGCATTTGCAAAAAGGGACTCAGGAAGCGTTTAATCAGGTCCATGTGCTCTTTCCTTTTTAATGAACTATTTGGTCTATGATTTGTAACCCAATAACTTGAGTGCCCAATAACTTAATGGCGTTGTTGTCGTCTAATTCTTTGGAAATGGCGCCATTTTGATCGATGTCGAAAAGGTCGGTCAAAAACTAGTTTAAATATCGGTCGTAAGTACCTTTACTAGCAAGAGTAAGTAGGGTCGTCTCCATAGGGAATACGTGGTTAGTGTTTGATTTAGGAGTCCATTGATTAACTATTATCGAAAAAGTATTATCTTTTTGTTGATTGTGAGATTGTTTAAAAGAATGCTTACTTTAATTAATTGGAAGAACAATTATGAAAAAAGGTATTCTACTACGTGTTTCGGGTTTGACAAAACACAACTGATATTATTAACCTAGTGAGAAGCCACTAATGGTGACTATGTATATGGTTAATTAGGCTGTAGATGAGGAACATAATTTAAGAGGTCGTATTCATACAACACCAATTCAATTGTATGAAACATAAATCCACAAACAAATCCTAGACCAAAAAGTTCATTAGTTTAAAGTTTCAACAAAACCAAATCTTTTAAACAAAAAACCACTATTGAATCTAACAATAACTTAATGGGTTACAGATTCAATTTCAAAAATCTAGTTGAGACAAGTATCAAAAGCATCAATTACAAACCATACACCTGGAGGAGATCACGAGTGAGATTTGCCGCTCATGGTGATGATTTGATCTTCAAAACTAATGTTAGAATGCATTATGGATGATTACATGATGATTGGATAATGTGGAATGATGAAAGGCCTTCAACCAAGTCGCCAAAAATCTCCTCTATATTGGTCTCCACGAACTAGAACAAGAGATCCCCTAAAAAAACCATAAAATGGTGTTTTATACCCAAAAATTGACTTCTCTATGCAGCCGCCATAGGCTACGTCGGTGGTCGTAGTCTACGACCATCCTAAAATCACCGTACGACCAAAAATCCCCCTTATGACCCTTGGTTACTGCCTTACTTTTTCTTTTTCTTTCATACGATACCCTACTTAAACTTTGACCGACCATTTGATTAATAAATAGATATGGAAAAAACATGAAACTAAAAAAAATTAAATAGGTTAACAACTTATGTTTGTTTTTATGGTGGTTAGTGACAACGATGGTGAAGGCGATGACATATAGGATGGCGGTTGTGGCTGCGTCAATGGTGGCTTAGTAGTGGCTGTGTGACAACGATGTCGTCGACGGCGGACACACGGTAGCAAAAAGGCGATGAATGCTGCCGGCTCATTTGAACTTATTATAAGTTAGCAAATTTGATAAAAGGGACTTATTTTGGACCAGTATATAATAATCTGAGTAAACCTGAACAACTCATCAAATAAAAAAATTCCAAAATTAATTCATCAAAAGGGCATCGCTCTAGCGGTACCCTATGACCTTCTCTATGAGAGGTTGCTGACTAGAGTCACATTTGTAAAATATTATGCGCAAGCCAGGGTTTTACCATGGTGAGTATGCTTGCAGTGCCAGCTCTGTCTACTATTGCAGGCATGGGTGGCATGTCACAAACGCCGACCCTACCCTGGACACAGTGAGGCAGATTCAAGTGGTACCGATGTTTATTAAAATTTTGTGCAACGGAAATTTCATGTGTCAGAGTTTTTGAGCACCGTAGTTTTCATTTCATAAACAGTGAGATGAAACCCATATTTACATAAATTATTTTTACGGGAATAAACCCTTGATTACAAAACAGGTTTTATTCAGGTGACATAGCCACTTATTTAAGCATGAGTGCCTCATAGCACTTTTTCCTTCCCTCATAGTAAATCACTTGAAACGCCTTGTAAAAACATTTGATCAATGAAAAAAATACTGGTGAGTTCATCCAATTGTATAAAAATACACTTTCTTATAATTACAACATTAAGGATTTTTACATCTTACAACATTTGTCACTCGGCAGTCCGTGTGACTGTGGTCATATCACTGTTGGTCATTCTCCCAACTAGTGAAGCTTATCAATTAGTGTATATGAAACCCCACATACTAATAATAGTTTTCCATGTAAGAATACATAGACTTAATCACTGTAAATATAAATAATAATTGGAAAATTTTAGGGTTTTGAAAGAATTTGATAAATTAGAATGACTCACATTGCAAACTTTAGGGTTCTCAAGCCTCCTGGGTTTAAGTCCTAGTTCCTACATATACACACAATGTAACACGTATTAGTGTAAGAAACCAAATCAAACTCTAACGATAATAACGATATCAAAACCACAAGGTATTAAGTATCACCTTATTAAGGCAGAACTTCAACTTTTCATTGCTAGGGTTTCCGATCAATCGGACATGGTATCGTTTCAGCGATTGGGGTTTCATACACGGGAATTGGGATAGAGATTCGGGAACAAAGATACGATTGTGCGAGAGATCGAATTTTTGAAAATGATTTGTGAAGAATGAAAGCCCCTGACCCCCTATATTTGTATCTGGAAAATGTCACTGTCACGCCACGCGACGAGACATGGTTTCCCCGTCACGACACGCGACGAAACAAACCAGTCTGGTCGTGTCACGTAATGCGGCAAGCTAGGGCATATGTGTCATGGGTTAGCCACGTAGGCCTGCCACGTGGGCCCACATGGCCTCCGGTGAATCTCGCTATGTCGCTCCACACGACAAGCTTCATAACCTCTGTCGCCTCATGTATGGGTGACAATTTTTTAGGGTTGTTATATGGCCTATTGCCTATGGGTGTATGTGCTTTATTAAACATTAAAAAATGTGCTTCATCCAGCTTTTACACATTTTATAAATAACAAGTGGGGTTACCACACGCGCTTCGTGGCGGGTTAGAAACGTAGATACAGTTAAGCAAATCATGAATGTGCAATAAAAATAACGACATGATGGTATATTCGAAAGTAACAGAAAAGTTAGCTCGTTGTATACGATAGCCAAGTTATTCAAACAAAATTTACACCAGAAACATATATCAAGATAAACATGAAAACAAAGCATTATAACGGGTTGGTTTGAACGTAGTTAAAAACATGTTTCAATGGTTTATATAGAGATGGGCACCGAACGGTTTAAAAACAAACGCCCTAAAAAAACTTTTAAAGCAACTGGCGAGTATAAAAACAATGTTACGAAAATTCATGTGAACTTAGATAAAAATAACCCATGTGGAGCCTTGATATTAAAAACAAAACCCATAAAAAATCACGTAACAAAAAAATCATTGAAAACTCAAAATGATAAAGTTCAAATATTGTAGCGTAAATTGGTTAATGAAAAAGGAAAAAAATCAATGAACTAAATTTAGGCGGTGTAAACAAAAGTTAAACTAAAGTGTAGGGGGAAAATATATCAACTAATTGCAATAGATGTATAAAAAATTATACTAAGGTGGGTGGAATAAAAAAAGAAAAGAAAAATATCTATACTTTCTATAAAAAAGGAGATTAGATGCTGACGTGTCAACCTCTTAGATATGCCACGTAGCCCACGCTGATGTCATAATTCTAATAAACAATAAACAATAAATAACTATGTTGATTTAACTTTGGCTCCATTTTTTAAAATTCAACCTAAATCTTTGGCTCCATTTTTTAAAATTCAAAACATTTAATATGCCCTAACCAAACCCAAATCCTATAAGCTCTTTCTCATTTCTAACAATTTGAAGCTGGATCTTTCTGACCCAGACGAACAATGCTTCTCCTTTCGCGTCTAGGGTTTTTCTCTCTCGCTCTATTCTCTTTGGATCTTAATAGATCTTCATATCAACGCTTCAAAACAAGGTTAGAATCAATACTTTCGATTAAACATACTGATTTTATCATTCTATAACTGTAAATCTTCGTTTTGATTGGCTGATTTGATCTTCATTCGTCATGACCTAGGGTTTGACGATCTTCGATCTGTTTACTTCTTTTACACACGAATGTTGGTTACAACAAGGCATGATTCTGATATTCATATATTATTCAGATTTGTATGTTCATCTAATAGATTTTGTTTGTATTTTGTAGATATATGTTCAATTATATTGTATTTAGGGATTTTCAACATTCATGTCGTTTTAGATGATCTTAAGTTTAGATTTTTTTTTCTAGATCTTTGTTTCAGCCTTTCGTGATAACTAAAAAGGTTCTTGGTGGTGGCTAGGGTTCGTATGGTGTAAGAACGGCGATGGTCTAACAACGAGTGGTGGGTATTGTTTTTGTTCTCAAAAATTAGGTTGCAAATGTGATTATTGAATTGTTTTCATCTTATTAGGTTTATAGTGGTTATTGAATTGTTTACATCTAGAAATCCTATTTGTAGTGTGTAGTTTATTTACTGTTTGTTTCCAAGACTACAAGTTTAGTGAAATTATCATTGCAGGGGTTTTGATGATGAAATTAGAGCTTTGGTCACAAGAAATCTTATAGGAAGAGGCATTCTTTTGCACCCCCAAACAAATTTGACACTGGTAATTTTTCGATTGTATTCACATAGATTAACTTTCTTGAATCTTCGGCTGATTTAAATTAAATACATATATTTCAGTGAGGATGTTGGATGCCATTAAAGTGGCTATTTAAACTAAATACATATATTTCAGTGAGGATGTCAGAATATTGATGGTGTTTCTGTTAGAATCGTGTGTTTTTCCAGAATGATTATCAGAATTTTAGTATCAATAATTAGTTGGTTCATCTAGAATTTGTGTTTGATCATCGATGCATGTTGTGTTAAGGGTAATGTTAGGGTTAGGTTTCTGATTATTGGTGATTTTTGACAGTTAGTGTTAGATTAAGTTGCAAATGTGTTTTGCATAATGGGATCTAAGTAATGTTTAGGAACACTGAATATGGTTTTTTTTAGGCTAAAATGTATTGACTGGTAACTCTTGACACATTTCTTAGTGGATATTCAGGTTTTTTATAACAAGAGTTACTTTGTGGTATATGCAGGTTCCTTTTGGGAAGGCAGCTTTCTTTCCTGGCAAATTGATACTTTGTGGTTTGTATTTTATGGAAAGATTAACCATAATAGTTACTTATATATGCTTATTTTACAGTTTTACATATAAATTTTTGTGCTTTGGTATATATAAATTTTGGTGCTTTAGTGATGGTTCAGGTCGGATAATGGATAAAATTAACAATAGTACGACCAATCACAGTCAAGAATGGTCCATCTGAATTTTCAAGGTATACACGCATAACCCGACTACTTAGTATATTATTTATTCCGCCTATATTATTAGTTGTGGTTAAATTTCGTGCGTGAGACGCGAGGGACTAACAAGCTTAATGCTCTTAGGCCTTAACCGACCAGCAAACAAACATTTGAAGTGATGAATATACAATTTAGATATAATGTAGTTAATACGAGTGAAAGATTAATATGATGAATAAGACTTGGAAGATTACTTTTAAACCTATTCAGTTTTTCGTATGGATTCGGTAACGAAGACTTGGATGATTACTTTTAAACATCTTTTTTTATTCGGTGTTTTTTCTTTTCATGTTTTGGTTCTAACTTCTAAACCTATTGAAGTAAGTGATTAGCTAACGTTTTCAATCGTATATAATATAGGTTAAATAATTAGTTTCCTACTACTAATTGCATTAGAAAGGGATAAGTTAGCTTATGTTCCTTCATTTGGTGGTGGTGCTGCACCTGAAGTTGCTGCTGCTGAGTAAAAAAAGGTTGTATAGAAAGAAGAGTCAGATGGCGTAAGCTCTCTTCTTATAAAATCTTTGGGATTCAATTGTTTATTTGATGATCTTCATTGAATTTCAGTTGACTCTGTATATGTTCTTAAGTCTAACAGAATGGCTGATAATAGAGTGATAGCTCAATCATTGTTAACCATTTATGTTAGTCAATGTGATTTGAATTGCCTAGATATGATGTAATTGACATGATTATAAACTATGTTCGGAAAAGTAAGCTTGAGGCGTCATGATCTCAAAAAGGCAGCTTGAGGCACTGTTTTTTTTTGTTTGAGGCATCGCTTTTGGCTGTGTTGTTACTTTAAGGAGCCTGTTGTATGAGGCGTTTGAATGTATATCTATTTTTATATAACATATTAACCTTATCTATTTGCAAAACTCTTACCTTCGCGTAAGAGTAATCAATACATCGAACAGGTGCATCATGATGGCCAAATATACCCTTCCTCTCTTATTTGAAAACAAGCCTGAGATATCCAGGTAGTTGTTTAATTTTGGAAAATATAAAAATGTTCTTTTGAGTAAGCCTATTGTTTTAGTTGAGTTACGTTTTTTTTCTATTTTTATAAGGAATCATGTAAACCTATGGTCTATGCAGTTCAAGTTATCCTTCTTAGATGATGCAAGTTGGAAAGAGATGGAGGCAACAATTTTAGCTCTTGGTGCTATAGCTGAGGGTTGCATGAATGCTCTCTATACTCATATAACTAAGGTTAGCCCTATGGTTAAATGTCATATAGTTTGAGGTTTGCTTTCATGACCTGACAGTTGTGTTTTCGGATGTGTTCCAGCGTAGTTCAGGACCAGGGTTGGTGACCAAAGAAGGTGATTAATAGGGGACTGGTAGTTATAGGAAGAGCAACTACGGTAGTAGGTGATGGTTAGTGCTTGACTTCATAAAATTTTCAATGAATCACTTTTCGGACATAATTTGATTCCATCGTAAAGATGGAAGACAAAGCAAAGAAAATTGAATTTCAATAATGCAGTTATAAGTAATTTTAGGATCTATGTCCGAAAAAAATATTTAGTTATTTAGTAAGTGAGCACACAGAGTCAGGTATGTGGCTTTTGGGTAGCAATTATGATTATATATTTTTTTGGAGTGCAGGGCTATAGCATTATGAAATCATGGATTCGGGCATCTCTTTAACTCGGACATATCTTTTGGGTCGTAAATGTATAATATTTTTATTATATCATCCGAGTCGCCCGTAACGAACGTCGAGTCCGTAACGAGTCGTAACTATATAATATTTTTATTTTATCGTCCGAGTCGTCCGTAACAAGTCGTTTCGTCTTCCTTCTGAAGAAGTAATTATCGTTACCTTTTATTAGAAAGAAATAGACAACACATATCAATAAGAGTAGTTAATTTGCTTTGATTTTATCTTATTTGGATCATGTTTTGACTTTAGGGCTTTTGAATTTACATATATCGTAACATTTAGTTACTCGGGTAGGATGGAACTTATGTTAGGGTCCTTGGTGATTTTATCTAATAATGAGCCTTTTATAGTGTTTACAATGGGTCATAAGGTAAATGAAGAGGCGATTCCTAATTATGATAACCTGTGTATTGCGAGTAATATAGAATGTGGTGATATAGAGACTTACAGTTCCTGACAAAGCTCAAGGATATACACCTGTGGTTTATAGTAAGTTCTTATTTGATCCGTTTCATGATCTTTATTGGATAAGAAGTAACATACCCTATGCTGCAGGAAAGATTCTACTATATGATGTAGAATTGTGTTGGATTTCGAGACCCCACTAATAACGAGCTTGTGTTATCGCTCGGTAGCAGTTTAATATTATAGGTTGATTCAAGGTACTACATCATTATTTAATACTACTGCATTATATATAAGCCAACAAACCTAAATATATGAGAGATAAACATCCTTTAATGTAACATTTGTAAAAATCGGGTCTCCAAAACCCACTCCGTTTTGTAATCTTGTACCAAGTTATAAAAGTTCCGTTAATTATTTATGATTATTTTGAGTTTAAACGTTACATAATTAATAAATAAACTAAACTATAAAAATTATATTTGATAAAAAGTTAAAATAAAATAAATAAAAAACATTTGAAGCTGCCGGGACTCGAACCCGGGTCAGCTGGGTCTCAAACGACTTAACCATCCCTCACCAAACCACTCCGCCACAATGTATTTTCTGTTAACTATATGAAAACAAAAGAAACTTATACACAAACTCAGTTTAATCAATATTACCAACTGAAAACCGATAATCGGCAAACCAATCGTTAAATCGATTGTTTACCTCACAATTGCACTTATAACCGATGTATTTCGGTTTCTAATTAAGTCCGAATTGAATGAACATAAAGATTCATCATTTCCGGTATTTGAAACCGAAAACTTATCAAACTCTGATTTAATTCAAGTTCTGATCATTTGCGCGATTCATAACTATCACAACAGCACTCAGTTTCATTTTCGTCAAGTTTCTAAACCGTAAGATTCTCTGAATCAGATCGCCGGAATTTTTCTGCAATTCACCGGAAAACCGGGACTCACATTCTCGCGGTAATTCTTTCGGCTCTTTTTGTTTAAAGCATGTGATTAGTCAATCTCTAACACAACTCCATCATCAGAATCAATATTAGCCAACATTTATCGGAAATCTTACCATCGCCGGAAAGTTCCTGAGATTGCCGGAATCCCTCTGTGAACTGGTAAGATATTCTGCACTTCTTTTAAACCTTGTTTAGGTGATTTAACCTTGTGAATAATCGATCCACACTGTTAATTGGTTCAGCAGTCGGAGTTCATTTCCTGTACCGACGAACCTTCGCCGGATTTCTGTGATTATCTTCAATCGGTAAAATTCTGTTCTTTAAACTCTCTCCATTCCTTACTCTTGAATTACTGTTAATGTCTAAGATCTTTGTAAATCACAAAATCAATCTTAACCAGTCGAATTACGCTGACCGTGTAATTCGACGAAGAAGATGAAGTGATATCAGAGTATAAGAGTAATTAAAATCTGGTTTATAAACGGGTTAGACACACAGTCCAGCGGTGGACTGTGTGCAAATTTCATATTCACGTCCCGAGTTCGATCCTTGCTACGCACACGCTTTACGTAATAACATTCCTTTTTAATCATGAACTAACCGGGTTAGAGCAGGTAGTTGTTAAGTATAATATAAATCAAGAATATAACCGGGTTAGACACACAGTCCAGCGGTGGACTGTGTGCAAAATAAACTTCACGTCGCGCGTTCGAATCCCGTCACAAGCACCGGTCCATGGAATTAAAACGTTTTTGCAAAATAAAGGAATTTTCGGTTAATTCGAATAAGTATATAAATATAATTAAAACTGAGTTTCTAACGGGTTAGTCACGTAGCTCAGTTGGTAGAGCTACGTGCACGTGAACGGAAGGTCACCGGTTCGAATCCCGCTTGGCGCAACATTTACCGCTGACCGAACCGGTCAACGGTCAATGGTCAAACAGTAAAAAAAAATAATATTTTTTTTATATACTTATTTGTTTATTTTAATTTAAAAATCAATTAAAAATACTTAAAAATAACATTTCTAAAGATAGAAAATAGCCATAAACTCACAAAAATATATCTAAAAATCCCATTAAAAATCCTTAATAAAATCCATCCATTTAATATACTTTTCCATTATTATTTAGGTTAGTATTCCTCGTCGAACCGCTCATCTAAATCGTGCGCATCTCACCATCTTCAATTCAACGCACCCAATGTGAGTGAACCTTTCAAATTCCCCGTTTTAATCACGTTTTGGGGTGTATCATGTGTCTTTGTTTATTTACATATTATAACGAAACTATTGTGCATACATCATATCATGACATGTGTATTAGTTTGTTGCTGTTAAATAGTTATTATTGGATGCAAATTATCATTTCAGTACATGCAATTGCCGAGGCCGCAGCTCCCCATCCATCGAGGTTGAGCTTGATCCCCATTTTATTATGCGGTTGATCTTGGCGTGCCCGCACGATCGGCTCCGTTTGATTGAGCCTTGATCGGTCATTTCATTTTACATATCAATACATGCAATACGCTCGGCTCCGTTTGATTGAGCCTTGAGTGCACAGTTCAATTTACATTTCCAGTTCATGCAATACGTTCGGCTCCGTTTGATTGAGCCTTGAGCGCACAGTTCAATTTACATTTCCAGTTCATGCAATACGATCGGCTCCGTTTGATTGAGCCTTGATCGCACAGTTCATTTATGTTAGTTATCATATGATATTGGTATATTCATGTATGCTATCCAGTGTTAATATATGTTATAATTGTAAATGCTATTTGCCAATGTTTGAATACTTACATGTGCTCTTTTATGATTATGCACAATATTTTATTGATAAACAAACCATAATATCATTGTCAAATGTTTATCTAATAAGGTTCACTCGCCAACTTATGTTGACCCAAAACCTCCCATTTTACACATGATACAGGTGAACCAGCAGCAGCTAGGAACACATAGGACCTGGATTAGAAGAAATAAAACGATTTAGTATTTGGATTGTTATGTTTGGTTATTTTCCCTTGTATTGAATGAACATGTTTGGATGTTTGAGAATGTAACTTTGACTTCATTAATTATGAAACATAATAGTAAATGTCATGTGCTTTGGTGATAACCCAATTATGCCCCGACTTTTATTTCCGCTGCGGGTCGGGGTGTGACATTTAATTTGCATTTAAGCCACCTTATGTTAGTGCTTCTCATCTACAGCTAAAAAATCTCAATCTGAACAGGTTGAGATTTTTTAGCCAGAAATGTGACGCACTAGCATAAGGCTGCTTAAAGCAAATTTAAAGATGTTTACTTTCCGTATATTCAGGTTTGCTGCCTTATACATAATACATGGATTTTAAATAATGATATAGTAGCTTGATTAAACTCGCACCATGTAAAGTGGAAAGAATCGTCCTGCAGCAGCCAATTCTTTAGTGGAATTGAAGAAATCATTATCACAAATACGAGGAGCTATGTAGATATGATATCTCGTAAGTTACTCGGTTTACCATTCCATTTCTATACTTCTAAATCTAGCTTAGATATGTTCGCTTCCAACAACCTGTTTTGCGTTTTGAAGTGAAAGTTCATTTCTTTGTATGTTGTAGTTTGTATAACGCGGTATTTAGATGTTGTTGTTGCCGTTGCCTACGCTGCCGCTGCTGCTACTACACTTTTGCTTTTTTACTTTCGTTAGTTAAAGTTTAATGAACATAGATGTATGAATATTAAAAATGTTTTTTGATAGGAATACATATGCCATTGTCTCTATATACTTACAAGTAATTGTTGTTTTCTTTGCGTGCTATTGAGAGTGATGTGATATCCCGGGTTTTTCGGACAACTTACACGTGACACATGCCGAATAATGTATATGCTAAGTATTAAACATGCACGAGTTAAATGAATACGTGTTGTGTGTTGTGTGATTGTTTTAGTTATAGAATAATTACAGTAGATATGTACACGAACTGAACCGAACCGCGACGCGAACCAACTTCGATTCATTGTGACTCTAGGAGTAACAAGTTTTAAACTTTAACTCAAGTCAAGTCCTCGGCCAAGATCAAATCCAAACCGAGAGCAAACCTAAACCCTAAACCAAAACACTCTCGGCCGAGATCAAGTTCAAAACCGCGAACTTATTGAAGTTCAAACCCAAACCGAACCCACCCAAGTCCCTCGGCCATAAACCCAAACCAAACCGTAACCCTATCCCTTGCGCCTCTATATATCATCCATTGCATGCACTCATTGGCAAGAACACAAAACCCTAGACAAAAAAAACTGCCGTCGGCAGCCCCCTTCCTCCTTCCAACCGATCGAGATCAGCCCCATTGTGCACCTTTTCAATTGCAAACAAACAGCCCTACACTTCCTCTCGGTCGTAGCAGCAGCAGTCATCGCCATCATCATCATCTCCTGGTCGCATGCAGCCGATTGTTCACCTTTAGTCGATCAACAAAACAGCCCATTCTCGGTCGCGACTTTCCTGGAACAGCAGGATACTCTTTGTCCAAACCTCGGCTTGTTTACCTAGTTATCAAAGGTTAGAATCCAGCATATGTTACAAGATAGTATTCGGTTATATGTGTGTTGATTTTGTTGTTTGTTTCGGATTGATTGATTGAATGAAACGATTGTGTGTTTTCGGAGTATACATGTGTTAATCGGCTGATGTATCATAGTTACAAGTATGGTTGTTTCCGGAACATATAAGGTTGCCAAGTATGATTGAACGAGAAGTTAGGCTAGCCGGTTTGTTAATGATGTTTACATTAGATGATTGTATGGTTTCGGATTGTTTATACTAGATTGAATGTTGTTTGAAAGCTGAATGTATAGGCTGTGATTTGTGCATAAAGACTAAAGTTATTGAGTAGGGTTTGCATGGATAAGTTGTTAGTAGTAAACTATGATTAAAAATCGGTTCTTGCTCGCTTAGGTTGATCAATAGGAACGGTGTATGTAAGTTGTAATAATAATATGCTGAAACAGGATGCTGAGTAAAAGTTACAGCCGACTTCATCTGGCTGTAACTCGGTCGATAGTTGTCGAAAAACAGATTTTCTGATGTCTAGGACGTAGAGATTTGAATAAGGAATCTAATGGCACTGGATTCATAATTTTCTGAAATCGTTTGATATTTTTAAAGGGCCAAACAAGTTCAGTAGCTAAAGCTGTGAAAATTCTGGAATTTTGTTGGTTGTTTATCAAGTTGGATTTTAAAATCAGTAGGGAGTTGAGTCATGATTTTTGTACAGCAACTAGGTATGGAAATTTCCGGGCAACTCCAACTGGAATTTTGTTAATTGGTCGATCGGTGATTTTTAAATAAATTCTTTCGTGGGCTGCGGTCAGAAAGAGATAAATCAGACTGCAGCCTAACATATTTATATTTAAGGTTAATTGGTAAAGATCTAGGACTTGGGAAAATTATATAAATTTCTATAGTATAAATGTCACCTACTGTAAAAAATATTGGAATTTTTGGAATGTTAGAACTATTTTATAAAAATCCTAGAAAACAGCTGAATAATTGAGTGTTAAGCAGAAAGTTGATAACTTGTGATTTTATGCATTAAAGTGTTGCATGGATTTGGAATATGTTCATGATAAGTTGTTTGATTACTATGATCACATGAGAATACTTGCATGCATGTTTGAGTGTTAGATATGTTGTTTGTGTGTATCACTGTGTGAGTAAATTGCGTGTGGAATTTGTATTGGTGTGATTTCACGCTGACGTGTAATTAATTGGTTTGTTAGGACGCAACTAGCGGTCCCATCTCTTATAACATCTTTGCTACACTAACCGAGCAAATAAAGGTGAGTTCACGGCCCCTAACTCTATCCGGTTTTTAAACAACAGGGGGAGAAACATGTATACACTCTCAAACTCAATCTCTTTACGTTATACGAATTTAACGTCACATAACTATACGGTAACTAAGTTAATGTTAATGTAATGTTATGGTCACTAAGCAGCTTTATCACTTAAGTCCTCGACAATCTCCTCGGATCGTTAGTATTTGGGTTAAATAGCGGGGGAATTATAAGTAGTACTACTGGGCCCGACAAGCCCCATCCGAGGTAGTCGCGCTAGCCGACCTGGTATGGTCAACGGGTGAATAATTGGCCTAACACCGCCATGGTCATGTGATAGGCCTGGCAAAACGGAGGCACAACAGTCAGCTTCGATCGCGAACTCTTACGTGACATGACTTTAGGCTAGCTACCTATATATTAACATTGAACTTAATTACTAATCAACTTAATATTCCGGGTTTGGAATATTGGAAACATCAACTTATTATCCCGGGTTGGGGATAATGGAAATAACAACTTAATATTCCGGGATGGGAATATTGGAAGCAACAACTTATTATTCCGGGATTGGAATAATGGAACCGATACGTTATCCCGGGTTGGGGATAACGGAGTAATTAAACTATAACCGAACAAACGAATTTATGAAAACCTGTGAACTCACTCATCTTTAATGTTGACACTTGTTTCTTTACATGTTTCTCAGGACGCTGGGAGCTCTAGGTGCACGCACATGCATTGAACAAGACATCATTATCGAGTCTTATTTATTAATATTGTTTTGGGATTTTTCATTTGTTTTGGCGTTTGTGTTGGCGCCCGCATCACTACTTATTTATGCTTCCGCTCAAACTTTAAAACTAATGCTCTGCTAAATATTGGTAATTGATATAAAATCTACAATGAACGATTTTGGAAAACGTATTATCAAATCATGTAGAGTCGTTCGATGTACTAGTGTTTCAGATTCTGGTTTGCTCACACGCCTCGCGGTAAAACTCCGCAAGTGGAAATTAAGGGTGTGACAGATTGGTATCAGAGCCACTAGCTATAGAGAACCAGGTTTGCATTAGAAGTAGACCTAAACTATAGCTGATATCACGACACTAGACTTAGTTTGGCACCGAATTATTATATCTTGTTATGCAATATGCCACAATCGTGTTTGGTAGATTATACCCTCATAATAAGAAATGAAAACAACTCGTAACTAACTACACGACCTAACAGGTAATATCATCATCCTCATCGTCATCATCGTCCGACAGACTTACGCCACCAAGGGCACCAGGAAAGGCACCAATGGTGGAACCCATACCACCTTATGGCGTGGAGACACGCTCAGCAGCGAGGAAAAGGCTCGCTCTGGGGGAGGAGTCGTCGTTACACCCAACTATTGCTGTACCGGTTGAACCGGTTAATCCTGTAGAAATAGGAATTGACATGCTTAGAATCCTGATGCATACACAACAAAAACAGTTAGAAAGAATGCAGGAAACCATCCTAGCACAAGGATGGATGATCCGACACCTTACCGGAAAGACCGACTCGCTCGAAGAAGAGCATCGTACGAGCAAGATAGCTCGTAACACCATAGCCAGAGATCTGCGTGCTGAGCAGATAAGAGCCGACTGGCTGGAGGACAGAGTCCTGGAAAATAGTTGGAACATTCAGGAACTGCAAAATCAAGCACTTGCACCAGCACAGGCCCCTCCAGTGCCGGTAGAGGAGGATCCAGAAGAGGATCCAGAGGAGGATCCTGAAGAGGATCCGGAGGAGGACCCAGCTGAAGAAGCTGGAAATGCCGCACAGGATGACGGCAACGACAGTGACTTGGGGAATGGAGACGTAGACGACTGACACGTCTCGTTTATATTATTTGTTTTCCTTCAGTTTATTTATTTTCCCACTTGTGTTTAAACTTGAGACTTTATAGTGAATTCGTATGTGTGATTTGCACTTTTGTAAGACGTTGAAATTTCAGTTAATCAAGTATTTCTTTTGATTATTTAACATATTGAGTTGACATAACTTACTAATTATTAAAGTACGAAGTAGGATAACTATATTGGATATATAGACTGATCGGAGTGTGCTTGTGTTGTGTTTCGAAGATCTAAATGGCGACTGGAAGACGTGGAAACCTTAACTTGACGCCCGAAGAGCTAGCTGCCATGATTCAGGAGCATGTGAACGCAGCTTTAGCGGGTGTTCAGAACCAGCCGGCAGGTAACCATTATTAAATTTTCGCGTGAAAATCTAATAGCGAGGCTAGTAAAATTCCTTGCTGACTTCCTGTTCTCTGTCAGCAGGAGGGGGCTTTAACCCCTACAAGATGTTCCTGGATGCAAAGCCAATCAAATTCTCGGGGGCGGAAGGACCCATTGGATTGGTCCGCTGGATCGAAAAATCAGAATCCGTTTTTGAAATGTGCAACTGCCTAGAGGCAAACAAGGTCAAATACGCAGCCTCAACACTGGAAGATGGGGCATTGACATGGTGGAATGCCCAAGTCCAAACACGTGGGCTTATAGCTGCAAATGCAATGGCATGGACTGAGTTCAAAGCCCTGATTAAAGAGGAGTACTGTCCACGAGACAGAGTGCAACAATTGGAGCAAGCTCTATGGAACCACAAGATGGTGGGATCGGAAATTGAAGCTTACACCGCAAAACACCATGACTTAGTATTTCTGTGTCCTGATTTGGCCAACACGGTGGAGAAAAGACTCGAGTTCTATCTCGGGGGTCTGGTTCCGGAAATTCAGGGTATGGTGATGTCTAGTAACCCTGTAACTGAACATCAAGCAATCCGATTGGCTCACAAACTCACCGATAAAGCGGTGGAACAGAAGAAACTGCCAGCACGGGGTACCACTGAAGTCGCCCCAGATAACAAAAGAAAATTTGAAGACTCCACTGTTCGACAGTCTTCGTCATCACATCCGCAGCAAGGGAACCAGAAACGGTTCAATCATTACCACAGCCATCGGGGTCATCAAAATCATCCCGCCAACAACAACAACAACAATATCAACAACCCGAATGCAAGCGGCTATGCGGGTCGAAAGCCGCAGTGCAACCGCTGTAATCTCCACCATAACGGCCCTTGTGCCGGAAGTCGCTGCCAAAGATGTGGCAAGGTGGGACATGCAGCAAAGGATTGTCGTGGGGAAATCATGTCCCAACAAAATCAGAATCAGCCCCAGGGTCAGCAGCAGGGTATAAACCGGGGATGCTATCAGTGTGGTAGCACTGCTCATTTCAGAAGAGACTGCCCACAGTTGCGCAACAACAACAATAATGGTGGAAACAACCACAACCACAACAACCACAACAATAATAACAACAACAATGGGAACGGTGGCACAGGAGGTGCCAAAGGTCGTGCATTTACCTTGGGCCGCGGAGAGGCCAGGAACGACACGAACGTGGTCACCGGTAAGTTTCCCCTTAATGAACATTTTGCTACTGTGCTTTTTGATACGGGTGCGGATAGGAGTTTTATATCTGAGTCTTTTAGGAAGAACCTAAATCTCACGCTTAAACCCTTAGAGACCCCTTATGTGATAGAATTAGCCAATGGTAAATCGGTAGATGTGACCCAAATCGTATCCGGCTGTCAACTCAAACTCGCGGGCCACACTTTTACCATTGATCTGATGACAACTACCCTGGGTAGTTTTGACGTGGTAGTCGGAATGGACTGGCTATCCGACGTCCGCGCTGAAGTCCTCTGCTTCGAAAAGTCTATCCGTATTCCACTCTCTAACGACGAAATCCTGACAGTACAAGGCGATAAGGCAAGCGCCGTCACCAACATCATCTCATACATGCAAGCGCAGAAGTATCTTCGGAGAAAGAACTCCTTCGCTTTACTCGCACTAATTACCGAACAGCCTAAGGACGAGAAACGTATAGAAGACATCCCTGTCGTCCGTGATTTTTCCGATGTATTCCCAGAAGAACTACCTGGTCTTCCACCACATCGACAATTGAAGTTTGAAATCGAATTGGCAAGCAATGCAACTCCTATCGCCAAGGCTCCATACCGCCTAGCTCCAGCCGAGCTGCAGGAGCTGTCTTCCCAACTTCAAGAGCTGCTAGAAAAAGGATTTATCCGACCAAGCGTTTCGCCATGGGGAGCTCCGGTCCTGTTTGTCAAGAAGAAGGACGGGACTTTCCGCATGTGCATCGACTATAGGGAACTCAACAAGGTTACTGTCAAGAACCGATACCCGTTACCTCGCATCGATGATCTCTTCGACCAACTTCAAGGGTCAAGTTACTACTCTAAGATTGATTTACGGTCCGGTTATCATCAGCTACGCGTCAGGGAGGAGGATATCGCCAAGACGGCATTTCGCACTCGGTATGGCCATTACGAGTTCTTGGTTATGCCATTCGGTCTCACTAACGCACCTGCGGTGTTCATGGACCTCATGAACCGCGTGTGTAAGCCATACCTCGACAAATTTGTCATTGTGTTCATCGATGACATACTCATCTACTCCAAAAGTGAAGAAGAGCATGCTGAATATCTACGATTACTGCAAGGATTACTTCAACAGGAAAAACTATATGCCAAGCTTTCGAAGTGTGATTTCTGGATTCGGGAAGTTCAGTTTCTCGGGCACGTCGTGAATGAAAAGGGTATCCACGTAGACCCTGCCAAGATTGAAGCCATCAAAAAACTGGGAAGCACCTAAGACACCGACGGAGATCCGCCAATTTTTGGGATTGGCTGGTTACTACAGACGCTTCATCGAGGGATTTTCAAAGATCGCACAACCGCTTACTACCCTCACCCAGAAAGGCATCAAGTATGCTTGGGGTGAAAAGCAAGAAACAGCATTTCAATTGCTGAAGCAGAAACTTTGCAGTGCACCCATTCTGTCCTTGCCGGAAGGGACAGATGACTTTGTAGTGTATTGTGATGCTTCCATTCAGGGATTGGGATGCGTACTCATGCAACGCGATAAGGTCATCGCGTATGCGTCGCGACAGCTGAAGGATCACGAGAAAAACTACACGACGCATGACCTAGAATTGGGAGCAGTAGTGTTTGCCCTTAAGATTTGGAGACACTACCTCTATGGAACAAAGTGCACAATCTTTACTGACCACAAAAGCCTCCAGCACATCTTTGATCAGAAGGAGTTGAACATGCGACAGCGTCGCTGGGTCGAACTCTTGAACGATTATGAGTGTGCCATTCGGTATCACCCGGGTAAAGCTAACGTGGTAGCTGATGCCCTCAGTAGGAAGGAACACTTGAAACCTCGTCGCGTACGAGCACTACAACTCACTATTCATTCGGGACTACTCGATCAAATACGCGACGCCCAGTTAGAAGCAGTTAAGGAGGAAAACATCAAAGCCGAATCAGTGGGAAAAATGGAACGCGATTGGGAAGTAAAGCCCAATGGAGCCCGGTATTTCATGAATCGCATATGGGTACCTCTCTACGGAAACCTCAGAGAGCTAGTCATGGACGAAGCTCACAAATCTCGATACTCTGTCCATCCGGGTTCGGATAAGATGTATCAAGACCTTAAAGCTGCGTATTGGTGGCCTAACATGAAAGCCGATATAGCCACCTACGTGAGTAGATGTTTGACTTGTGCAAAAGTCAAGGTGGAGTATCAAAAGCCATCGGGCTACTCCAACAACCTGAGATCCCAGTGTGGAAATGGGATCAGATCTCAATGGATTTCATCACTAAACTCCCGCGAACCTTGGGTGGTTGCGATACTATCTGGGTGATTGTGGATCGTTTAACGAAGTCCGCACACTTCCTAGCTATTAAAGAAACAGATAAGATGGAGAAGTTGACTCGCATCTACATTAAGGAAGTAGTTTCTCGGCACGGTGTGCCAACGTCCATCATCTCAGACAGAGATGCTCGCTTCACATCAAACTTCTGGCGGTCACTCCAGAAAGCGTTGGGAACCCGCCTGGATATGAGCACAGCCTATCACCCTCAGACTGATGGTCAAAGTGAAAGGACCATACAAACCTTGGAAGACATGCTTAGGGCATGCGTAGTGGATTTCGGAAATAGTTGGGAAATCCACCTGCCTCTAGTAGAATTCTCATATAACAACAGCTATCATACGAGTATTTCGGCAGCACCGTTTGAGGCATTATACGGTCGTAAATGTAGATCACCGGTCTGCTGGGCAGAAGTCGGTGACAGTCAACTCACAGGCCCTGAGTTAATACTTGAGGCCACTGAAAAGATTGTACAAATCAGAAACCGCATGGCGGCGGCACGAGATCGACAGAAAAGCTACGCTGATCAACGACGCAAACCGCTCGAATTTCAAGTAGGCGACCGCGTCCTACTAAAGGTGTCACCCTGGAAGGGTGTAATCCGCTTTGGAAAACGGGGCAAACTTAACCCACGGTATGTAGGCCCGTTTGTAATCTTGAAACGTATTGGACCCGTAGCATATCAATTAGACCTTCCTGCCGAACTCAGTGGAGTTCACAACGTATTTCACGTTTCAAATCTGAAGAAGTGCCTATCAGATGAAACTTTAGTTATTCCATTGGATGAGATCCAAGTGGATGAACAACTACACTTCGTGGAAAAGCCTATTGAGATCATGGATCGTGAGATCAAGACTCGAAGGCACAGCAAGATTCCAATCGTTAAAGTTCGTTGGGACTCTAAGCGTGGACCGGAGTTCACGTGGGAAAGAGAGGACCAAATGAAAAGCAAATACCCACACCTCTTCGCAACTGAGCAGCAAACTAACGATACCAGTAACTAAATTTTCGGGACGAAAATTCTTTCAACAAGGGGATGATGTGACAACCTGGAAATTTCTCATACTTTCGTGTACTATTGTTGACTAAATTCTTGTGCATGGCACTTGGAAATCTTTGTGTATGACACTTGGGAACTTCTTGTAACGTTGCGTACCATTATAAACGAACTAACTCTTTGTGCGTGGCAATCTAAACATGTACGTTACATGCTAAACCGCGTTTACTCAATTTTCGGGACGAAAATTCTTTCAACATGGGGATAATGTGATATCCCGGGTTTTTCGGACAACTTACACGTGACACATGCCGAATAATGTATATGCTAAGTATTAAACATGCACGAGTTAAATGAATACGTGTTGTGTGTTGTGTGATTGTTTTAGTTATAGAATAATTACAGTAGATATGTACACGAACTGAACCGAACCGCGACGCGAACCAACTTCGATTCATTGTGACTCTAGGAGTAACAAGTTTTAAACTTTAACTCAAGTCAAGTCCTCGGCCAAGATCAAATCCAAACCGAGAGCAAACCTAAACCCTAAACCAAAACACTCTCGGCCGAGATCAAGTTCAAAACCGCGAACTTATTGAAGTTCAAACCCAAACCGAACCCACACAAGTCCCTCGGCCATAAACCCAAACCAAACCGTAACCCTATCCCTTGCGCCTATATATATCATCCATTGCATGCACTCATTGGCAAGAACACAAAACCCTAGACAAAAAAACTGCCGTCGGCAGCCCCCTTCCTCCTTCCAACCGATTGAGATCAGCCCCATTGTGCACCTTTTCAATTGCAAACAAACAGCCCTACACTTCCTCTCGGTCGTAGCAGCAGCAGTCATCGCCATCATCATCATCTCCTGGTCGCATGCAGCCGATTGTTCACCTTTAGTCGATCAACAAAACAGCCCATTCTCGGTCGCGACTTTCCTGGAACAGCAGGATACTCTTTGTCCAAACCTCGGCCTGTTTACCTAGTTATCAAAGGTTAGAATCCAGCATATGTTACAAGATAGTATTCGGTTATATGTGTGTTGATTTTGTTGTTTGTTTCGGATTGATTGATTGAATGAAATGATTGTGTGTTTTCGGAGTATACATGTGTTAATCGGCTGATGTATCATAGTTACAAGTATGGTTTTTTCCGGAACATATAAGGTTGCCAAGTATGATTGAACGAGAAGTTAGGCTAGCCGGTTT
Organism: Scalesia atractyloides; assembly: GCA_947069175.1. Classification (NCBI taxonomy): domain Eukaryota; kingdom Viridiplantae; phylum Streptophyta; class Magnoliopsida; order Asterales; family Asteraceae; genus Scalesia; species Scalesia atractyloides. The sequence goes on from CAMTDV010000004.1 coordinate 89,821,117, forward strand.
GTTAATGATGTTTACATTAGATGATTGTATGGTTTCGGATTGTTTATACTAGATTGAATGTTGTTTGAAAGCTGAATGTATAGGCTGTGATTTGTGCATAAAGACTAAAGTTATTGAGTAGGGTTTGCATGGATAAGTTGTTAGTAGTAAACTATGATTAAAAATCGGTTCTTGCTCGCTTAGGTTGATCAATAGGAACGGTGTATGTAAGTTGTAATAATAATATGCTGAAACAGGATGCTGAGTAAAAGTTACAGCCGACTTCATCTGGCTGTAACTCGGTCGATAGTTGTCGAAAAACAGATTTTCTGATGTCTAGGACGTAGAGATTTGAATAAGGAATCTAATGGCACTGGATTCATAATTTTCTGAAATCGTTTGATATTTTTAAAGGGCCAAACAAGTTCAGTAGCTAAAGCTGTGAAAATTCTGGAATTTTGTTGGTTGTTTATCAAGTTGGATTTTAAAATCAGTAGGGAGTTGAGTCATGATTTTTGTACAGCAACTAGGTATGGAAATTTTCGGGCAACTCCAACTGGAATTTTGTTAATTGGTCGATCGGTGATTTTTAAATAAATTCTTTCGTGGGCTGCGGTCAGAAAGAGATAAATCAGACTGCAGCCTAACATATTTATATTTAAGGTTAATTGGTAAAGATCTAGGACTTGGGAAAATTATATAAATTTCTATAGTATAAATGTCACCTACTGTAAAAATATTGGAATTTTTGGAATGTTAGAACTATTTTATAAAAATCCTAGAAAACAGCTGAATAATTGAGTGTTAAGCAGAAAGTTGATAACTTGTGATTTTATGCATTAAAGTGTTGCATGGATTTGGAATATGTTCATGATAAGTTGTTTGATTACTATGATCACATGAGAATACTTGCATGCATGTTTGAGTGTTAGATATGTTGTTTGTGTGTATCACTGTGTGAGTAAATTGCGTGTGGAATTTGTATTGGTGTGATTTCACGCTGACGTGTAATTAATTGGTTTGTTAGGACGCAACTAGCGGTCCCATCTCTTATAACATCTTTGCTACACTAACCGAGCAAATAAAGGTGAGTTCACGGCCCCTAACTCTATCCGGTTTTTAAACAACAGGGGGAGAAACATGTATATACTCTCAAACTCAATCTCTTTACGTTATACGAATTTAACGTCACATAACTATACGGTAACTAAGTTAATGTTAATGTAATGTTATGGTCACTAAGCAGCTTTATCACTTAAGTCCTCGACAATCTCCTCGGATCGTTAGTATTTGGGTTAAATAGCGGGGGAATTATAAGTAGTACTACTGGGCCCGACAAGCCCCATCCGAGGTAGTCGCGCTAGCCGACCTGGTATGGTCAACGGGTGAATAATTGGCCTAACACCGCCATGGTCATGTGATAGGCCTGGCAAAACGGAGGCACAACAGTCAGCTTCGATCGCGAACTCTTACGTGACATGACTTTAGGCTAGCTACCTATATATTAACATTGAACTTAATTACTAATCAACTTAATATTACGGGTTTGGAATATTGGAAACATCAACTTATTATCCCGGGTTGGGGATAATGGAAATAACAACTTAATATTCCGGGATGGGAATATTGGAAGCAACAACTTATTATTCCGGGATTGGAATAATGGAACCGATACGTTATCCCGGGTTGGGGATAACGGAGTAATTAAACTATAACCGAACAAACGAATTTATGAAAACCTGTGAACTCACTCATCTTTAATGTTGACACTTGTTTCTTTACATGTTTCTCAGGACGCTAGGAGCTCTAGGTGCACGCACATGCATTGAACAAGACATCATTATCGAGTCTTATTTATTAATATTGTTTTGGGATTTTTCATTTGTTTTGGCGTTTGTGTTGGCGCCCGCATCACTACTTATTTATGCTTCCGCTCAAACTTTAAAACTAATGCTCTGCTAAATATTGGTAATTGATATAAAATCTACAATGAATGATTTTGGAAAACGTATTATCAAATCATGTAGAGTCGTTCGATGTACTAGTGTTTCAGATTCTGGTTTGCTCACACGCCTCGCGGTAAAACTCCGCAAGTGGAAATTGAGGGTGTGACAAGTGATTATATGCATCTTTTTTTCAAGGGTCAAGAAAGTTTGATGGGTTTAAGGGTATTTTAGAGAGTTGAGTTGTAGTTAACATTTTATGTTTTTTTTCAAGGACTGCATGTCTCAATGTGATTTAATTTGAAATCACCCACACATGGTTGTGATGGGAATAACTGAATTGGCGTTTGGGTTCCTCTTTTTAGAGAATTGGACAAATATAGGATTCAACTGAAGCCGTGAAAGATGAAGACAATCTGAATGATTTAAAGGTAAAGGCATTGTAAAAGAAACTTTAATCATTATCAACCAAAATAATATTTTTATTTTATCGTCCAAGTCGTAACGAGTGAAGTGCTTTTATGGTTTGGAACTATGTTGGTTTGAAATATATTAGTTTGGAACTAAATGATGTATTAGATAATTATATTTTAATTAATGAGTTTTCTATGTTAGAGAAATTAAAAATGTTTTGTGGGTTCGTTATGCTTCTCTTGTGACTAAATTTAATCAGTCCACAAGTTTAATGTATTGTTAAGTATAATGCGAATGTGAATTCATTGAATAATTTCACATCATATTTTACATATAAACGTTGACAAAAACTTATATCATTGTAGTTATAACACTAACAACAACACGTCCATAGTTATAACAAACGTAGACAAAAACTTATATCATTATAGTTCACATTATATTTTACATTTGGTTATTTAAACCCAAACTGAATAGTCCATTTAACTAGGTCATGCTGAATTGTACAATAACATTGGGCCTTTTACTGAATTGTACACTAACAATGTGTAAAAAAAGTTTAGCGCATGTTTTAATTATTAGACAACATAAAATTAGGTCATGCTTTCATTTTTAGACAACATATTATCAATTATCAAGCTTATTTCTATATCAAACATGAACTAATAATTTTTTCGTAACATAGTAATTATAATTTTATGTCCTAACACATATTGTCTTTAACATTGTTTTATAAAGATATATAATTATATGCAAACAATTTAAATGATATATTATAATATGTTTTTTAGTATTTATTGCGATCGTTATTAAACCTACCCATGTGTTCACATGGGTCTTACTACTAGTAACATTATTAAAGATAAAAAGCCAAATATTAAATCAGGGGTGTAAATAAAAACTAATCACTACCAGACAAAATTTCCACTATTCATAAATCCCATCTTAGTAACTATACTATTAATGTGATCATGTTTTTTTAACAACAATAATTACAACTCTTAAATTACACTAATATAATTCTCATCTACTTCTTATATGAGATTGAACTTAAGACCTTCTATTAAGAAGCAAAAATCTTCATCAAGTGAGCTAGATCTACGTTGTTAATTTAAAATTAAAGGTGACATATTAAGAGTAATTGCAAGTAAAAGGTGACACAATGTTTATAAGTTTAAACTAATTTGTCTATTTTAAGAGGTGAAAAATATAAGTCTTATTATGGTTGTTGTAAAAGGAAAATACTTAACTTGTTACAGCCTAAAGCGGTTTCTAGCTTGAAGGTGTGAAAAATATGTATTATTCTGAGTGAGATTTAAGGTTTAATTTTCATAATAGATAAATGTATAAATTTACGAGTAGTATCAAAAGGGTAGTTAGTCATTAAAAAAAGTTATTTATCTTATCTAAATAGGGGTGTTCAAAAATCTTACGACTCCAGGCTCACTCGAAACTTGCTTGGAAAAAGCTTGTTTTATTTTCGGTCGAGCCGCCTAGCTCGAGCCAGGGGTGCTCGGCTTGTGGCTCAACTCGTGTGTCAATTTTTTCTAATTTTTGTTTTGAGTAAATTACGTTTTTGGCCCATCCCAACTCGTGTGTTAAGTTTTTCTAATTTTTGTTTTGAGTAAATTACGTTTTTGGCCCCTGTGGTTATATCATTTTTACTATATTAGCCCAAAATATGATTTTTTAACATATGTGCCCCCATGGTCTCTATAACTAACTATTTTGGCCTCTGAGTCTAACTCAACCCCAAACTCTGGTTAATTATTTGTCACATGGCAGACACATGATGGGTATAATGGTAAAATCAACATTTCCACGTCAGCATCTCCTTCATCAAAACAATAAGATACCGAATTGAACCAAATCATCATCATTTCTTCATCGTCAACCTTCAGTCGTTAATTTCTCACCCACGCGTTTTCAGTTTTCACACCTAAAAACACACACACTCACACACAGTAGCCAAATTAGGGTAACACCGTCACCGGAATCGTAACAAATTATTGTTACGACTGCTAATTCTCTCATTTTTGCCTTCACCTATAAATACCTAGCTCCATTCTCTCATTTGAACTTGCTGCAACTTTGCTCTGAGCTCCCAAAACCCTCTGTTTTCTAAGTAAGAATCAACCTGATTTCAACTACAATGAAGTTCATCAATGATTTACAACGTTTTACAACGATTTTGAACAAGGCATTGCCTTCGTTTTCATCGTTGCCGAGGTTGCAGGGCTAAAAGTGATAAAAAGATGAAACTTCAATTTAATTCCAATCACAAAAAGGAATCTGCTGTTGACCGAGAAAATGTGCATGTTGACCGAATAATTGGGTGTTGACTGCATTTATATAGCCTGGCCCATCTAGACTTTAAATTTAGAAGCATGCAATTGTTTGTTTGGGCCGTTTTCCATTCTGGGTCATTATCATGATCTGCCCTTAGCCTAGTTATGGAACTAGAGATGGGCATAATCGGGTTTTATTATTACCTGGAACCGGTTTTAACTCGGACCTGGTTCTACTTGGATGTCATTGGAACCGGGTCCAGTTCCTACCCGGGTTCACACCTAAGAATATGGAACTGTGTAGAACCGGGTATGGGTATTATGGAACCGGGTATGGTGTGGAACCAGGTATGGTGCGGAACCGGTTTCTGACAGTATTGGGAACCGGTTCCTGACATACAACCTGCCATTTACTATTGGAAATCGGTTCCTGACAGTCAAACCTGCCATTTTACTATTCAGAACCAGTTCCTGACAGTCAAACCTGCCATTTTATTATTAGAACCGGTTCCACATAAATGTTACCGTGGGAAACTGGTTCCTTATTAAAAAAATCGGTTTTTTTTATATAAACCCCTTCCTACTTACCATTTCTAAACTTAACACTCACCATCATCAACTTACAAAATCAATAAACTTCTAAGTTCTTGCAAATACCTATGGCATGCAACGATGAAGTTGTTACGGTCTTAGAGACGAAAAGAAACCCTGCTATATGCAAGAATTTTGATCTCTGTTTAATGTCCGACAGCCACGAGATGGCTAGATGCAAAGATTGTGGAAAATTTATGAAGGCCGCCGCCAACTCAACCCTTAAGAAACACACTGAGCGGCATTGCCTGTCACACCCCGACCCGCAGCGGAAAAGGTGATCGGGGCATGATTGGGTTTTCATCAAAGCTCATGACATTTATTATAATGTTTCATATTTATCATTACAATTTTAAAGAAGATCATACAATCAAATCATACAAGTACAACATGTTCTATACATCTTTCTAGACTTCATTATTTTTCTTCTAAGGCACTTTCCTATGTGTTCCTTGCTTCATCCTGTCCACCTGTATCATGTGTAAAAATGGTTTTTGGTCAACAAAAAGTTGGTGAGTGAATCCTATGAAAACATTTAAACGTGTTTATTGTATTGATTATAAAATAAAGTGCATAACCACATATGAGTAAATGTCGATGTAAATTTATTCACAAAACATATGATATTAAATATTGCACACACATACAACAAATGATTGTTTTGAGGCACGCGTTGTTCAACTCGTCTCCCACGAGGAACTGATGGGCCTAATGAATGAGTTTTGAGGCACGCGTTGTTCAACGAACTGATGGGCCTAATGAATGAGTTTTGAGGCACGTGTTGTTCAACTCGTCTCCCACGAGGAACTGACGGGCCTAACAAATAATTTGCATACAACTTGACAATATGTAATACATCGCAACAAACAATATTTACATTCTAAGTTTAGATCATATAATGGTATAGCACGAGTTTGAATAAGCGAATTAAATTAAGCGACACATGATACACCCCAAAACATGAATAAAAAGGGGAATTTGTAAGAATTCACTCACATTGGGTGCGTTCGTTTGATGATGTTGAATGCGCACGAGTTTAGAGAGTTGATCGACGAGGAATAACTAACCTAAATAATAACGGAAAGGTACGGTAAATAAGTGGATTTTATTAACAATTTTAATAGGGTTTTTAGATTTATTTTTGTGAGTTTTAGGTCATTTTCTAACTTTAAAAATATTATTTTTAAGTATTTTTAATTGATTTTTAAATTAAATAAATAAATAAAAATATAAAAAAAATGTTGACTTTTTGGGTTGACCGTTGACTTTGACTGTTGACCGGTTCGAACCTTGTGTATGTATGCACTGAGTGAGGTTCGAACTCATGACCTCCTGTACGCGTGCACGCAGCTCTACCAACTGAGCTACGTGTCTAACCCGAAATATTTCTGTTTTTAATTATATTTATATACTATTTAATTTATTCAGAATTCATTTATTTTAAAAAGAATTTTTAATTATGTCGAACCGGTGCTCATAACAGGTCTCGAACCCGGGACCCATTGTTTAACATTGCACACAGTCCACCGCTGGACTGTGTGTCTAACCTGGTTAAAATATTAGTTTTTATTAAACTTAACATCTCACAGCGAGTTAATACGGTTCGGTTTAAAAAAAAGAACATTTTTATTTCAGAGGATAGGGTCGTGCCAGGGATCGAACTCGAGACGTGCGCTGTGTGTTTGCACACAGTCCACCGCTGGACTGTGTGTCTAACCCGGTTTAATAACTTGTTTTAATTATTCTTATAAACATCGTCGACTTCGTCTTCTTCATTCAAAGACTCAGACGACCGATATTCTTCTGTTCTTGTTTAAATCGTTCGTCGAACATATTACTAATTGAAATTAATGGATAAAAAGAGTTAAGGAATCGAATGTACCGATCAGACTGTATTTCTCATAATTCCGGCAATGGTCGCGGCTCTGATTTGTGGATTTCGTCTGATTGAATCAATTAACAGTTTTGATCGATTAGTTGCGAAATTGAGTTACTAAACAATGATTATCAGTAGGTTTAAATGATTATACCGATTCACAGCGAGATTTTGGAAATTCCAGAGGTTTTCCGGCGAGTGCAGAATATCCGGCAACGTCGTCTGGGACTGATTCTGGTTGATGGATTGAAGTTAGTAATAGTCTAACAATGGATTGAAACCGAAAGAGTCGAGGTAATTACCGTTTTGATGTAAGTCTCGGTTTTCCGGGGAAAGTCCGGCGATTTCAGAATATATCCGGCGAGTGAAATTGATTCGAGAAATGGTGCGATTTTGAGCGAAATGATTTCCAGAGACTTGGGTGTGTATTTATAGGGAAGAATCACGATGAATTGGGTCTGATTTTAGTCTTGATTCGTGGTCAGCCTTTCTCCGGCGGTTATGACTGATGTCGCGGGATTAGACATCGGTTATAACTAATGTCGATGTTAATAAATACGTTAAATCAAAAGAAACCGTCGATAATTGGCGAAATCGTCGGTATTTCCGGCGAGAGCGATTTGGGCGCGCTGATGACCGAATTTGATTTCGAGTTTCATTATATGTATTAATTGTTTCGTTATATCATCCAACAACTCAAGTGGCGGAGTGGTGAGATATGTGTTAGTTATGTCTTCCGGCTGACCCGGGTTCGAAACCCGGCAGCCGGTTTTCTTTTTTATTTACTTTATTTTCACTTTTTAATAATTATAGTTTTAAATTCTAAATTGTTTATTAATTATGTCTTGTTTAAAAAATTAAAATATATCATAAATACGCAACGAAATTTTATAACTTGATATTCGATTAATAACGAAGCGGGTTTGGAAACCCGTTTTTCGACGGATGTTACATTGCCCATTGACGAAGGCAAAGAAAAATGAGACGGGAGAAGGTTCAGGCACCGGTTCTTCAAATGTTTGATGTAACCCGTTTGGTTTGGTGTTTTTAATAAAGTTTGTGTAATGTTTCTTTCTATTGTGTTTGTTATGTTTAATTTTTATTATTAGTTACATTGATAAATCAAAATAGTAACAATAATTGGTTAAAATTAAAAAAAATTAATCGGTTACAATATATAAAAAAAATTAACCGGTTACAAAAAAAAAAACGGGTGGTAATTCTAAAAATATTTTTAAAATTTTTGAATCATTGGTCTCGTCATATTCCTTAACATGTCACTAGAATTTTCAAACTTTTTAAAATTAGTTGTTATCAAATACAATTGGTCCACAACTTTAGAACTAGTAGGATAATAAACACCGGAAATCAAAGTCGTTGTAGTTTTAAAAATATTTTCCCAAGCCGTGTCGGGAAAGGGGACGACTAGGTACTCATCACTTAAAGTTGTATGAAAAGATTTTAAAGTGCCCATTTGCTTTATAGCCATTTCAAACATATGACAAGTTGAATTCCAACGAGTCGGTATATCCCAATTCGGTCCAATAATTTTTTGGTTGACATCTTTACAAAGTTTTTTATATCCTGATATCTTTCTTTTCCACTTTTGAAAACATCTTAGAGCATAGCTCTAAATGCTATAATAAAATCCGATACAAATTGATCTTTTAAACCGGTTTGCACTACTAAGTTAATAATATGTGCAACACATCGTGTGTGGAAAAAAACACCATCAACTATTGGTTTGTACTTCAGCTTTAATTTTTCAATCGCCGTTGTGTTGTTTGAAGCGTTATCAAAGGATATTGAAAAAAATTATCTTCTAAACCATATTTAATTATTGTGCCATTTATAATTTTATAAATATTTTCTCCCGTATGAGGAGAAGGAAACTCGTCAAACGCAATCGTACTCTTTATCATTTGCCATGTATCGGGATCAACCCAATGAGCGGTGACACATATGTACGATTCCGGTAAACCATGTGGAGCCGACCACACATCACTAGTTAGGTTTACACTAGTTTTTAAAGTCTTAAAAAACAATTAAATCTTTTTTTACATTTTTCCATAAACTTAAACAATGACGTTTTAAAGTGCGACTTACATGTTTATAGCGAGGTTGTAGCGTCTCCCGAATAAGATTAGTAAGATCGGGGTCGTCGAAGTGTCCAAACGGCAACGCTTTTTGTATCACCAACTTCGCCATCCGATCGCGAGCTAATTTTTGCTCATAACGAAAAATGGTACCATCTTTGGATAGTGGAACTTGACCGGATGTCATTTCCTTTAAAGCTTTGCAATACTTATTAATATGCTTCGTTAACGTTGAGTTTGATTCCTTGGCTAATAACGGTCCACAATGTTTACATTGAGCTTTTTGCGAGCCGTCACTCATCTCGACCAACTCCCAATTGCTCCAAACTTCCTTATTGCGATTATGAGACAATGTTCCAACCACATATGGAACTGATTGATCTTGAGGAACATTGTTAACGGATTGGGAATTTGCGTTTTTGGAACTCTTTGAGGCCATTTGTTGATTAGTATGTGAAAAAGAACAAGAAAGAAATGTAACAAGAAGAATAGATATGAGAAATTGTGTGCTAAACAATAGATTTCTAAACATTATATATAGAATCGGTTCCAACGGTCAGGAACCGGTTCCAACGGTAACATTATAACGGCTATAACCGGTTCCAATGGTAACATTATAACGGCTATAATCGGTTCCTACTGGAACTGCATTACCGGGTACTGGTGGAACCGGGTACTAGTGAAACCGGGTACGGGTAGTAACCGGGTACGGGTAGGAACCGGGTATGACCCGATTCAAATGGTAAAATTGTGGAACCGGGTTGGAACCAACGGGTATTTTGAACCCGGAACCGGTTCTACTTAATGTCGGGTAGGAACTGGACCCGGTTCCAGTTTGGTTCTACCGGTTCGGATTCGGAACCGGTTTTTATGCCCATCTCTATATGAAACAATTATATTTGAATCCAATTGTGACAACAGGAGGAGGCTGGCACAATACATAACGAACGAACAAGAGGCCGCAAGTTGGACGGCTGAAGAGGAGTCAGACAAAAGAGTGAAGCAATATTTGGTTCAAGATTCAAGTTAAAGTTTAAGATACGAATCCGGGTTTTACTATGATTTATTATTTGTTTCAGACTTGTTTCTTTTTCTTGACTATGGTTCTTGGCTAAATTATTTATACTACCTAGGCTACGATGAATGGAGTTGATAAAGTTTGAACCTTTAACGTTAATTGCATGTTTTTATCGGTTAATGTGTTTTGTAAAGAGTTTGTCTATCTTGCTTGGTGTGTATGTGTACTTTAATTTGGTTTATTGTTTTCTAGTGCTTCGTATGATTCTTGGTGACTGTCTATATCACGGAATAGATTCGTACTAGGTTGTGAATTTTGGTGAGTGCCTATATCACGGGATAAATTTATAATCTTTAGGGTTAATCGGCCAATAAACCTTAGAAGCATTAGTTAATGGTTTGCTAGATTTTAGTGTTCTACTAGTCCTAATAGCTGGAAGGTGAGGGGCTATTGGTAGGTCTTACCCGACGAATTGCTGTAGACAGGCTTTGGAAAAAGTTATGAATTAGTTGACCCGTTGGTTTATTAATCTATCAAGTCAAGTTAAGATATTCAAATTACCCTAGATCTATAATTGGAAAAGAGTAGGTCAACATTAGGGTACTTACACAGTCATTAGACAACTGGAAAGACGTCTAATCAACCGGTAGGATTAACGGCCTAGGTAATGCCATAAGTTTCACCTCGAGAAGGGTTGAGGGGCTTAGTTGGTGTCTAATAGGTTTTGTATCATAAGATCCCGGTTCCATAAAACGTGTAATTGACTTAATCGGTAAATTCTTAACATCAATCCAGGATTCTAGTCTAGGTAGTCTCCATCATCTCTTGAGAACAATCTTCATTCTAGTTCGTATTAGTATAATTTTAGTTAATAATTAGTTTGATATATTTCCTTAGATTTTCAGTAACCCCCCAACCAAATAAACAAATTAGTACGTCCGTGTCAGTCATAGTCTAGATCGAGTCGTTAACGTAATTAGTAGAGTCTCGTGGGTTCGATACTCGAACTTACTTTAGCTGTACTGCATTGACCAGTACATTTTCTGGTTGTGTGGTTTAGGTTTAGGTAGAGTCTAGGTTTATAAACTTAAAACTTAGTGTCTAGATTAGAGAGTCTAATTTAGTTAATTTTAGTAGTCTATTTATCACACATCACCCTTTTCCTGCCTTAGCTTCAATTAGATAGGGGCCGTCCCGTTTTGGTGCCAATTTGCCATTAGAAGGATTCGTGGTATTCTGAAATTTTCCTCAACACCATGTCACCAACTTGAAATCTTCTTATTCTGATATTCTTATTATAAGCATTAGCTATCCTTTGTTGATAACTAGCCAGCCTTATCCTTGCCAAGTTTCTTAATTCTTCCACGGTATCTAGGTCTTGAGCCAGAGTCTCAGCATTTGCTTTAGGATCACGGATGCTTGTTCTGGCTGTAGGGACTACCATTTCTGTAGGGATCACTGCCTCAGCTCCAAAGACTAAGGAAAAAGGAGTTTGACCCGTAGCATTCTTGGGAGTTATTCTATCTGCCCATAAGACATATGGTAGTTCTTCAGCCCACTTTCCTTTCTTTGATCCAAGCTTCTTCTTCAAATTGTTGATGATGATCTTGTTGGATGATTCTGCTTGTCCATTAGCTTGTGGATGGACTGGTGTTGATGTAATCATCCTAATCCCCCAGCTGTCACAAAAGTTAGTAGTTCGATTCCCAATAAACTGGGATCCATTGTCACAAAGTATTTCTGAAGGAATACGAAATCTAGTAATAATATTTCTTTTGATAAAGGATATAACTTTCTTTTATCTAACTTGAGCAAAGGCTTCAGCTTCTATCCATTTGGAGAAATAGTCAGTCATAGCCAACATGAATACTTTTCCCCCTGGTGCTTTAGGAAGCTTGCCAACTATATCCATTCCCCATCTCATAAATGGCCAAGAAGAGGATATAGGATGCAGAGGTTCTGTTGGTTGATGAAGAATGTTGTTGTGTCTTTGGCAGGCATCACATTTCCTTGCATACTCCACAACATCCTTCTTCATTGTAGGCCAATAATATCCTGTCCTGATGACCCTGGAGAATAGCGCTCTGCCCCCAGTGTGATTTTCACAATCTCCCTCATGAAAATCTTTTAAAACTTCTTGGATTTCAGGATCTTCAATGCATCGTAGATAGGATCCTGCAAGAGATTTTTATACAGTATGTCATTAATTATAGTAACTTGTTCTACCTTAATTTTGAAGGTTCTAGGATTCTCTCCAATAGGAATTTCTCCATTCTGAATGTATTTCAAGATTGGAAGGATCCAGGATCCTGAATTCGACTCCGGATCATCACTGGGTAGAATCGTTATATCACCCACTATCTCCATTGTTTCATTTTCCTCAATTGCAGGAGTTAGAACATGGATAATAGGTATCTTTACATCCTCGGGCATCTTCAGTGAGGATCCTAGATTGGCCAAGGCATCTGCTTCTGCATTTTCTTCTCTAGTTACCTGTGTAAGGCTGAAAAAAGCAAAGAATCTGCCAATTTCTTGACTATCTCTAAATATTTGATTAGTTTTTCACCTTTAACAGTATAAGAACCATTATAATGATTAGTAATTAATAGAGAATCCAAAAACACTTGAAGATACCTGATCCTCATATGTTTAGCTAATTGCAAACCTACTATCAAGGCTTCATAGTCTGCCTCATTATTAGTGGTTTGGAATTCACATGCTACAGATTGGGGTATAATGTCCCCTTGTGGCGATTTTAGTAGTAGGCCTAGTCTAGTTCCCTTGACATTCGAAGCTCCATCTGTGAAGAGTGTCCAAGGATCCTTGGTCTCCTCAAGTTGTTGCATTTCTAGTTCAGCTTCTCTTTGTAGATCACTATTGAAATCAGCCACAAAGTCAGCCAAAGCTTGGGATTTAATAGCAGTTCTAGGCTCATACTTAATGTCATATACACTAAGTTTAACAGCCCATTTTGCATTCTTCCAGACATCTCTGGTTTCCTGAGAACATTCTTAATAGGAAAATTAGTTTTAACAACAATAGTATGAGTTTCAAAATATTGTCTTAGTTTAGTAGAAGCCATGATTAAAGCAAGAATAAGTTTTTCTAAATGAGAATACCTGGCTTCAGCATCAAGTAAACTTTTACTTACATAGTATACCGGGTGTTGTTGACCGTCATGATCCTTAACAAGGACATCACTTACTGCTTTACCTGAAACAGCTAAGTATAAGAATAACAGTTCTCCACTTTCAGGTTTCATCAAAGCCGGTGCTGAGGATAAGTAATCCTTGAGGGCTTGTAGAGCAGCTTCATGCTTCTCAGTCCACTCGAACTTCTTATTCTTCCTCAGAATATCATAGAAATCCTTGCATCTTTCTGAGGATTTTGAGATGAATCTATTCAAGGCGGCAATCCTTCCCGTCAATCTTTGCACATCCTTGGCATTGGCAGGAGACTTGATGTTCACTAAAGCCTTGATTTGTTCTGGACTTGCTTCAATTCCTCTCTTGGTCACCATATATCCTAAAAACTTTCCAGCTTTGACCCCGAAATGATATTTAAAGGGGTTTAATTTCATGTTGTACTGGTCAAGGATGTTGAATGCTTCTTCAAGATCCTTCAGGTGATCCACAGCTTTCTTAGATTTGACCACCATATCATCTATGTATACTTCCATCGTGTGTCCAAGTTGCTCCTTGAACATTATATTCACCAGCCTTTTGTATGTAGCACCTGCATTTCTTAAACCAAAGGGCATAGCAATATAACAATATATGCCAGTGGGTGTCATGAATGTTGTATCCTCTTGATCAGATGGTTCCATATGTATTTGCTGAAATCCAAATGAAGCATCCATAAAAGTCAACAATTCATGACCCGTCGTAGCATCCACGATGGAGTCAATGTGTGGTAAGGGGAACGGATCCTTGGGACATGCCTTGTTTAAATCAGTAAAATCGACATATACCCTCCACTTTCCATTTTTCTTTTGAACAACCACAACATTGGCTAACCATCTTGGATACTTGACTTCTCTAATCATACCTACCCTTAATAATTTATCTACCTCCTTTTGGATAATGGCATTCCTTTCAGGTGCAAATTTTCTCCTCTTTTGGTGTATTGGCCAGAAAGAATTAACAATACCAAGTTTATGAGTGATAACATCTTTTGAAATACCTGTCATGTCTTCATGTTTCCATGCAAAGGTAGCTTTTCTTCGTTTCAGGAAGGATATCAGATCCTGCTCTATATTCTCTTGGATCTCGGATCCTATAAAAACTTTAGATTCAGGATCCTCAGATTCCAGAAGGATATCTTTGACGTCTTGTTCTCTAGCCTCCATGACGTCTCTTGGAGGATGCTTTAATTGCTATGCTTCTCTAGGCCTCGAAGCTGGTTTCATCAAAGAGGTATAGCAGTTCTTAGCTTCCTGCTGGTCGCTTTCTATTTTTACAACTCCCCAAGGGGTCGGCAGCTTGACACATTGATGGTACGTAGATGGGACTGCCTTCATGTCGCGTATCCAATGCCTGCCAAGAATAACATTGCAACATGATAAGCAATCTATAACACAAAATTTTTATATTGAGTTAACTCCATCTATGTAAATTGGAAGCTTGATGTCTCCCAATGTATTTTTGGTTTCCCCACTGAATCCCACGAGCTCCGATGATCTAGGGATAATTTCTGATTCGGGGATTTTCATTCTTTTAAGAACATCCAGTTGGATGATGTTCACTAAGCTCCCTCCATCAATGAGGATCCTGCGAACAAAATGGTTAGAAATAAACAGTGTAATGACAAGACCATCGTGATGAGGATCCTGTATGTCTACACGATCATCCTCATCAAAGGATATAACTTTCTACTGAGTTAGAGTAGATGTTCGGACTGGTCTCTCCCCATTCTCCATTTTCATTTCCTTAGCATGCCTTTTAGCCGCTGAGAATGAAGTTCCACAAATATCAGATCCACCAGAAATAAAGTTAATGATCTGAGCATCCGGAGGTGGAGGAGGAGCTCTTTCTGGGATTTTCCCAGCATCCTGAGTCCTTGAACGTTTCCTTCCCAGTAATTCCTTCAGGTACCCTTTGCTTAGGAGATAGCCAATCTCCTTTCTCAATGTTATACATTCATCAGTAAGGTGACCGAAGTCCTCATGATATGCACACCATTTGGACTTATCTTTAGTGGTTGTGACTTTGCCATTCTTTCTAGGCCATCTAGCCTTATCCCCTAAATTATGCATAGCAAGGATTAGTTCATTATTATCAGCAGAAAAACAATATTCAGATATCAGGGGGTAATCCTCATCATCTTCATCCTGCTCAACTGCATGGACGTTGTGGTTGTCATTCTTAGAATATGGCTTGGATCGATTATTCTTAAAGAATGATCCTTGTTTCTCCTGTTTTGAGGATCCTGATTGTCTTTCCTAGATCCTCTTATCATCCTCTAAGATGAACCTTAATGCCCTGTTTCTAACTTCATCTAAGTTCCTGCATGGAGTCATAACAAGGTCATCATAAAATGAGGAATCCTTTAACAGTCCCATTTTGAATGCTTCCACAACAGTGGCAATATCCAAATTAGGGATATCTAAGGATTCTTTACTAAACCTAGTGATATAATCCCTTAAGGACTCATCACGACCCTGTGTTACCCTATATAAATCACTAGTTAATCGTTCAAATGTTCTACTACATGAAAACTGATTATTGAACAAATTAACTAAATGAGAAAATGAAGTAATTGAGTAAGGAGGAAGACTTAGCAGCCATTTGCGTGTTGATCCAGTGAGTATGGATCCGAAACCCTTACAGAGACAAGCTTCTTTTAACCTTTCAGGAAAGGGGTTGATCTCCATTCTTTCACGGTATTATGCCACATGCTCTTCTGGATCAGTTGTACCATCGTAGTTTCATGTTGGGGGTTTGGAAGCGCTTTGGTATCCCCGCATTGCATATAGGAGGAGCGAAGCGAGATATCCTATGACTTCCATCCGGGATCTCAGGAATGGGTTTAACCACTCCTAGGATGCTGGATATCATATCCTTAAGCTTCTGGAGCTCCCTTGCCATAGCCTGATTGATACCTGTATCCTGCATGGAACCATGGTTAGTGCCGAAAGACATATTGACATTGTTACCTCCTAATTGGTTTGGAAGTGGTATGCCAGAAGTATATCCAAAAGTAGTCACTTCAGGTGCAATAGTTGGACCAGACAAAGCAATAGTCTGCATAGGAATGAAGTCTCCTATATGAACTTCAGAGTTCCTGGACGGTTGGCTCTCTAAGGATCCTTGATCCTGAAACAAGTTGGATCCTTGAACTTGGAACGAGGATCCTTGAACTTGAGATGGGGATCCTTGATGTGGTGCACAGAATCCTCTGGACTGATACATCCCTTGTGAACCTGCAGATTCATAGAAGAATCCTTGAGGCTCCGTGATTCCTATTGATCCTCGCTGAAGGACAGGTGATCCTTGAGGCTGGAAGTAAGATCCTTGAGCCTGCGTCATCGCCAATGATCCTTGATGATAGTTGGAGGATCCTTGCATTTGGACACCGGATCCTTGAGAATACTGGATCGTCGACGCTGGAGAAGCAAAATCCAATGACCTGGGCATCAGTGGAGAGTGATCCTCTACAGATCTCTTCTGCTTCTTCATTTCATCAATTTCCCTGAGGATCCTCTGGTTGGTTTTGTGTTGTTCCGTGTATCCTTTCATCTGCAAAATCAAAGTAGAGAGATCACTGTTAGTGGGAGTAGAGGTGGAAACACCAGAGGTTTTCAATCCTGTATAAACAGGTGTAGTTTTCATCTAAGGATTCTCAGCACTCCTCGTCAGTGCGGGGGGAATGGGAGGCAATGATGCACAAGTCTGAGATGAGGTAACCGCCGGCATGGCACTTGAAGTAGATTTTCCATGAGAAGCCATGTAGTTGAAAAGAATGGATGAAAATGAATGAAATGAACGGAATTTTTAGAATTGAAGCATCGATTGCCCCACGGTGGGCACTGTTGGGCTAATTGGTGTGGAGGCCCGATCAAGGGAGGGTGGCTGGCCCTAGCCTTGGGTTGGCCCACATGTTTTTATTTGGCAGTTAAATTAGGGTTTTAATTTAGCCGGCCCTAGTTATCTCTATGTGGGCTTGGCCCTAACTTGGGGAACGAGTTTCCTAACCCTAGATTAGTCTTTATTACTCTATATATTGATATCATTGTACTTGTAATTCCTTGAGCACCTGAATAATAAAGAAACCCTAGTTGCAGCACAGTGGACGTAGGTCAGCTGACCGAACCACTTTAAATCTTCGTGTCATTTACTGCTTTCGTGTGTGTTCAATCCTAGCGATCCTAACAACTGGTATAAGAGCTTTGGCTCTTGATCGGGAAAACACGAGAACACCAGAACCGCCACCTTCAGTTCTTTCGTCATCAGCCTCCCAGTCAACCGCCGCCGCCACCCAGCGCTGCTAGGGTTCCGCCGCCGCAGTTAGGGTTTTCGCCGCCGTCGCAGAAGAAGGTTTTGGTTCCGTTACTTTTTCAAAAGCTTTAACAACCAGTCCCGAATCAGCCGAAATCAGAGATCTATTTTGCAGAAGAACAGTTTTGCTGAATCAAAGAGACCGACTACAGAAACCTAGAACTAGAGTCAACCGAGTTTCAGTTTTGATTATCAAGTTCGTTATTCCGCTACGTATTAAGTAGATTGATTTGCTGTGTTTGTCACTGTTTATCCATAACCAGTGTTTCGTTTAGTCATTGCCATGGCTGTAGACAGAAAGGTTATAATAGAGAAGTTTGATGGGAATAAGTTTGGTTGGTGGAAGATGCAGATTGAGGCACTACTTTGTCAGAAAAGACTTAGATGTAGTGCTTGAGGGTGAGAAGCCAAAAGATATGCCACAAGCAGATTGGGTGAAGTTGGATAAGAAAGCCAGAGCAGTGATAACGCTTTCTCTATCAGAGAATGTTGCCTATAACATCAAGAAGGAGACCTCAGCTAAAGGTATGATGGAAACATTATCTAACATGTATGAGAAGCCTTCTGCAGCAAATAAGGTTTATCTTATTCGAGAGCTTGTGAATACCAGGATGAAGGAGTGACTCGGTAACAAATCACATCAATAACCTAAACTCAATCTTGTCTCACTTAGTGTCTGTCGATATTAAGTTTGATGAAGAGGTTCAAGCTCTACTGTTATTATCCTCATTGCCTGATAGTTGGTCTGGAACCGTAACTGCTGTTACTAGCACTTCGGAATCGAGTAAGTTCACGTTTGCAAAGATGCGGGATCTTATTTTGGGAGAGGATGCTTGACGTCGTGGTTCAGGTGAGTCTTCGAGTTCTTTGTTGAGTACAGAGGCCAGGGAAAGAAAGAATCAGCGGGAAAGTCGTCAGAGCAAAAGGAGGAGTGCGTCTAAGGTTCGGAAGGATGTGGTATGTTGGAATTGCAATGAAGTAGGACACTTTAGGAATTGGTGTTCGAAACAGAAGAAAGAAATAAACTCTGCAGGAGACTACAGTGATGATGATGATGCGTTAGTCTGTAGTGTGGAGAGTAGTGTCGATTCCTGGGTCATGGATTCTGGTGTTCATTTCACGCTACCCACAGCAGTGAAGCACTGCAAAATCTGAAAGAAGGTGACTTTGGAAAGGTAAAACTGGTGAATGATGAGGTTCTTGATGTTACGGGCATGGGTGACATTGTTTTGAAGACTTCAGTCGGTTCGTGGACTTTAAGAGATGTCAGGGTTATTCCAGGTTTGAAGAGGTTGTTGTTTTCAGTTGGCCAGTTGGATGATCAAGGACATGAAGTTAAGTTCGGGAATGGACAGTGGAAGGTTGTCAAAGGGAATATGGTCATGGCTCGTGGAAAGAAAAGAGGTTCGGTATACTGGTTAGTATACCATCAGAAGGAAGTGACGTTCCAGTTCTGAAGAAAAACAATGTCGAGTTCACAGAATCTCGGGGACAGAAGAGGGTTTCCTTTGCAAGAGAGAAACCTAGAGTCACAGAGAAGATTCGGGATGAACGAGTTTGGAAGGTTAAACCAGTCGAGGGACATTGTGACAGTGAGAGCGCAAGGCGTGTTTCAGTTACAGTTTCAGGGCGACATTGGGTTAAAAAGATCACAATTCCAAATGGAAAAGTCTCTCCAGAGAATCTCTAGTATTGGAGAGTGTGTGTTCTCAGGGTTTCCCAGGATTCGGCAGTTCATTTAAGTGGGAGCCGGCAGGGACAGAGAACGAGTCACAGGTTGTGACTGATGAGTTGAGGCTTAGTGGGAGCTTCAACGTGCCTTCAGGATAATTGTCGAGAAGGCTGTTGCAACTAGGTGGTAAAGGAAGATTACAAGATGTACAAATTTTGATGACTATTGAGCGTTGTTCGAGCCCCCAAATGGGAGATTGTTGGGCTAATTGGTGTGGAGGCCCGATCAAGGGAGGGTGGCCGACCCTAGCCTTGGGTTGGCCCACACGTTTTTATTTGGCTGTTAAATTAGGGTTTTAATTTAGTCGGCCCTAGGTATCTCTATGTGGGCTTGGGCCTAACTTGGGGAACAAGTTTTCAAACCCTAGATTAGTCTCTATTACTCTATATATTGATATCATTGTACTTGTAATTCCTTGAGCACCTGAATAATAAAGAAACCCTAGTTGCAACACAGTGGACGTAGGTCAGCTGACCGAACCACTTTAATCTTCGTGTCGTTTACTGCTTTCGTGTGTGTTCAGTTTCGTGTGTGTGTTCAATCCTAGCGATCCTAACAGGCGCCAAACTGTTTTGGTCAAAAATCACACTAAGGATAATGTGACCAAACTTTGTATGTGAGGTTGAGTGCTTGTGTGTTGAACAATGATGTTAACAAATGAAAAATGTAATGAACAATGAACACCGAGATTTATACGAGGAAAAAGCCCTTGATCAAGATGTGATCTCTGGCATAAAAAACCTCGGGTGATGGAAACTACCGATCATCAACTATATTTCACAAGAAAGATTACAACTTTGGAAGATATTGAGCTTTATACAATTGATCTCTATAGTATAATGTGTGTGTATATCTCGCGAATCGCCAAGTGATTCAGTAGTGTCAGTGTATGCGAAAGAATGGTCTGTTGCAAGTGAGCTCAATATCCCCTAAAATATTAACATTTGTAACTTGTAACTAACTATCCGAAATATCCGGGATCCTCCACGTTCATGCATAACGTCCACTTTAGCTCTATGCACGTGCGTAATTCCAGGTATATTCCAATATTCCAGCTTGACCTAGTCTACCGTCAATACCTGCACTATATTCAAATAAAACATTCAAGTCAATTGTTAGAAACCGTTATAGTCACTAAGGATCCTTGATCCTGTCACACCCCGACCCGCAGCGGAAAAGGTGATCGGGGCATGATTGGGTTATCATCAAAGCTCATGACATTTATTAAGCGTTTCATATTCATTAATACAAATTAAATGGAAATTTACAATAAATGTTACAACATGATCTAACTAACAATCTAAACTTCTTTGATCTCTTCTAAGGCATATCCTATGTTTTCCTTGCTTCAACCTGTTCACCTGTATCATGTGTAAAAGGGTTTTTGGATCAACATAATGTTGGCGAGTGAATCCTATGGAAAACATTTGAACAAATTTATTTAAATTGATTATGAAATATGTGCACAACCAAACATGAGTAAAATTAGATGTAACTTAATCAACAATCATAAGATATTAAATGAAACACTCATGAACAATAATGGAACAATTAGAGGCACGCGATGCTCAACTCGTCTCTCACGAGGAACTGAGGGGCCTGATGAATGAATTGCATAAACATGATAATATGAATGACACAACTACAAACAATATAAACTCAATGATACACACATGAACAATAATGAATTTGATTTGAAGCACGCGATGTTCTACTCGTCTCCCACGAGGAACTGATGGGCTTAATGTATGAGTTTCATATAATTTGACAAAAGGAAATAAGTAAATCACAACAATAAAAACAATCTAAGTTTAGGTCATGATGTGGTATGGCACAAGTTTAAATAAATAAATTAATTATTTTCATAACACATGACACACCCCAAAACGTGTAATTTAAAAGGGGGAGTTGTAAGATTCACTCACAGTGGGTGCGTTCGGTTGATGACGTTGAATGCACGCGAAGTGGTTTTAACCACGAGTGAGATTTAACCTAGATAAATCGCATTATGGTTTGGTAAGTAAACGGATTTTATTAATCTATTTTAGTAGGATTGTTGGGTGTATTTTTGTGAGTTTGAGGCTATTTTCTAACCTTAAAAATGTTATTTTTAAGTATTTTTAATTGATTTTTAATTAAAATAATTAAATAAAAATAATAAAAAAAAATATTTGATTTTTGCTACAGTTGACTTTGACCGTTGACTTTGACTGACCGTTGACCGGTTCGAAGGCATATTGTTGTGCGCTGAGTGAGGCTCGAACCCGAGACCTCCCGTACGCGTGCACGCAGCTCTACCAACTGAGCTACGTGTCTAACCCGTTATATATCTGATTTTAATTATATATATATATTAATTAGTTTAAACCGAAATTCATTTTATTTTAAAACAGTTTAAATCCCGAAAACCGGTGCGCTCCACAGGTCTCGAACCCGGGACCTGTGGCTTAAACTAACACACAGTCCACCGCTGGACTGTGTGTTTAACATGTTATATAATTCGATTTTTATTATACTTAAATACAAATTAGTTATTTCCTTTTCTGCCTTATTTAAAAAGAATAGATAATTGTCCGAGTCGGTGCAGAAGACCGGACTCGAACTCGTGACCTGTGATATAAACTAACACACAGTCCACCGCTGGACTGTGTGTCTAACTTGGTTATTAATCCGGTTATTAATATACTTAACATATACCAGTGGCGACTCCGGTTCAGTTAAACAAAAAATGGTTTTTATTAAAGCAGCGTGTGTGAAACGGGATTCGAACTTGAGACGTTAGTGTTTATTGTGCACACAGTCCACCGCTGGACTGTGTGTCTAACCCGATTAATAAGTTGATTTTAATTAAACTTATATGATAACGAATACATCGTCTTCTTCATCAAGGTATAACCAGAAAAGACGACTGACTGGTTCAAGGTTTTTATCTGTTTATTAGTGTGTTTCAGTTCATTACGGTGAGATAAATGTGAAAAGAAAAAGAAATTGGGCGGAGAGGTATACCGACTGGACCCTCTGTTTTCCGGCAGAACTCCGGCAACAGCAATAAGCTCCGGCGTCAGGTGTCTTGCAGCAGCGAGTCTCCAGAAGGTTTGAAGAAGGTATGGGTGACTTCGGTATAAGTTTAAAAGGTTTAGTAAGGCTCAGAAATGGGGAAACCGGTTTTCCGGCGACAAACAGAAAAATTCCGGCGAGTGGAATTACGCCGAGAAAAAGTGTATTTTTGAGCGAAAAGGTTTGTAGTGGGTTGTGGGTGAATTTATAGTGCAAATCGTCAAAGCACTTGTTCTGATTTCCGACTGTATTCATCGGTTATAAAAACTCCGACGGTTATGGTTTGGTCGCGGACTTCAAACATCGGTTATAACCGATGTCCTAATAATAGTTTACGTTATAACTGAAAACATCGTTAAAAGCTCGCGATATTTCCGGGATTCCGACGACTGAACTATTGGGCGCCGGTTTTGAATTCGTAACGTTATTATATCAATTAAATGATTCTATTATTTCACAAGAAGCATCCGTGGCGCAGTGGTTTGTGTGTGAGGTGATAAGTCTTGTTCCGGACCGCTCACTGACCCGGGTTCGAAACCCGGCAGAGGTATTATATTTTTATTTTGCGATTTTTGACAATTTTTCAAAAACTAATTATATATTCTTGTATAGTAATTGATTATGTATCGTTTAAAATTATTTTGGGCATTTAATTCGCAACGAAATTTTTGACTGACTGTTCGGTTGATAAACGGAGCGGGTTTGGTAAATCCGTTTTTGACGGATGTTACAGATCCTTCCAGTATTCAGTACTCAGTACATGGATAATATATCCTCAATATACTGAAGGATCACTGATTCATAAGCAATTAAAATCTAGCCCTAACATTAACAACTTTGAATTAAACATAACAAATACTTAAAGTACGTGTGAAATTGAGTTTTCCGTCAATCGAGAGCCTTTTTTCTGTCTGAATCGATATTATTCCATTTCACTTCTTTCCCGATACCTCTCAAGGAAAATATCGAATTGGATCCAAATTGACATAAAATAATATTTTAAGTATGTATAGATGCCGCTAAGAAAAATGAGCATAAAAAGTCTTTGTAAGTACGTGTGAAATTGCGTTCTCCACGGCTATGAAAAATGAAGGTATACGGTGTGGAGAGGTTTAAAAAATGGAACGTTATGCGACATGACGTAAGCATGCGTTAGAAATGGGGTGTGGTGTAAAAATGGGGTGTAGGACGGGGCGTAAAAGAGCGATGTTATTCAACACGTGGCACACACTTTTTTATTATTTTATATTTAAAATAAAAAAATATACTAAATATAAATAAAAAATATTATTATAAATTGCATAAACAACGGAAATTTAAAAAATTACCTAAAGTAAAATAAAATTACATGAACATGAAGAACTTTAGCCTTCCATTTTTTAATAAAATTTGTTAAAAAAGAGAGAGAATATGTAGTTGGGAAAAGAGAAATGGATGATTTGGTGTGTCGTTTTTGAGTAAAATATATGATTATATATAGCTTTTTGAAAAAAAAATTTAATTAAAACTAGCCGTCAACATCTAGTTTAAACCAACCAATAACATCAGTCCACGTCATCTAGCCGTCACTCGCCCCATACACAAAGCCATTCACAACGTGGGGCACGAAAAGTTAATAATATTAATAATAAATATATTATGAAACCGGAAAAAAAATTAATAATATTAATAATAAAAACTTTGAAGAATCAAAAGATTTGTTTCCATGAAAAACACAAATCAATGGGATACCGGTATTAATAAATATTTTCTTACTATAAATAAAAGATTTGTTCCATGAAGAAACACAAATCAACAGGATATTCTAGTATGGGCCCATTAGGTTCTTTTTTTTTATAACGTCAATATAAATTTGTCACATAAGTTGTAAGGTTTTCTTCATAACGGATTTACCTTCTTTCTGTCCAAACCCATACAGCTTCCCGAAGTTTCTTCTTAAGAACTCTTCGATCAGGTAATTAAACACATCTTCTTAATTATGATACGCCGTTTCATGCATGCAACAAATCGTACCTGTTTATTTAGCACTTGTTGTTTAGTCTTACGTTAATTACAGTACTAACAGGTAATGAAAACTATAAAGATGTTCTTGCTTTTGTACTTATGAATTGAATATATAGATATAATTCTTTTAGTCCGTACACTCCATTCATCTCAATCCAAGTGGTACATATAATCTTAGGGTGTATCTATTGGCACACCAATGTGCCTATATGCACACCAAACCCTAATTAAATATGTTTTTACCTACGTTGCATATAGACCTATCCACCATGCCTATATGCACACCAAACCCTAATCAAAATCCTCTCGTGTGGTTGAAAGTGACATGTAATCCAGGGCCCTATCAACCATGCCAGGTGATGGTTACTCAAAAATGTTGTTGTGGTTCAACCTCTCGCTCTGTTGAATGTTTCATGGAAATAGACACGTTCACATGTGACAAACCTTGTGGACGCAAGAAGAATTGTGGTAGACATCGTTGCAGTGAAAAGTGCTGCTCTCTTTCAGATTCGAACAATGCTGCTACTCACCCACACTTGTGCTCCAAACCTTGTGAGAAGAAGCTAAGATGTGGGCAGCATGACTGAGGATTTGTTAGATTTCCAGGTTTTTGAGTTTAGGGTTTCTAAGAATGAAGAAGATGGATCATAAAAATGACTTGATAAATCGAAAAATGTTAACATACATAAACATATATACTCGAATACATAAACGGTGGTAACCGCTATTCTAACTTATACTTGGAAATAATAATAATAATAATAATAATAATAATAATAATAATAATAATAATAATAACACTATCTAGCTTATAACTATATAACTATATATATATATATATATAACACCCTTCCGTAAGCTAGATCATCTCAGATTCATGTGCAGTAGACCCTTCAAGTGTGTGAAGTCCTTCGGTTGTAAAGCTTTTGTCATGATGTCCGCCATTTGATCTTTCGTTGCACAAAAAACGACCGCTACTTCTCTTTTCTTGATCAAGTCCCTAATAAAATGATACTTGACTCTTATATGCTTACTTTTACCATGATATACAGGATCTCTGGCCAGGCAGATAGTGGATTTGTTATCACAAAATATTGGAATGGAGTAGTCCTGTTTCCCTTCCAGATCATTTAGAATCCCTTTAATCCATAATGCTTGACATCCGGTTAGAGATAAAGCTATATACTCTGCTTCAGTTGAAGACAGTGCTACCACTTTCTACTTCTTTGATTGCCAAGATATGGGACCAGATCCCAAATGAAAAATATATCCAGAGGTGCTCTTACTGTCATCTATGTCCCCATCATAGTCGCTATCACTGAATCCTACTAGATGTTTCTTTCCTCCTTTCGAGTATGTAATCCCTTGCTCCTGGGTCCCTTTGATATACTTCAGTATGCGTTTTGCTGCTTCCCAATGACTTTTCTTTAGATTTTCCATGAATCTACTTATTTTGCTTACAGCGAACATAATGTCTGGCCTTGTATTTGTTAAATACATTAAACTTCCGACTAAGCTACAATATACCCCCTCGTCAACAAAATCTTCTAGATCATCTTTAGATAATTTTAGTCCATACTCCATTGGTGTGGATACTGTGTTGCATGATGTCATTCTGAACTTTTCTAATAGACTTCTCATGTACTTCTTTTATGAGAGAATGATGTTTCCATTCTCATATGAAACTTCTATGCCAAGGAAATAATGCAGACGTCCTATATCCGTCATTTCGAATTCCTTTTTCATTGATTCTTTGAATTCTGAAATTAATCTCATCGAACTGATTGCTATAATTAAGTCGTCTACATATAGACATCATCTGTCCTTCATTCGTATCCTTGATGTAAAGGGTATGTTCATAAATGCATTTCTTAAACTTGTTTTGAACGAAATCTGCATCTATTCGACTGTACCATGATCTAGGAGCTTGTTTTAAGCCATATAGAGCCCGTTTGAGATGACATACCTTTTTCTCCTTTCCTTTTTGAATATAGCCTTGAGGTTGATCAATATAAACTTGCTCCTCCAATTTACCGTTTAAGAAAGCAGTTTTTACGTCCATTTGGTGAAGATGCCATTCATGATGAGCTGCGAGAGCCAATACTAATCCAACCGTTTCAAATATGATTTCAGGAGCAAATACTTCTTGATAGTCTATTCCATATTTCTGCTTGTATCCCTTTACCACTAACCTGGCCTTATACTTGTCTACATTCCCTTTTTCATCATACTTCGTTTTATATATCCACTTAACACCGATAGGTTTTTGATGTTTTGGAGGATCTACAAGTTCCCAGGTCTGATTTTTGTGAATTGACTCTATTTCTTTGTCCATGGCTTCCATCCATATTGAGTCTTTACTGGCTTCTTCATACGAAGTTGGAAGCTCTAGAATTTTGATATATGTTGTTGAGGCTTTTAGTGTGAATAATTTCATTTTCTGAATCTGATGATGATGAATTCTTTTCTTGATCTTGCATATGTTCGGCTGTTGAAGAGTTCTCGTTGTGCAGACTCTGGTTCACTCCTGGACTTTGTTCTTCGTATTCTCATGCTGTTGAAACATTCTGCTCTGATTGTTCATTTGATATGTAACATCCGTCAAAAACGGATTTTTCCAAACCCGCTCCGTTTATTAACCGAACAATCAGTTTAAAATTTCGTGGTGTATTTAATGCCCAAATTAATTTTAAACGATACATAATTAATTATTATATTGGAATATATAATTTGTTTTTGAAAAATAGTTAAAAATAATGAAACAAAAATAAAATGGTTCTGCCGGGTTTCGAACCCGGGTCAGTCAACCGTTTCAGCAAACAACTTAACACACACACACTCAACCACTGCGCCACTAGTGTTTCTTGTTAATTATTAGAATCAATTAATTCATATCATAAATCCCAAATTCAAAAACCGGCGCCTAAATTTCAGTCGTCGGAAATCCCGGTGATCTCGCGAGATTGGACGGTTTCTTCAAGTCTTAACGTAAACATTTAAACCCACATCGGTTATAACCGACGCCTGAGTCCGCGACACAAGCTATAACCGCCGGAGAATTTTTAACTGACGAATCAAGTCGGAATCGGACCAAATTCATCGATGACCTGCCTTATAAATACCCCCTCAAACCTCTGCAAGCTTTTTCGCTCAAAACCGCACCTTTACCCGACGTAATTTCACTCGCCGGAAAACTTCTGCACATCGCCGGAAAACCGAACCCTTCACTTCTAAGCCTTACTGAACCCCCTGAGCTTATACCGAAGTCACCCACATCCTTTTCAAGCTTGCTGAAGACTCTCTGCCGCAAGACACACGACGCCGGAATCTTTTGCTGTCACCGGAGTTCTGCCGGAGAAACAGAGAAGTCCAGTCGGTATACCTTACGTTTAAATCTTTCATTCTTTTTATATATCTCACCTGTAATTAACCTCAAAACACTAAAGAACATGATTAAAACATCGAACCAGTCGGACTTCCGATTCTGGTTAAAATCTAATGAAGAAGACGAAGTATCCGTTGTCTATAAGTTTAATTTAAATCAAGTTATAACTCGGGTTAGACACACAGTCCAGCGGTGGACTGTGTGCACATTAAACGTGTAAACGTCTCGAGTTCTAATCTTGTCCCACGCATGCTTGCCTTAATAAAAATGTCTTTTTTTGTTAACCGAACCGGAGTCACCGCTGTACATGTTAAGTTTAATAATAACCGGAATAATAACCAAGATAGACACACAGTCCAGCGGTGGACTGTGTGAATGTTTAAACACACGTCACGAGTTCGAGTCCGGTCTACTGCACCGATTCGGACAATTATCTAACTTTTTAAAATAAGGCAGAAATGAAATAATGAAGTTTGTTCATAAGTATAATATAAATCGGATTATTTAACAAGTTAGACACACAGTCCAACGGTGGACTGTGTGTTAACTCAACCCACAGGTCCCGTGTTCGAGACCTGTGGAGCGCACCGAGTCACTGATTAAAAATCTTTTTAGAATTAAGTTGATTTTCGGATTAATCTAATTAATATATAAATATAATTAAAAACAGAAATATTTCGGGTTAGATACGTAGCTCAGTTGGTAGAGCTGCGTGCACGCGTACGGGAGGTCTCGGGTTCGAGCCTCACTCAACGCACACTTACACGCATACGAACCGGTCAAACAGTCAAGGTCAACGGTCAACGGTCAACGGTCAAAAAAGTCAACTTTTTATTATTTTTTATTTATTTATTTTAGTTAAAAATCAATTACAAATACTTAAAAATAACATTTTAAGGTTAGAAAATAGCCTTAAACTCACAAAAATACACCCCACAATCCTACTAAAATGGATTAACAAAATCCGTTTACTTACCGAAACATTATGCCATTATCTAGGTTAATTTCACTCGTGGTTAAAACCACTTCGCGTGCATTCAACATCATCAACCGAACGCACCCACTGTGAGTGAATCTTACAACTCCCCTTTTTAATTACATGTTTTGGGGTGTGTCATGTGTCACAAAATAATTAACTCGTTTATTTAAACTTGTGCCATATCATATTGTGATCTAAACTTAGATTGTTTATATTGTTGTGGTTATGTATTTCATTTTGTCAACTTATATGAAAGTCATTCATTAAGCCCATCAGTTCCTCGTGAGAGACGAGTTGAGCAACGCGTGCCTCTAAACGATCCATTATTGTTCATGTGTGTATTGTTTATTATTAAATTGATTGGTGAATAAGTTTACATCTATTTTTACTCATGTGTGGTTGCGCACTTATTTTATAATCAATTAAATAAACTTGTTCAAATGTTTTCCATAGGATTCACTCGCCAACTTTTTGTTGATCCAAAAACCCTTTTTACACATGATACAGGTGACAGGGTGAAGCAAGGAAAACATAGGAAATGTCTTAGAAGAAAACAAAGAAGCTTAGATTGATGTTTAGGTCATGATGTAATTATGATTGTAAATTTCCATTAAATTGTATTAATGAATATGAAACGTTAAAATAAATGTCATGAGCTTTGATGATAACCCAATCATGCCCCGATCACCTTTTCCGCTGCGGGTCGGGGTGTGACATGATACTGACTCATCTTGGGTATTGCTAGAATCCTCGTCAACTTGAGTTTGATTTTCTTCAGTATCGGTTACAACAAAAGGAACGTCATCCGATTCAGGATCTATGACCCATCTTTTGCTTTCATCAAATACTACATCATGGCTGATGATGATCTTATTTGTTTGCGGATTGTACAGTTTGTAACCTTTGCTATTCTCACTATACCCAACGAAAACAGTTTTTTCTGTTTTCTTGCTCAGCTTATCACATCACGATGTTGTTTAGGCACATGAGCATAAGCCAGACAGCCGAATACTTTGAGATGCTCTACGTTGGGTTTGTTCCCATCCATGCTTCGTAAGGAGTGATATTCGGTCTAGTCTTGGTCACTGTTCGGTTTAAAATGTATGTAGCACATGCTATGGCTTCTGCCCAATAACAATTTGGTAAATGCTTGGCATTCATCATGCTTCTACTCAGTTCCATCAAGGTTCTGTTTTTTTCTTTCGGCTACCCCATTTTGCTGGGGAGAATAGCTATTTGTGAGTTGATGACATATTCCATTTAATTTCAGGTATTCTTGGAATGCATTGCTACAATACTCTCCTCCTCGATCTGATCTTAGTGTTTTAACTAAGTGATCGGATTGTCTTTCATTCAAAGCTTTAAATGTCCTGAAATAATTCAATGCCTCTTACTTATATCTTAGAAAGAATACCCAGGTTTTTCTTGTGTAATCATCGATAAAAGTGATAAAATACCTGCATCCTCCTATTGATTCAGTTCTCATTGGCCCACATATGTCTGAGTGCACCAGTTGTAAAGGTTTACTAGCTTGCCATGTTGCTTTCTTTGGAAACACTTTTTTGTTTGCTTTCCTGAGATACATCCCTCACATATGTTTTCTTGTTTCATGATTTTCGGTAATCCGAACACAAGATCTTTGTTTCCCATACTAATTAGCGTATCCATATTCACATGACCATATCGTTTGTGCCACAGAACTGACATGTCTTTTGTTGTCATTGTCATTGCAAGGTTTAGATCACTACCGAGATGAAGAGGAAACATTTTGTTACTTGTCATCCTAATGTCTCCGATAGCTTCATTTTCTGCATCTTGATAATACATCGATCCTTTCGAAATAAAACTGTATACCCCTTATTTATTAGTTGCCCCACACTCAAAAGGTTATGCCCTCACACCCTTAAGCCTATGCCATCCTAAAATATAGGAAAATCAGGGAATAAACATATAACGAATAAAGCAATTAATCCTAAAACCTAGCCTATAAATAGGGAAACGATATCACGATTATAAATACAAAAATCTTACAAATAATGTGTCGCTAATAGGCACGTATGCAACTGGAGCTATAGACGGTAAATTTTTAAGAGTGTTCCCCGGTTTCCCACTTTTTTATTGTTCCCCAATGAACCCCACACTAGTCAATAATAAGAAAGAGGCTTTAAACAATTAACAAAAAATATAAAGACAAAGAAAGTAAACATAAATTAAACGGGTGAGGAGGTTAATCAAGGATTAGTTATCTCTTTCATCTCAAATCAAGGATCATAAGTTAGATCATGTTCAATAAAGCATAAAGGTATTTAAAAATTTAAATGCATTGACACACCACTAAAATAAGCTTCAAATATTAAATATATACATCTAGGTTCATTTAACCAAAGAGATACAAAAATTTAGCCACTAAGGGCCATTACAATGATACCAACACATAGTGGATTAACTATGGTATTGTTCCAATGAACCAACCAAATCAAACTATGGATCTCAAACTGACGCCTCATGAGTAGAAAAAGGTAAGAACCTTTAGAGGTCTTCCCCAGAGGTGTATTTGTGAGAATGAGTTGTGGTGTCTTGAATGGATGCTCAAATGGAGGGGGTGGGAGCCTACTATTTAAAGGGAAATTCCCCGGTGCACAACCGTGCATAGCCACACACAGTCACGCCATGTTGAACCGTACCTTGTACAGGACTAGTTAGTCGACGTAGCTGTACACTCCTGTCGGCATGAAGGTGTGTCGGCTAGAATTGTGTTTTTAAGTTTGCCTTTGGGGCGACACAGCCATGCTTAAGCTAGAACTTGTCTTTTTTTCTTCATTTTTCTTCGCTTTTTCGCTCTTTTTCGCAAGTTGGCCAAAGTCACCTGAAATTTCACCAAAAACGATACTAAATACCAAATTAAGTGAAAATACTTTTAAAGTCATCAAAAGTGGGGGGAGTGTGTATAAAACTATGTAAAAATGGTGGTACATCAATCCATTGTAAGACGATTGCCTTGATCTTGTTCCACGATTTAAAGATCGGAGGTCTTGTACCATCGATGTGTTGAAGAACATCGTACCACTAGTAGCCACGAGCATGGAGAAGGAGCAACTTAAACCATGGAGAATATTAAACCTTAATGACATCCAACAAATAAATTTTTTGTTGGATATTCATCACAGTGTAGATTGGATGAAGTGCAGGTTGCAGCTTAGAGGTTGTGATATTTTCATCTTTTGAGCCCATTTTGGGTGTCGAAACATAGGGAATAAAACATAGAGTAACCAGATGTGGGTTCGACCATAGCAGATGTGGGTTCGACCATAGCCGATGAAGGAGTTGGTGATGGCTGCTTAGGGATTGGTAGAGAACCCAAGATGCTCTAGTACCATATAAACAATTCAACTCCCTTCATTTCATATCAAAGGTTGCAAGGAATAAATAGAGAAAGAATACAACAATCACTTGTAAAATCTATAGCCTCTAACTAGGGAAACAATATCATAATAATAAATACAAGTATCAAACAAATAATGTGTCACTAATACAACTTATTCCACTTCCTCCTACTTCATCCCATATTTTTATGGAAAATTAAAGTGAATTCCCATATATGGGGAAAGCAAAATTGAATCCCTATATTTTATTGCAATGGGGAATGAGGTTATTAAAACTGAGATAAATTTAGGGAATAATGATATTTAGATATGAATAAGGATTGGGATAGTGCACTGGGAATGAGATGTGAATGCCTGTATCATACAACTTGGAGAACTAGTCATACAAGTTAACAAAATATTTAAAGTCTCCTTGTGCCACGATATTTTCGTTATCATTGGTACTTATGTGTAGGGACACAAGCAGATGACTATGGGGATAGAGACCCGCATAAGCCTTACCATGCAACAACAGCAAGCATCAACATACAATCATCCTTGTGGAGATCTACTTGATGGTAATTACAGTCATGTCCGCATTTCTTTTTTTGCATAATTATATTGATGCATAAATTCTTGTACACTAGAAAGATGATATCAGCACTTAATTCTAAGCTAAGTAATCTTGGATTTACTTAGGAGGAAGAAGAGATTACTTTGATATCATTGCTCCTCTCTATAGAGCGTCAATCGAAGGAAACTGGAAAGATGCAAAAGTTATCCTTCAGAGTCGGGAATATTTGGTACGGTACAGTATCTCTGTAAGAAAGGAAACACCACTTCACGTTGCAACAATGGGCCATAGCACCAATTTTGTGAGATGTCTTGTGAGCATGATGAGTACGGATGACTTGGAACTACAGAATGGAGATGGAAATACAGCCTTCTGTTTAGCAGCTATCTCAGGAGATGTTGGTATGGCTAAAATTATGGTTGAGAAGAATACGGCACTGCCAATAATTCGTGGTAGCAAGAACATGATGCCCCTCTATTTGGCTGCTTTTCACGGAAAGCATGAGATGGTGACTTTCCTCTATCATAAGTCTAATAGAATGACGGGTGACGAATGGACAAATGACGATAGGAATGGCGTTTTGTTGAAATGCATCCAGTCTAACATCTTCGGTATACAAAAACTGCATATAAAACAATTATACTGTTCAAAAATCTATTATTGAGTTAATGCCAAACCTGATGTAGATGTTGCACTACGAATAATGGAGGACAATGAAGAACTTCCTCAAGATAAGCATGAATGGGATGTGATGCAGGTAATAGCTCGAACGCCTGAGCCATTCCAGCTATTTAGAAGAGATATGTTTAACCCACGTAAGCATCCTTCCCAGTTAGCGATTTACTTTTCTAACAGGCCCACGTAAGCATCCTTCACAATATATACAATTCTGACTTTCCTTTAACACAGTTTGACTTTATATTTTAACTTTCTAATTGACTTAATTTATCTTGATTTTTATCTTCCAACATTTTTGTTATATATTGCCTTCAAACATATGTAACTAGGCGTAAATTGTATTTTAGGTCATCTACTTTGTTTCTCATTTATCTTTTACTTACAGTTTTGGCACCCTTTTATGATAAAGCCATCACATTCATTGATATGGTGATCAGCCCTGCCATAATGGAAACTGATGCCACACGACTACTAAGATTACTTTGGAAAAGGATAATGAAAAATCCCAAGGATGTTATTGATGAGATACTGAAGGCCCGATGATTGAGAAAGATAAAGTGGAAACGTACCCTTCTAAAGTTCTATTTATTGCTGCAAAAATGAACAACATATATGTTTCGGTTGAGCTGATTCGTGAATATCCTGATCTTATATGGAAGACAAATGATGATGGACAAACTATCTTTCATGTTGCTGTTGATCATCGCCATCTGGATGTCTACAAGTTATTATATGAGATTGGGTCAATGAAGGATCTTATTGCTCCTATCACAGACAAACACGGCAATAATATTTTGCATTTAGTTGGAATGAAACCAGAGAAGAATGCTTATGAGGACTGGGTGACTACTGCTTTTCAAATGTTTGGTGAATTTTCATGGTACAAGGTACATATTCTTTATTTTTATTTTTATTTTTCCTAATAGGCGTTGTTGACCAACTAAAGTTGACATTTTTGTTAAATCTTAATAATCTTTTAGATGTCTGTCTGTCAGAAAGTAAATTGTTGATTCCTTCTCATTTAGTGATGACTGATGATATGCTACTTGTATGTATGTAGGAAGTAAAGAGTATACTCCCTCCTCTATATAGAGAAGTGAAGAATGCAACAGGAGAAACGGCACAAGAATTATTCACCAAAAACCACGAGACGCTAGTTTCAAAAGGTATGGAGTCGATAACTGAATCAATTAACATATCCATGGTGGTATCTACGCTTGTATGCGCCATAGGATTTTCAGTAGTTTTTCAAATTCCTGGTGGGTTTGATCAAGAGAATGGATTTCCTATGTTCCTCCACAACTCGTATTTCATTGCTTTTCTAGTACTGGACGTCATCTCATTTCTCTACTCATCATATTCAATCGTCCTTTTCCTGTCCGTCATCCTTTCCCTAAACACAGAGACATGGAATCATTACTAACAAGATGGGTGAGAGGTCAACTAGCACTTCTGGACTCAGTATTGTTCCTAGCCCTTGCTTTTTTCTTCAGCTTTTTCATTCTATACCTTAACAGCAGCTTGTGGAACGGTATAATCTATGGACTTGCTTTTATAATATTCACAGTAATCTTTTTTGTCTGGGGTTCTATTATCTACGATGCGCCAACAGGAATAACTGGTACCATGTTATTCTAAAAAAACATGCGCTCTACCGTAAAGAAAACTGAAAGTTTCAAATGTTTTTGTTATGATCAGTTTTGAATCTCACCAAAGATACTCTTTTTTTCATGGTCATTTGTTACTACTTAATTTGATAAAGTCTGTCAAGGTATGTTTTCTTTTACTTTTTTGTAAGTGTGTATTTGTTGTGTAGCTGTGTACTATCATGCAAATTCTTCTCCTTAATATTATTGATTTGCTTACTAATCCAGCTGTCTTGTTTCTTATTATTAGACTAGGATAATACAATGTATCTAACACAAAACTGATCCAGTTGGCTGTCTGCTATCATGCAAAATCTTCACCTTAATATTGTCTTGTTTCTTTTTTTTTTTCATCATCAAAGTGTACATCTCTGAAAAAAAACAAAATATAAAGTAATTACGACATTTATAATAGTTATAAATAAACACGAATAATACCTTGAACATCTAAAATTTGACATTGTCTATAAAGGAATACCTTTTGCTAAATCGAAGCCATCACGTCTAAAACCTTGCACCATCTTGTAAGTTGCAAATCCCACTAAACTCTTGTAGGCAACTTAATTGGTCTTGTCGACACCATCATTCACCTCCAACTTTTCACCAACATTCATGGGTGTATACTCAGCCTGGCAATCTAACATTCTAAATCTTGAGAGTAGACTTCTTGCATACTTTTCTTGAGATGTTTATGTTATGTCCAAGCCCAAAAAGAAAGTGAAAAGTCCCATATCCGTCATCTCAAAAGCTTGCATCATTCCATACTTGAAATATGTGACTAAATACAGAACAAGAGCTAGTGCAAATAATGTCAACAACATACAAACAAACCATTTTTTGATGATGTTATTTGCATCTTGCTTAGTGTACAAAATAGGTTCGTTGTTGCTTCGAACACAACCATGATCAACAACGTACCCATTGATTTTGGCATACCAGCTCCTTCAACCGGTATAGATCCTTGTTTAGCTTGTATATGTACCAAAAAAATAGAAGAATCATTATCTGGATATGGTTGAGGGGGAAAAGATGGAGATAACAACCAATAAAACTAACAATTTATACACAAGACAAACTAAAAATAAAAGAACCTCACACAACATTAAACACAAAACACAAGTAGATATTATTACAATTTCCCATCACAACTGGTTACAAACAAGTGGCAAGCCTAGAAAAAAAACAAGATTTGGTAAAATTAAAAAAAACAACCTCACAAAGGTTGTCATGGCAGTAGACAGACATAATAACCATCTAACCATGCCCAAATCCCAAAATAACAACCAAGCTCACCACTACTTGAACCCATCACCATTTGTAACCTTATAAAAACCAAAACTAGACCAACCAACAAACATCATAAGAGACTCAAAACAAACATCATAATAGACAACGAACAACCACCACTAGGACCTGTTGCGAAAGGTTGTCTTCAAAAACCGGAACCAAGCATCAGGATTCTCAAGAAAATACGGCTGACAAGAATAAAAGGCCTAGTTTGAAAGACCAAAATTCTTGCAACAGTTTAAGAAACTGTAAAAAAAAAAGATGTGCCAGCCAATTCCCTTGGAAAAAGAAGAGCTTCGAAACGGATTTTATGAAGAAACCCGTCACAAAGACCTGTAAAAACTTGCAGAAATACCAATCTAACCTATTAAACCGACTAAAGTAGTACTGTCGCTTAAACAAGGATGTCGCATGTTGGATCAGGCCCCACACATTAAACTCTCACAACACACTCTCAATACACTCACAATTACTTACGTATGTATACAATGTGTATGTGAAGAAGGAATATAAATGCAGAAAGAAAAATGAAGGTTGTTGCTTCTGTTATGAAATAAAATGATGGGGTGTGCATTTATTCATTAAAGTAAATGGCTTTAAATAGCTTACACAAGACCAACGAGAATAAACAATAACCACCTAAAAACTAGCCACTAAACTAGAATATTCGGTCAAACATACTGACCCAATTGGCATATTCTATCTCCATTTTATATGGTTAATTCTAACTAATAAACTATTAAATAAGACATCATATAAACAAAAATACTTCTCCAGCCCTTAGCTTGATCACGTGACCATTTTAAACTCTTTTTTGTTTCATGCAAACTTAAACCTCACTTGATCTTTGCCAACATGACCCGAGTAACCCGTAAACTGAACCGATTAATCCAACATCGCACTTCAAGATTTGTTCGCCCAAAAGACCGACTTCAGAATTGCTGACCCCACGGCATTGCATCATGTTTAAACCGATTAGTGTTTTGCCCAACTTTTTTAAACCGACAATGGAACAGAATTTAAAAACAACAAGATAGGCTCTTATTTGACACATGGCATCCCGAGATTGATAACACTTGTAAATTTACATGTTCTGTGAAATCGCTAATCATTCCCATCCTAAACTACAAGGGTTATATGGTAATTAGAAGAAAGAGTGGCGGTTACATGGCGGTTACAAAGTATAGGGGTTGATTGTGACGAAACAAAATATTGAAACCAACACCCTCAAGGGGTGCGAATCCATGGAGACACATCTCAGAGATCGACGGCCACAAGAGAACAAGGAGGGACGCGACTTTTCATCAAGGGACGCACCTTTTCGGGTTTAATCTCAACCACACATTCAAAGGACACACTCGTTCACGAGGAGACGTGTCTATTCACTCGTACCCATTAGAAACTAGAAATGGTATTAGATTTCATTTGTAAAACTCATTCCATTGTATTCAAATTTCAGTATTCAATTGGTATCAGAGCGTCAGGCTCTAGGCATCGCAGGGAATTCGCGATCAGGTTTTACTTTTTAGTTCGCAAGTTCATTTCATTATTATTTTCGGTTCAGGGTCGAACCAGGGGTTAGGAATCTAGGGTTTTGATTCTGGGGTTTAGTGCGAATTAGATTGTTTGATTGTTACGCGTCGGGTTGCACGCGTGGAGCTAAGGATTAGTGGTTGTAACATCCGTCAAAAACCGGATTAACCAAACCCGCTTCGTTTATTAACCGAACAACCAGTTAAAAATTTCGTTGCGTATTTAATGCCTAAATTAATTTTAAACGATACATAATTAATAAGTATATTAGAATATAAAATTTATTTTTGAAAATACGTTAAAAATAATGAAATAAAAATAAAATACTGCTGCCGGGTTTCGAACCCGGGTCAGCCGAGGATCAGCAAAGCCTTATCACACACACACATAACCACTCCGCCACTTGTTGTTTTCTGTAAATGTTAGGAAACAAATAAATCTTATAGTCATTATTGAAGCAACCGGTTACGCCAACTGTAACCGAAATCGGTCATCAAACGTCCAAAGACGTTTGATTACTCGCGGTTTACTGAGTTTAACCGATACACCGACAATTCCAATCAATTTTGCTTGAATGAAACTTGAATTCGGGAGTGAATCGGTTTAATAACCGAAAACTTTCAATTCTTGAATTACTTCAATCAAAGATCTCTCTCGCAACTCAAACACACTCTGCAAACTTCCAATTACATTTTCGCACAACTTTCAGTCCGCCGGAGAAGCTTTTTGGACTCGCCGGACTTTCGCCGGAAAACCGAGTTCAATCCATCTTTTCTTCTTACCCAAAAATAAGATCATAGAACTCATACTGACATCACTCCCACTCACCTTAAACCTCTGAAGAATCTCTATCGCAAGAAATTTCACTCGCCGGAATTCTCTACAAGTCGCCGGAAAACCGGGACTTTCATCTACGCGGTAAATACCTCGACTTTTCTGTTTCATTCCATTATTATACAGATTCTAACATCACTCCATCACTCAGAATCCTTTCCAGACGACGTTGCTGGATTATCTGTTTTCGCCGGAAAATTTCTGAAATTTCAGAAACCTGCTGATAACCGGTATGATCATTCAAACATACTGATAATCATTACTCATTAGTTCAATTTCACATCTAATCCCTCCAAACTGTTAATTGATTCTAACAGCCGAAGGTCACCAAAACAGAGCCGACGATCTTCGCCGGATTTTCTGAAGAAGACGATCTGTTCGGTACTTTCTTTCCCAAACTCTTCGGTTCAATACTTTTCAATTGTTCATCTTGTTTATTAACCGAATTAATCAAGTAACAGTTGCTTTGACCGATGTCTGTGTTTTGAAACGAAGAAGACCAAGTTCAGTTATGTTATAAGATTAATTAAAATCAGTTTTATTAACGGGTTAGACACACAGTTTAGCGGTGGACTGTGTGCAAACAAATACATACACGTCCCGAGTTCGATTCTTGACACACGAACCTTCGCAGTAATAAAATGTTGTTTTTTTTTAAAACTGAACCGGGTTAACTCCGTTAGATGTTAAGTATAATAAAAATCTGTATATTAACCAAGTTAGACACACAGTCCAGCGGTGGACTGTGTGTAACATTAAGTCACAGGTCCCGGGTTCGAGACCTGTTGACGACACCGGTCCGATGATCTAAAACATTTTTGAAAATAAAAGAATTTTGAATAAACTGAGTTAGTATATAAATATAATTAAAAACAGAATTATTTCGGGTTGGACACGTAGCTCAGTTGGTAGAGCTGCGTGCACGCGAACGGGAGGTCTCGGGTTCGAGCCTCACCCGGCGCATACACTTACACAATAAAACCGGTCAACAAGTCAACGGACCCCGGTCAAAAAGTCAACATTTTTAATTATTTTTATTTATTTATTTTATTTAAAAATCAATTAAAAATACTTAAAAATAACATTTTTAAAGTTAGAAAATAGCCTAAAACTCAAAAAAATATATCCAAAAATCCTATTAAAGTTGTTAATAAAATCCATTTATTTACCTTACTTTTCGTTATTAATTTGGTTAGTTTTTCCTCGTCGATCAATCCTCTAAACTCGTGCGCATTCAACATCATCAATCGAACGCACCCACTATGAGTGAATCTCTACAAATTCCCCGTTTAAATCACGTTTTTGGGGTGTATCATGTGTCTTACTATTTATTATATTTAAATCATTATGCATACATCATATCATGAATAAGTGTGTATTCAGCTTGTATAAACTGTTTGCGTGGTTATTGTTTAGATTTAATTTATTATTTTCAGTACATGCAATTTCATAGGCCGCGGCTCCCCATTACATTATGAGCGTTGAGCATGTTCCCCATTACATTATGAGCGTGAACCTGGCGTGCCAACATACGATCGGCTCCATTTGATTGAGCCTTGATCGCACAGACATTTATCATTTTCAGTACATGCAAT
This sequence comes from Scalesia atractyloides, assembly GCA_947069175.1. Classification (NCBI taxonomy): domain Eukaryota; kingdom Viridiplantae; phylum Streptophyta; class Magnoliopsida; order Asterales; family Asteraceae; genus Scalesia; species Scalesia atractyloides. The sequence continues at coordinate 89,861,484 of CAMTDV010000004.1, forward strand.
ACGATCGGCTCCGTTTGATTGAGCCTTGATCGCACAGTTTCATTCATGTTATATATTTATGCAAGTGAATGTTATTGATATGTGTTGTTTGTTAATTGTATGTTATTGTTTGATGTTGTGTGATATCGTATGCTAATGGTTTGTTATTGTATGCTAATTGTTGTTATTGTATGTTTATTTACGTTTGTTCATATATGAATAGTGCGCAATTTTTCCATATAAAATACAATAAGAAATAAATAACAAATGTTTTCTAACAAGGTTCACTCGCCAACTTTTTGTTGATCCAAAAACCATTTTTACACATGATACAGGTGAACAGGATGAAGCAATGAAAACATAGGAAATGCCTTAGAAGAAAATAATGAAGTCTAAAATGATGTGTAGGACATGATGTAATTATGATTGTATGTTTCCCATTAAATTGTAATAATAAATATGAAACGTTATAATAAATGTCATGAGCTTTGATGATAACCCAATCATGCCCCGATCACATTTTCCGCTGCGGGTCGGGGTGTGACAATGGTTGTGCGAAACCAAGAAAGATAAAAATTTTTGAAAGTGAAGATTGTTCGGTCAGAGGATATGTCGGCGGTAACCGGACCGAATCCACAAATTGTAATTCAAAAGGAAGGAAGTTCTCTTTCCCAGTTTCAGTGTCCAATTTTGAAACCGACAAATTACACGGTTTGGGCAATTCGCATCAAAATGATTTTGGAAGCGAATGGACTTTGGAAACAATTGAACCGGCAGAAAATACGCAATCGGATGTTAAGAAAGATAAGGCGGCAATTGCTTATCTGTTCCAAGCAATACCGGAAGATGTTGAATTGCAAGTTGCAAGACTGGAAAGGAAATTTGGGAAAATTTGAAAAAGAGACACGTTGGTGTTGATCGGGTACAAAAGGCTCGCTGGCATACGCTTATGTCAGAGTTCGAGTCAATGCAAATGAAAGAAGACGACACTGTGGACACTTTCACCGCAAAGATAAACAGTGTTGTTACACGGGCAAGCGAATTTGGGACAACGCTGAGTCAACCGACTCTGATACGCAAACTCCTAAATGTCGTGCCAGACAAGTTTACTCAGATTGTCGCCTCCATGGAACAATTCTCCGATCTAGAAACAATGACGTTAGAAGAAGCAGTCGGAAGGTTAAAGACTTATGAAGAAAGGCTAAGGTTAAAGAAAGGAATCCCAGGAGATAGCCAAGATAAATTGATGTTTACACATCACGACAACAAATCAGGAGAGGAAGACAGTTTGGAAACCGCGGGCGTGGCAGGTTCAACCAACCGCGTGGGAATTGGCAAGACAACAAAGATAAGCAAAGCACCAAGAACGAAGGATCTTCATATAGACCTAGAGGGGGAAATTCTAAGAATTGGAGGAAGTTTGGAAGGAACCAAACAGACACAAGTAAGATCCAGTGCTTCAAGTGTCAGAAGTTTGGACACTTTAAGAAAGACTGTCCTAAGAAAGATGTTGTACAAGAACACTCGAATCTCGTCGAGGAAGATGAAGCACCTGTATTGCTAATGGCAATACAAGAAGAAAACGTTGTTCAAGAAGGCTTCTACTAAACGAAGAACGCATAGAACTAGAAAGGTACGCTATAGAAGATGAAAGCTTATGGTACTTAGACAACGGGCAAGCAACCACATGACAGGCGTGCGAAGTCACTACAGAGAATTAGATGAAAAGGTGACGGTGCAAGTACACTTCGGTAACGGGTCGCATGTAGAGATTAAAGGCATAGGTTCAATACTGTTGGAATGTCTGAACCAAGAACAGAAGATTGTTTCTCAAGTATACTACATTCCAAGTCTAAAACGCAACATATTGAGCCTCGGACAACTCACAGAAATCGGTTGCAAAGTAGTCATGGACGGAGACTTACTAACAGTCCGCGACAGAAATAGAAAGTTACTAATGTGAGTCAGGAGGATGAGGAACAGGCTGTATAAAGTAAAATTGAAGATTGGAAGGCCAATCTGCCTGCTCTCAAATACAGAATATTTAGCATGGTTATGGCACGGAAGGTTAGGCCATTTACACTTTGACGCTATCAAAGAAATGACTCGGAAGAAGTTGGTACATGGAATTCCCCAAATAAGTCATGCCAGTCAAGTATGTGACGCATGCTTATTAGGAAAACACACTAGGACACCATTTCCAAATAAGGCGAGATTCAAATCTCTAAGACCTCTGGATTTAGTCTATGGAGACTTGTATGGTCTTATATCCCCACCAACACATGCTGGGAAGAAGTACATATTTCTACTTGTAGACGATTGCACTCGCTACATGTGGGCATATTTACTAACTTCCAAGGATCAAGCATTCGAAACTTTCAAGCAGTTTAAAGAAAAGGTGGAGATAGAAACTCGAACCAAGTTAAAGATGCTAAGGACGGACAGAGGAGGAGAATTCACGTCGGCCGAATTCAACAAGTATTGCAAAGACAACGGCATAGCAAGACAGCTTACAGCACCATATTCCCCACAGCAAAATGGAGTAGTAGAAAGAAGGAACAGGACGATGTTGTCAACTACTCGGAGTATGTTAAAGGAAATAAATACGCCACAGAAGTTTTAGGGTGAAGCAATAAGACATACGCTATACGTATTAAACCAGATTCCAATGAAGGCTTTGGTGAACAAGACCCCATATGAAGCTTTGAAAGGAAGAAAGCCGAATCTGGAACATTTAAAGGGTTTTGGCTGCACAGCATACGCTAAGGTATTACCACTTCAACAAAAGAAGTTAGATGACAGAAGTGCACCCTTGGTTTATCTTGGAATAAAAGAAGGATCAAAGGCATACATATTGTATGATCCGGCAAAGCACAAGATATGTGTCAGCAGAGATGTAAAGTTCATGGAATGTCAACCATGGAACTGGAATAGCTACATGGAAACGGTAGATTCAGGAAATCCCGGATGGACAAACTTTGTCCTTCAAGAAGGTGACAACCCACCAGAGTTAGAAGAAAATGAACCAGGAAGTCCTGATAATAGCGGGCCACATCATGAAGGTTCAGGAGTAGATCAGACAGAAGAACAAGACCCCTATGTAACCCCGCTAGCACATTCGTACAATCAGAACTCATCGGTAAGTTCAAGCAGATTGTCAAGTAGAGGTCCATCTACATCTGAAAGTACAACAAAGAGTATTAGCGATACTCCAGTAAAACTAAGAAGTCTCGAAGAACTATACAAAGAAACGGAGGAAATACAAATAGATCCACAAGAATTATGTAACATTCGTCGAAAAACGGGTTTCCAAACCCGCTTCGTTTATTAATCAAATACTCAGTTATAATTTTTCGTTGCGTATTTATTGCTCAGATAAATTTAAAATAATACATAATTAATATATATATTAGAATTTTAAACCATAATTATTAAATAACAAAAAATAGTGAATTAAAAAAATAATGGAGACGTCGGGTTTTGAACCTGGGTCACCCACAAACCCAAACACACAACACACCGCTCCGCCACACACTGTTTTTGTGATAAACACGGAAACAAATAAGACTTATAATAAAACCAAAAGTCAAATCTGTAATCAGCGCGCCCAGAACTCGCACTCACCGGAAAAACCGACGATTCCGCGATTTTGGCTATCCTCTTTGACTGGAATGCATAAACTGATTCCTACATCAGTTATAACCGATGTCTAACCGTCAATTTCGGTCATAACCGCCGGAAAACCTTTGACCGCGAATCAAGACTCAAAATCGGACACAATTCATCCAGTTCTTCCCTATAAAACCCACTCAATCTTCTGGAAATCCTTTCGCTCAGAACCGCACACTTTTTCGAAGCTTTAATTTTTCCAGAGCACGTCGCCGGAGATTTTCATTTTCGCCGAAATCCTGCCAGAATCACTAGTCAGAAAACCGTATTCATTCATCGGTCGGTATAACTGTCTAAACTTCTCTGTTATCTCTTAATTTATACTTTAATCGTTCAAACCAATGATCTAAACTGTTAAACAATTCACTCAGCCGAGAGGTCACAAATCAGAGCCAACGACTCTTGCCGGAAATCTGAAGTAAACGCTCTGTTCTGGTACATGTTATTCCTTAATTTCTGTATCTATTTCATCCCAACCAGTTATAAGTTTTGATGATCGATTTAAACAGAACAGTCGGATTTCACTGTTCTGTGTTCTTGTAAACGAAGAAGATGAAGTCGAGTATATGTATAAATATAATTAAAACTGGATATTCGAACGGGTTAGACACACAGTCCAGCGGTGGACTGTGTGCAAATATAACACGCACGTCCCGAGTTCGAATCGCACACGTTACCGACTTTCAGAAATAAAACCAACATTTTTTAGAACTTAATCAGATCAAGTCACAGAATGTTTATAAGAGTAATATAATCCATTAGTTAAACAGATTAGACACACAGCCCAACTGGTTGGGCTGTGCGCACTCGAACCGAATGACCCGAGTTCGACTCCGGGTCTCTGCAACCGGTTCGGCCATATAAATCATTTTTAATAAAAACCAAATAAGCTTAAAGTTAATTAGTATATAAATATAATTAAAACAGAGAATATTTCGGGTTAGACACGTAGCTCAGTTGGTAGAGCTGCGTGCACGTATACGAGAGGTCCCGAGTTCGAACCTCACTCAGCGCATAGAAAACACAGTCTGACCGGTCAAGACCCGGTCAACGGTCAACGGTCAACGGTCAAAAGTCAACTTTTTTTTATTTCTTTTTAATTATTTATTTAATAGAAAAATCATTTAAAAATACTTAAAAATAAGATTTTTAAAGTTAGAAAATTTCCTTAAACTCACAAAAATAAATCTAAAAATCCCATTAAGAGCACTAATTAAAAATATTAATCTCAAATAAAATCCATTTATTTATCGAATCATTTTGTTATTATCTAGGTTAGTTCTTCCCTCGTCGATTGAATCATAAATTCGTGCGTACTCATCGTCATCAAAGAACGCACCCATTGTGAGTGAATCTCTACCAATTCCCCGTTTCATGTTTTGGGGTGTATCATGTGTCGTATAATCCTTTTATTTTATTTAAACACTTGTGCAAACATCATATCCGTGATCAAATGTGTATCAATTGTTGTGTGGATTATATGTAGATTGGATTTACATTTTCAGTGCACGCATTTCATTAGGCCCATCAGTTCCCCGTGGGAGACGGGTTGAGCATCAGGTGCCTCATAAGATCGGCGCCGTTTGATTGAGCCTTGATCTCACATTCATCATCATTCATATCATATACTCATCCAAAGTGGTTTTTGTTTGTTTATTTATATATGTTTGCTCACATGTGATTATTGCACAAATTTTCCTTATTAAATAAAACAAGAAATTAGTAACAATGTTTTATCAAGGTTCACTCGCCAACTTTTGTTGACCCAAAATATCCCCCGTTTTACACATGATACAGGTGATCCAGCTGAGACAAGAAACACATAGGAAGGCTTAGAAGAATAAACAAGTTTAAGCTTTGGAATAATTATATAGTTTCATTTTCTTGTAATTGTATGGATTTTGTTTTGGATATTTAAGTTGTAATTTGGATTTAATAAATATGAAACATTTTAGTAAACACCATGAGCTTTGGTGATAACCCAATTATGCCCCGACTTTTATTCCGCTGCGGGTCGGGGTGTGACAGATTGGTATCAGAGCCATGACTATAGGGATATAGGATAGGTTATTAGACCCTTACAGCCTATACTATAGTTGATTAAAATTTTAAATTGTTTATGCGTTACATACAAAATTCATGATGTTTATATGCTTTATGTTTATTTTTACACTCAATGTTATGCAAGCATGCTCACAAATACATGTTATTATACAATGCTCATCATAAATCATATCCTCATAACATATCATATCCATGAGAGCACACACCTCACAATTCCCATGATTTTTGCAATGATTTTTGTATTTTCAAATCACATCAAAGTGAGTTCTCATGACGGGCATGTAGTAACTGGAAGGGTACGAGTACCGGTAGTCGGAACGTCCTGTCTAGGCTTGGCATTCGTATAAATCCAAAATAAAGGACCAGTTTGCCTACCTAGGGACTAACGATGAGAGTACGAAGGACCTATTAGGCCAAAGCATGCTATACCAAACGTCGTGTGAGCTAACCCCACTTTGAGTTGTCATTGTGTCTACACCTGGACACCCTCCTACCATACATCTCGCAATTATATTTTCCGATTTTCATTCGGGTGGTGCGAGTGTTAATCCGCCAACACCAATGTGAATCCTACCAAGCCCAATAGTCATGGGGGCCCACATGACTACACAGGCGATGGTATGGAGGACATTGGAGGCCCAAACATGAGCAAACCCAAGACATCCTATGGATGTAGTTGAATTATTGTCAGTTATGTTATTTTTCATTCTTTTTACGACACATGACACCTAGAAACTTCTTAAACTCTCAATCTTCCTATGTATGTTCCTGTAGATGTCGGCTAGGCAACTACGTGGAGGTAGAAAGTTAGGAAGATCAAATGAACGCTTGGCCACACAAATTGCTAAACAAATGGCCGCAGTGCTTCCTGACATCGTGATTCAAGTTCAACAAGCTCTCACCGCAAATCCCATCAACCCTCCCAATCAAGAAGACCAGAGCATCGCCAACCCTCCTTCCAAAAAGTGCTCCTACAAACACTTCAAATCTTGCGATCCCCGAAAGTATGAAGGGACCGAAGGTGTTACCGCCCTCCTTCACTGGTTTGAAGAAATGGAAAACACTTTCCTCAATTGCGATTGTCCCGAGGATCGCAAGGTACGTTATGCAACTGGAAGACTGTTCGGGGTAGCCCTTACCTGGTGGAACACGGAAAAGGGTAAACGAGGAGTTGAAAACGCCATGGCCTTAACATGGGATGAGTTAAGGGAACTCATGACAAGACACTTCTGTCCAAGAAGCGAAATTAAAAAGTTGGAAGATGAATTCCACGCGCTGAAACAAAAGGAAGGAGATCACACCTCCTATAATAAGCGATTTCTTGAACTGAACCAAATGATCCCTAATTTGTTCACCCCCGTGTCCCGCTTGGTTGAACATTACATTCGAGGTCTTCCCTCGAAATTCAAGACTCGGTTTTAAGCACTTCGCCTGCAACACTTGAAGCCGCGATGGAGTTAGCTACAGAACTTACTGAGAATCGCATCCGAAACGGCAAATTCAAGGATGAAAAGAAGAAAGCACCCATAGAGACCTCAACTACAAACCACTCAGTCTCCTCCTCAAAGTTTGCTGGTAAGAGGAAACGAAACAGCAAGAATTTTGTTGTCACTCAAACCAACCCTCCTATCACCGTTGCACCAATCACCCAAATCGCTCCCTCAGCTGCACCATATAAAAATCCACACACCAGCCCACACCCAAAATGCAACCGTTGTCAATACCATCACCCTCCCGAAACTCTTTGCCAACATTGCACCAGCTGTGGCCGTGCGGGTCACACCATTCAAACTTGTCGCACTCTTCAACGAATGAACCGCAATCAACCCCCAACCCAAACCCACCATCAGATAGTGGGTCAAGCCCAACAACCCTTACTTCTACCACCTGCACAACACATAGCCCAATCCTACTACCAACCCAACTACCAACCCAACTACCCCATGATGCAACCCATACAAGCTTGTTACAACTGTGGGGACCCAAACCACTTCAGAAACACTTGTCCACGCTTAGTGAACATCATCCATGCTCAAGCCCAAGCGAACCCAGTAAACCAAGCTAACCAAGCTCCTCGACCCGCCAGAGGAAGAGCTTTCAACATCAATGCCAACCAAGCTAGGGCTGACAACAACGTGGTTAACGGTACGTTTCTCATCAATGGTAGTTATGCATCCATGTTATTCGATACTGGCGCGGATAAGAGTTTTGTGTCCTTAGAATTTGAACCTATCCTCAACCAAACTCGTGTTAATCTCATGGAATCTTTAACGGTGGAAGTTGCTGACGGAAAACCCGTTTCATTAAATTCTATTATACGCGATTGTACCATCACTCTAAACGATCACGATTTTCCAGTTGACCTCATTCCTATGAAGTTGGGAAGTTTCGATGTTATAATCGGTATGGACTGGCTCAGCCAGCATCACGCTGAAGTAGTATGCCGTGAAAAGTTCATTCGCATTCCTCTTGCAGATGGTCAGACCCTACGTATTTTTGGAGAAACCCCTTCGAAAGGACTCAAACTAATGTCCTGCCTTCAAGCCCGAAGATATCTCCGCAAGAACTAAGTCGCATTCCTAACTCACGTCGTCAAAAAGGGAAACAAGGAAAGGAAACTCGAAGATATCCCAGTTGTGAAAGAATTCCCACAAGTCTTTCCCGAAGACATTTCAGGACTTCCTCCTGTGAGAGAAGTCGAATTCCGCATCGATCTTGTACCTGGCGCTACACCAGTCGCAAAATCTCCTTATAGGTTAGCCCCATCCGAAATGCAAGAGCTGGCCAGTCAACTGCAAGAGCTGACTGACAAAGGATTCATACGTCCTAGCTCATCGCCTTGGGGTGCACCTGTTCTTTTTGTGAAGAAGAAAGATGGAACGTTTCGCATGTGCATTGATTATAGAGAACTCAACAAGTTAACGGTTAAAAATCGCTATCCACTACCTCGCATTGATGACCTCCTAGACCAACTTCAAGGTGCCACCTGCTTTTCAAAAATCGACCTTCGTTCTGGTTATCATCAGCTCAGAGTACATGAAGAAGATATCCCAAAGACCGCTTTCCGGACTCATTATGGTCATTACGAATTCATAGTCATGCCATTCGGTTTAACCAATGCCCCCACTGTATTCATGGATCTAATGAATAGGGTATGCAAACCCTACCTCGACCGTTTCATCATAGTCTTCATCGACGATATTCTTATCTACTCCAAGTCTAAATCCAATCATGAGCGACACCTTCGACTCATCCTTACACTTTTAAGGACTGAAAAGCTCTACGCTAAGTTCTCAAAATGCGAATTCTGGTTAAGAGAAGTACAATTCCTTGGACATGTCGTCAACGACAAGGGAATTCATGTTGATCCTTCGAAAATCAAGGCAGTGCAGGAATGGCAAGCGCCACGTACCCCTACCGAAGTAAGGTCATTTCTTGGTTTGGCTGGTTACTATCGCTGCTTCATTGCCAATTTTTCCCGTATTGCTGTACAACTCACGGCTTTGACTCATAAAGGAAAACCCTTCATATGGGGACCTAACCAAGAAGAAGCCTTCCAAACTCTAAAGCAAAAACTTTGTGACGCACCTATCCTCACACTCCCTGAAGGTTGCGATGACTTTGTAGTATATTGCGACGCATCAGGGCAAGGGCTAGGCTATGTATTGATGCAAAGAGGAAAGTGATAGCCTATGCTTCTAGGCAACTCAAAGTTCATGAGAAGAATTACACCACCCACGACCTGGAACTTGGAGCCGTTGTGTTCGCTCTCAAGATATCGAGACATTACCTCTACGGTACCAAGTGTGAAATATACACTGACCACAAAAGTCTCCAACATATCTTCAACCAAAAGGAGTTGAACATGAGGCAACGAAGATGGGTCGAACTTCTCAACGACTACGACTGTGAAATTCGGTATCATCCTGGCAAGGCAAACGTAGTGGCCGATGCGCTCAGTCGAAAAGGTTATGCGAACTCCATTCGTCTTCTCTGTTCGCAAATCATAACCGACATCAAAGATCGAATCCGAGCAGCTCAACATGTTTCTGTAACAGAAAATGACATACGCGATAAGCTGTCATGTGGAGCTGAACTCAAAATCGAAACCAAATCCGACGGTATTCTATACTATTTAAATCGCATATGGATTCCTGATCGCGATAACCTTCGTGATTTCCTCATGAATGAGGCGCACAAAACGCGATACTCTGTACACCCAGGAGCCGACAAGATGTATAAAGACCTACGATACACCTACTGGTGGCCTGGCATAAAAAAGGATATCGCTGTTTTTGTTTCCAAGTGCCTTACCTGTTCCAAAGTAAAAGCTGAACATCAAAGACCTTCAGGACTCCTAGTCCAACCCGAAATACCTGTATGGAAGTGGGAAAACATAACCATGGATTTCATTACCGGGTTACCTCGCACCTCCAGTGGGTATGACACCATATGGGTAATAATCGATCGTCTTACAAAGTCATCTCATTTCACCCCGATTCGCGAGGACTTCAAGAACGAGAAGTTAGCTCGTATCTACATCAGCGAGATCGTAAGCCGTCATGGTGTACCATTAAGCATCATTTCAGACCGTGATGGTCGTTTCACCTCACGAACATGGCGAGCCGTACAAACCGCCTTGGGTACACGATTAGACCTCGGTACCCGCTTTTCATCCTCAAACTGATGGTCAATCTGAACGCACCATCCAAACTCTTGAAGACATGCTTCGAGCATGTGTCATAGACTTCAAAGGGGATTGGGACGCTCATCTACCATTAGTTGAATTTTCGTACAACAATAGCTATCATTCAAGTATCGGCATGGCTCATTTCGAAGCTTTATATGGTCGTAAGTGCCGATCTCCAGTATGTTAGCACGGAATTGGGGAATCACAAATCACCGGTCCAAAATTAATTCAAGAAACAACCGACAAGGTCATTCAAATTCGAAACAATCTTCTCGCGGCTCAAAGTCGTCAAAAGAGTTATGCAGACAAACGACGAAAGCCCTTGGAGTTTGACATTGGTGATCAAGTACTTTTAAAAGTATCACCGTGGAAGGGAGTGGTTCGTTTTGGCCAGAAGGGCAAGCTAGCACCACGCTACGTAGAACCTTTCAAGATACTCGAAAGAGTAGGTCTGTAGCATACAAGCTTGACCTACTAGAAGAGCTCAACAGAATTCATCCCACATTCCACGTATCAAACTTGAAGAAGTGCCTCGCCGATGAAAACCTCCATATTCCTCTAGAAGACATTCAGATCAATGAATCTATGCACTTCATTGAAAGACCAGTAGAAATCATGGACTTCGGAAAGAAGCGTTTAAGACGAAGTCGTATTCCAATTGTCAGGGTACGTTGGGAGTCAAAACGAGGACCCGAGTTTACTTGGGAACGTGAAGACTCAATGCGCGAAAAATACCCGCATCTTTTTCCTGTTACCACTACTACTTAAATTTCGGGACGAAATTCCTAAAAGAAGGGATACTGTAACATTCGTCGAAAAACGGGTTTCCAAACCCGCTTCGTTTATTAATCAAATACTCAGTTATATTTTTTCGTTGCGTATTTATTGCTCAGATAAATTTTAAACAATACATAATTAATATATATATTAGAATTTTAAACCATAATTATTAAATAAGAAAAAAATAGTGAATTAAAAAAATAATGGAGACACCGGGTTTCGAACCCGGGTCACCCACAAACCCAAACACACAACACACCGCTCCGCCACACACTGCTTTTGTGATAAACACGGAAACAAATAAGACTTATAATAAAACCAAAAGTCAAATCTGCAATCAGCGCGCCCAGAACTCGCACTCACCGGAAAAACCGACGATTCCGCGATTTTGGCTATCCTCTTTGACTGGAATGCATAAACTGATTCCGACATCAGTTATAACCGATGTCTAACCGTCAATTTCGGTCATAACCGTCGGAAAACCTTTGACCTCGAATCAAGACTCAAAATCGGACACAATTCATCCAGTTCTTCCCTATAAATACCCACTCAATCTTCTGGAAATCCTTTCGCTCAGAACCGCACACTTTTTCGAAGCTTTAATTCTTCCAGAGCACATCGCCGGAGATTTTCATTTTCGCCGGAATCCTGCCGGAATCACTAGTCAGAAAACCGTATTCATTCATCGGTCGGTATAACTGTCTAAACTTCTCTGCTATCTCTTAATTTATACTTTAATCGTTCAAACCAATGATCTAAACTGTTAAACAATTCACTCAGCCGAGAGTCACAAATCAGAGCCGACGACTCTTGCCGGAAATCTGAAGTAAACGCTCTGTTCTGGTACATTTTATTCCTTAATTTCTGTATCTATTTCATCCCAACCAGTTATAAGTTTTGATGATCGATTTAAACAGAACAGTCGGAATTCACTGTTCTGTGTTCTTGTAAACGAAGAAGATGAAGTCGAGTATATGTATAAATATAATTAAAACTGGATATTCGAACGGGTTAGACACACAGTCCAGCGGTGGACTGTGTGCAAATATAACACGCACGTCCCGAGTTCGAATCGCACACGTTACCGACTTTCAGAAATAAAACCAACATTTTTAGAACTTAATCAGATCAAGTCACAGAATGTTTATAAGAGTAATATAATCCATTAGTTAAACAGATTAGACACACAGCCTAACTGGTTGGGCTGTGCGCACTCGAACCGAAGGACCCGAGTTCGACTCCGGGTCTCTGCAACCGGTTCGGCCATATAAATCATTTTTAATAAAAACCAAATAAGCTTAAAGTTAATTAGTATATAAATATAATTAAAACAGAGAATATTTCGGGTTAGACACGTAGCTCAGTTGGTAGAGCTGCGTGCACGTATACGAGAGGTCCCGAGTTCGAACCTCACTCAGCGCATAGAAAACACAGTCTGACCGGTCAAGACCCGGTCAACGGTCAACGGTCAAAAGTCAACTTTTTTTTATTTCTTTTTAATTATTTATTTAATAGAAAAATCATTTAAAAATACTTAAAAATAAGATTTTTAAAGTTAGAAAATTTCCTTAAACTCACAAAAATAAATCTAAAAATCTCATTAAGAGCACTAATTAAAAATATTAATCTCAAATAAAATCCATTTATTTATCGAATCATTTTGTTATTATCTAGGTTAGTTCTTCCCTCGTCGATTGAATCATAAATTCGTGCGCACTCATCGTCATCAAAGAACGCACCCATTGTGAGTGAATCTCTACCAATTCCCCGTTTTATTCATGTTTTGGGGTGTATCATGTGTCGTATAATCCTTTTATTTTATTTAAACACTTGTGCAAACATCATATCCGTGATCAAATGTGTATCAAATGTGTATCAATTTTTGTGTGGATTATATGTAGATTGGATTTATCATTTTCAGTGCACGCATTTCATTAGGCCCATCAGTTCCCAGTGGGAGACGGGTTGAGCATCAGGTGCCTCATAAGATCGGCTCCGTTTGGTTGAGCCTTGATCTCACATTCATCATCATTCATATCATATACTCATCCAAAGTGGTTTTTGTTTGTTTATTTATATATGTTTGCTCACATGTGATTATTGCACAAATTTTCCTTATTAAATAAAACAAGAAATTAGTAACAATGTTTTATCAAGGTTCACTCGCCAACTTTTGTTGACCCAAAATATTCCCCGTTTTACACATGATACAGGTGATCCAGCTGAGACAAGAAACACATAGGAAGGCCTAGAAGAATAAACAAGTTTAAGCTTTGGAATAATTATATAGTTTCATTTTCTTGTAATTGTATGGATTTTGTTTTGGATATTTAAGTTGTAATTTGGATTTAATAAATATGAAATATTTTAGTAAACATCATGAGCTTTGGTGATAACCCAATTATGCCCCGACTTTTATTCCGCTGCGGGTCTGGGTGTGACAAATTACTACTTGCTGAAGAAGAACCAAGGAATTACAAGGAAGCATCTAGTGATAGAAAATGGATTGAAGCGATGAAGGCTGAGTTAGACTCGATAAACAAGAATAACACTTGGAGATTGACAGAATTGCCAGAAGGTCACAAGGCAATAGGTTTGAAGTGGGTATTCAAGACAAAGAAAGATGCAAATGGAAAAGTCACTAGACACAAGGCGAGACTGGTAGCAAAGGGATACGTTCAACAACAGGGAATTGACTTTAATGAAGTATTTGCACCAGTAACACGTATAGAGACAGTTCGACTAATGTTGGCTCTAGCAGCATATCAAGGTTGGGAGGTACATCATTTAGATGTGAAGTCTGCATTCTTACACGAAGATCTCAAGGAGGAGGTCTATGTCTCACAACCGGAAGGATTTGTAAAGCCAGGAGACGAAGGAAAGGTTTATAAGCTATCAAAAGCTCTGTATGGATTGAGACAAGCACCGCGTGCATGGAACACGAAGTTAGATCAAACCCTAAAGTCACTTAACTTCAAGAAGTGCACTTTAGAGAATGCAATCTATACAAGGACGAGCAAGACTTCTACACTGATAGTCGGAGTCTATGTTGATGATTTGATAGTCACTGGAACATCAAGGAAGGAGATAGATGTTTTCAAGTCTCGGATGGAGAACAAGTTTGAAATGAGCGATCTAGGATTGCTAGCATACTATCTGGGAATAGAAGTTATTCAAGCAGGGGGTGAGATAGCCATCAAGCAGACAGGCTATATTAACAAGATACTCAAAGACGTTGATATGTTAACCTGCAACGATACGAAGATTCCTATGAATCCAGGAACACATTAACAAAGACTAAAGAAGGAGATCTAGTATATGCAACGCATTACAGAAGCCTGATAGGTTCTCTTAGGGACTTACGGCATACAAGGCCAGATCTATGTTACCCAGTCAGTCTGCTTAGTAGATTCATGCAAGAACCAAAGGAGCATCACTTGAAAGCAGTAAAGCAAGTACTACGTTATATCAAAGGAACTAAAGAGCATGGGATCATCTACAAGAAGCAAGGAGGATGTAAGATCCCAGGTTATAGCGATAGCAGTTATGGAGTTAACACAGACAAAGGAAAAGGAACTACTGGTCTAGTATTCTACTTTGGAGATTCATCTATAACCTGGTGCACTCAGAAGCAACAGACAGTGGCACTCTTATCATGTGAATCAGAATTCATGGCAGCCACTGCAACAGCATGCCAAGCACTATGGCTTAAAAGACTGTTAAGTGAAATTACAGGTTGGAAGGAAGAGAAGATAACATTAAGAGTTGATAATGTTTCTGCAATAGCACTCATGAGGAATCCAGTCTTTCATGGAAGAAGCAAGCACATTGACACACGCTATCATTTCATAAGGGAATGCGTGGAGAACGAGGACATCAATGTGGAACACATAAGTGGAGAACTACAACGGGCAGACATACTAACAGCATGCCAAGCACTCCCTAATCTTCACGCACCGGATCAACTGAGAATCCATTCTTTTCCCTTATCTACACTCATTCTATATACCCATGATTCATCGCCTTTATTATATAAGGCCAATTGCCACTTCATGCGACAACGTAGTACCTAAAACCTCGGATCAACCCATCTGCGATCTGATTTCGGCGTAGCGAACGCTACAGAACCCTTGAGCAACATATACTAGTGACCGGATGTAAGTACACGTCAAACTGTATTTCATTACTGTTGGTATACAATCGATAATCAAAGCATAAACTCACAACACAATGATTTTGTGATCGAACTAGATCACGACTCTTTTCGGGTTTTTTATTGCTTTCAAAAACTGGATGAAATTACAGGGATTACAAAATAATAAAAAATATACTGAAAAGAAAGGAAAGTATTATGACTTGAAATACTGAAAGGAAACAAACCAAATTCAAAAATAATAATATTTGCAACAGCTTGTTACAGCTAATGCATGGCTGGGACACGGTTTGGGCTGTGAACCGGGTCAAACAATTACCGGGTCATCATTCACCCCCCTAATTTTTGACCCGTATAGTCGTGAACTTTCACACCCAACAGTTGACACATCTCTTCAAATTTCAACCGTGGTAGAGCTTTAGTTAGAATGTCGGCCTTTTGCTTGTTTCCATGTATATGCTCAACCGTGATCTCTTCTCTTTCAATACATTCCCGTATGAAATGAAAACGGGTGTTTATATGTTTGCTTCTCCCGTGAAACACCGGGTTCTTCATCAATGCTATTGTTGATCTATTGTCGACTCGTAATAACACCCTCTTCCTTCCATCCAGTCAAGTCACTTAACAAACCTCTAAGACAGAGAGCTTGACATGCAGCAGCCCATGAATTCCGACTCACACGATGAGAGAGCTACCGTCTTCTGTTTTTGTGAGTTCCACGATATCAAAGATTCACCGAAGACGAAAGCCATCCCGGTTGTGCTCCTTGCATCATTCTTGTCACTGTCGTGACTGCTATCACAGAACCCCACAAGTTTTGTATCACCATTGCAGCCGTATTTTAACCCGTAACTGAGAGTTCCTTTTATGTACCTCAAGATATGTTTTATGGCATGCATATGGCTCAGTTTCGGGTTTGCCATGAACCGGCTGACCGAGCCAACTGCGTAAGACAAGTCGGGTCTTGTATGGACTAGGTATCGAAGACTTCCAATGATCCTCTGAAAAGATTTTGCATCAACCGGTTCCTCCTCACCATCTTTCATCAAACTCAGCTTTGGTTCCATGGGTATTTTAGAGGAGTTACAGTCTAACATACCTGCACTTTGAAGTATCTTTTTGGCATATGCTTCTTGTTTCAAGAGTATACATTTCGCTTCTTGCTTTACTTCGATACCCAAGTAGTAGGAAAGGATTCCCAAATCGCTCATTTCAAATTCTTTCTCCATTTGCATCTTGAAAGCCATTATTTTATTTTTGTCGGGTCCGGCTACAATCAAGTCATCAACATAAACCCCCACAACAAGTGTCGACGCATCTGAAGAAAGCTTGTACACCGCCTGTTCATGTGTGCATCTTTTAAAACCAAGACGCAACAAGGTGTTGTTCAACCGTGTATTCCAAGCTCGAGGGGCTTGCCTTAGGCCATACAAGGCCTTGTCGAGCTTGTATACTAAGTCTTCCTTCCCGGGTACGACAAAACCGACTGGTTGTTCAACGTAGACTTCTTCTTTGAGGTCACCATAAAGGAATGCCGATTTGACATCTAAATGGTGCACCTCCCAACTAAGTCTAGCGGATAGAGCAAGTAAGAGGTTTATGGTTTCAAGGCGGGCTACCGGGGCAAAAACTTCATCAAAATCCACACCCGGTTGTTGACGTAACCTTTTGCGACCAACCTCGCCTTATGTTTGTGATTTTTCCCGCTGCATCACGTTTTAATTTATACACCCACTTCAAGCCTATTGGTTTGTGCCCATTTGGCAGTTTAACCAACTTCCAGGTTTGGTTTTTTTCAATCGAGTCGATTTCCCGCTGCATTGCATCTTCCCATGACTTATTTCCTGTTGCTTCTCTAAAACATAAAGGTTCATCATCAATGAGTAGTAGCTCATTGACATCAACCTCAATAGGGACAGATCGGGAGTATATATCATCAATTGTTCGAAAGCCACATAGAGGAGTATCGTCACGTGGCGCTGACCCGGGAGTTGAAGCACCAGAAGATGGAGCTTCAAAAAATTCCGAGATCGCTGACTCGGCTTCAGGCTGGTTCGAGTGAACTGGGCTGGGCTCGCCATTTTGAGAAGCATGATTATCACTTGTGGATGGCAAGTTTTGATCAGTTCCTTTAAAGGAGTTAGTATCAATAATAAAGTTCACCAATTCTGGTCCGTTTCTTGACTCCATGGGAGCCAAGTGATCATCCCAAATTGGCTTCATGTTCTCTTCAAATCGCACATCCCGACTAACATAAAGTCGGTTACCCACGGGGTCATATAACCTGTACGCCTTACTTCCAGGTTCAGTTCCAAGATACACGACCCAAATACTCCGATCCTCTAACTTCTTCATGTGAACTGTTGGGTTCTTCATATGAGCCATGCACTCGAACACCCTAAGGTGGTCAGGGTTTGGTCGTTTTCTGTACCAAGCCTCATACGGGGTACTGAGTTTCAAGGCTTTAGTTGGAAGCCGATTTAAGAGAAATACCGAGTGCCTTACCGCTTCTGCCCATATGTCTTGAGGAACATCCATGGCCTTCATAATACTTGTAGTCACTCCCAACACGGTTCGATTTCTTCTCTCCACGACCCCGTTTTGTTGCGGAGTGTACGGAGCTGTGAACAAATGTTTGATGCCTTCTTCCTCACAATAGTTAGTGAATAGTTTGGATATGAACTCTCCTCCGCGGTCTGACCTCACGGCTTTGATTTTGCATGAACTCTCCAACTCAACAGCTTGCTTGAATTTCTTGAAGTTACTTAGTGCTTCATCTTTGGTTTTTTGAATAAAAAACCACATGTACCTAGTAAAGTCATCAATCAGCAAGAAAATATATTTACCTCCAGCTCGAGTAGTTGGACTGATCGGCCCACACAGGTAAATATGTACAAGCTCCAATTGTTGTGTGGCACGGAACTTTGTTTCTTTTGGGAATGGTAGGCGACACTGCTTTCCGGCAAGGCAAACATCACATACACGAGTTTGGAGATTGAATTAAGGCATCCATCGTACCATTTGCTTCCTAGACATGTTACCCATAGCTTGGAAGTTTAAATGGCCCAAACGCTCATGCCAAAGCCAATCTTTGTTGTCCAAAACATTTAGTAAGCAAACGGGGGACCCAATTTTCAGTGAGATTTTGTACAACCTGTTCATGGACCTTGGAACCTTCATCAGTAGCTTGCCACCTTCTTCATAAAGCCAAAGGTGTTCCCTTATCATCACAATTCGGCAACCGTTCTCGGTCAATTGACCGAGACTAATAATATTGCTACAAAGGTCCGGGATGTAATATACATCTGATAACATCCTTTGTTCCCCGTTTTTACATTCCAACATTATAGTGCCTTTTCCCTTGATTTCAACCGTTGACCCGTCACCAAACCGAATCAACCCCGATATACCACTATTAATCATGGTAAAGAAATCTCGCCTCCGGGTCATATGGTTGCTCGCACCGTTGTCGAGATACCATAATCCGGGTTCTTTAGAGTCATTAGTGTAGAGGCTAGGGATTACCTTATTTTCATTCAAAAGAATTTTCATGCTTTCGGCCATTAAAAGTGCAGGTTCATCTTCTACTGTTTGTGTCAAATTGGCTTCATCATCTTCCTTTCTTTCGCCCTTGCATTCAGATGCATAATGGCCTAGATTTTGACACTTGAAACACTTAACTCGGTCCTTGTTCCTGACCGAGCCACCTGCATTTCTGTGGCTACCTCTCCCTCGGTGACTACCACGTCCTCGATACCCTCGGCCACGACCTCGACTGGAACCTCCATTACCTTGGTCACGACCCATTTCAACAATATTTCCCAGTTTTGTTTTCCCTACATCCTTAGAAAACAACAACCTGCCATGTGAATCGCTTTTTTTAGAACGCCCCCTTAGTCGTTCCTCATAGGCCTTTAACCTTCCCACGGCCTCCTCAAACGGCATGGTCTCCATATCTTCCGTTTGTTCAACAGAAGCAACAAGTTGAAGAAACTTATCTGGTACTGAGTCGAACAACTTTCGAACAATCGTCACATCTTCCAAAGTACTTCCCAAAGTACTAAACTTTGATGCTATTCCAGAGAGTTTGCCCGCAAATTCTTCAATCGACTCCATCTCTTTCATACGTAACACTTCTAGTTCGCTTCGTAGGGTTTGTACCGGGCCTTTTTTACCCGCTCTGCCCCTAAGTATCGAACACGCAACGCCTCCCAAACGTCTTTTGCTTCACGCTTCTTCGCAACCTGAAGTAACACATCTTCAGGTAGCGACTGAAACAGGAATGCTCTTGCCTGCTTGTTCTTTTTCTCGTCCAGTTCTTAACCCTCTGGTAGTTCGATTGCCTGCCACAAACCTTGTGCGTCCATGATGGCTTCCATCATTACTGCCCAGGAGTTGTAACTAGTTGAAGAGAGCTTTGGGCACTGAAAGAGACACCACTGTGCTCTCGGACTTGGATCACCGCGCCGCTTGCGCCGGTTTGAACCACGTCTCCCCGCCTGACATGTTCTTTGGCCTAAAACACTGCTATGCTTTACTTCAACTGGTTTCGACCTGGTGCTCTGATACCAATTGTTGGTATACAATCGATAATCAAAGCATAAACTCATAACACAATGATTTTGTGATCGAACTAGATCACGACTCTTTTCGGGTTTTTTATTGCTTTCAAAAACTGGATGAAATTACAGGGACTACAAAGGTCCTATAAATAATAAAAAATATACTGAAAAGAAAGGAAAGTATTATGCCTTGAAATACTGAAAGGAAACAAACCAAATTCAAAAATAATAATATTTGCAACAGCTTGTTACAGCTATGCATGGATGGGACACGGTTTAGGCTGTGAACCGGGTCATCAATTACGTCACTTAGTTGTCCATTGCTTATACTAGTGTTGGTGAGTTTAGTTTCTATCAACTCGTTTTAGTCATCGGATTTTCCTTAATTAAAATAAAAGGAAAATACGAATTATGATTGACACAGTGTATCATTTTGGTATGTGGTATGGGATATGTATGATACTGTTTAGGCACCATGGGTGGGTGTATTTTGGATATTTTGTTTATAGGGTACTCGGTATAAACAATTCTTTTGCTTCAACCTGATTTCTTTGTTTCTACTCTAGTGTTTATGACTGGAAACTCTAATCTCATATTAATAATTTTTTTCTTTGTGGCTTTTTATTATTATAATTGGAGATATTATATTTTGTATATTGTGATCCACATCTACGCACAAATCAATTCGCTCAATCGCATGTGTTATTTGCCGAGAGCTACGTATTAGGAGTTGGGACATATGCATAGATACTTATTTCTCCAAGTTTCGATAATCTTTGAACCTTTTGGTTAGTATTTACTTTCGTGAATGAGCTCAGGCTTCGTAAGAGGACATTGTGTTTGCTTTCATACATTGGTAATCACAGACTTTCCAAAGTCGCCTTCTGATGTGTGTGTTTTATCATTGGTATGAATGTGCAGGGAAGCAATTAGCCAAGCAAGGAGATGGCGACCCACACAACCATTCCCCTACAAGAATACAATCATCCTTGTGGTGATCTACTTGATGGTACGTGTGGTTATATGCATGTCTTTGTTTCGGTGAAAATTCCCCTCACTTTAGAAAGATGACATATAGCACTTAGCTAACCTTCATCGTATAGAACGTTATCTTAAGTAATCTTGGAGTTGTTTAGGAGGAAGAAGAAGAGAATACCTTGATATCGCCATTCCACTCTATAGAGCATCATCTCGAGGAGACTTGAGAGCTGCAAAAGACATCCTTAAGCATCAAGAACATTTGGTACGGTATAGCATCACTGAGAAAAAGGAAACACCACTTCATGTTGCAGCAACGGGCCATAGCACCAGGTTTGTGAGATATCTTGTGAACATGATGAGTATGGTTGACTTGGAACTTCAGAACAGCGATGGCAACACGGCCTTTTGTTTAGCAGCTATATCAGGAAATGTTGGTATGGTTGAAATTATGTTTGAGACGAATCGGGCACTGCCAGTTATTTGTGGTAGTGAGAACATGATGCCACTGCTTCTGGCAGCTTACTATGGAAAGCATGATGTGGTAAATTTTCTCTATGATAAGTCTGACAGAATGATGGGTGACGACTGGACATATGACAATAGGAATGGCGTTTTGTTGAAATGCCTTCAGTCTAACCTCTTTGGTATACAAAGCCTCCTTATAAATTATTTCAACATGATTTTAGTTGTTTTTTTTTTTCATAAAACTTCTATTTAATGGAGTCTGCCCAACCTTATGTAGATGTTGCACTACGAATAATGAAGGACAATGAAGAACTTCCTCACAATGAGCATCTATGGGATATGCTGCATGTATTGGCTCGAAAGCCTGAGGCATTCCATCTGGCTAGAGGAGCGATGGTCACACCATGTAAGCATCCCTAAATATCTTAATCAATAAACGGAGTGGGAACCACTAATATATACAAGAAGGAAACCCTAGAGAAGCCAATATCGGGCCAATACACCGTAAACTAATAATCCCATAAAACCAAACCAAATAAACTCTATACACTAATTTACACTCCTCAGGTTGGAGCATAGATGTTAATCATGTATACAATAATTTACACTCCTGAGATGTTAATCATGAGAAATTTTTATGAATAAAATCTATATGTGGTTTCCAAAGAGGTTTGGTATAGATATCTACAAGTTGAGACTTTGTCTTCACGTGAATCGGTTGCATATATTGTCTGAATGTCGACCACCTACCCGATCCCTAATTAGATGATAGTCGACCTCTATATGTTTTGTTCTCTCATGAAATACTTATTTCTTGGCTATATGTATAGCTAATTGGCTATCACAGTATATGTAATGATACAGAGAAAATTATTGTAACACCCTAGGCAAATCCTCCATCATTCTTGGACAACAGAGATTTCTGGTCATAAGGAAAGCATTGTCTCTTAAATTAACATCACGTTTTAGGAGCATTTTGTTGTGGAGCAGTTGAAAACTATATAGTTAAGCGTGCTCGAATGAGAGTAGTGCTAGGATGGGTGACCTTCCAGGAAGTCTCCACTAGGGCAACCAAAATATAAATGTGAGATACTGGATGGGCAACCCATCAAGGGTAAGGCAGTTGAAAACTATATAGTTAAGCGTGCTCAAGTGAGAGTAGTATTAGGATGAGTGACCTCCCGGGAAGTCTCCACTAGCGCAACCAAAAAATAAATGTGAGTTCCTGGATGGGCAACTCATCAAGAGGAAGGCAGACAATATTGGCGGTACGAGAGACGAGATGTTACAAATGGTATCAGAGTCACTCTTGTTTCATTCGGGATGGTGAGACGGAAAATTTTAGAAATATATTATATGTATCTTTTACCAAAATAAAAATAAAAATTAACTAAAAAATTAAAAAATCTCGCTATTTGTCCCTACCGACTATATAGCAACACATGAGCACTTCGCTACGCTATTTGCTATAGCGGACGCTATGCTTGCTATTAACAACTATGTTTCATACATATGGCCAATAAAATTCTAAGGTGTCCAACAATCTATTCGGTTTCTAATTTGTTTGATATTGACTTGCAGTTTCTGCACTTGTTCATTTGGCGAAGATGAATTTCTTAAAGGGAAGAAATGCCAGAGAGTTGCTAAGATTACATTGGAAAAGGATAATGAAAAAGCCTAAGGATTTTATTGATGAGATACTCAGAGGCCCTGTGGTCAGGGAATATCATTTGGAAACATACCCTTCTCAAATTCTATTTATTGCGGCAAAAATGAATAACAAAAGATTTTTGGTTGAGTTGATTCATGAATACCCTGATATATGGAAGAGAAATGATGATGGACAAACTATCTTTCACATTGCTGCTTCTCATCGCCATCGGGATACCTTCAGTCTGTTATATGAGAATAGCTCAGGGATGCATCTGGTAGCTACTGTCACAGACAATCAAGGCAATAATATTCTGCATTTAGCTGGAAAGAAACAACAGAAAATAGATTCTGAGGCCTGGATTACTCCCACTTTTCGAATGTATTGTGAATTTTTTTGATACCAGGTACATCTTCTTTCAAAGCTTTCATTGGTTGTTAACCATGTTTATATATAATTAGTGATCATATATATATGTGTTTTCCATTCCTTGTAGGAAGTTGAGCGTATACTCCCGCCTGCTTTTAGAGAAGTGAAGAATGCTGCAGGCCAGACACCACATGAACTATTCTTAGAGAGCCACGAAAAAATAATTTCACAAGGTGTGAAGTCGATAAATGAAACAATTAATATATCCATGGTGGTAGCTGCGCTTGTTTGCACCATAGGATTTTCAGAAGTTTATCAAGTTCCTGGTGGGTTTGATCAAAACAATGGGTTTCCTATGTTCCTCCACAACGAGTATTTCGTTGCTTTTGTAGAGGCGGATGTCATCTCCTTCATCTGTTCTTCAAGTTCAATAATCCTTTTCCTATCCATCACCCTTTCTCGTGACCACAGAAACGTGGAGTTCTTACTTCTAAGATGGGTGTTTGCTCAACTATTACTCTTGTGCTCCGTGGTATTCCTAGTTGGGAATTTTTCTTGCAGCTTATTCGTTCTGTACGGTAGTACCACGTGGGTGGATCTCACCGACGTTTTTACTTTTATAATAATAGGATCATGCACTCTTTTTTGTCTCTCTTGTACCAGACAAGGTAAGAGCAATATACAGTAGGTTTAGGCCGGTCAACATTATGATCCACCTTAAACGCTCAAAGTTCCTAAAGCTTTTGTTATGACTAGTCTTGAATCCCATGTTTCGTAAAAAGGCTATGGCTGTGACGATCAGAGTTATAGAGAATGCGCCCGATGAAGTGAGAGAGTGGCAAGAAGGGAAGAAGAACATTAAAAATCAGGGATTTGAACTTGGGGCTTTTAGTATGACATCTTAAAGTTGGTGTTAAATTACCAATTTTTATTAAGACAGACTGGCATTTGCCTTGTTGCCCGTCTACCTGCCATCCTTATGTAATTTCCCTTGTTGATTGGAAATGAAGCTATTGATAACTTCAACTTTCAAAAAAAAAATTGACATTTTGTCTGTGTATGAGATTGTGTTTATACGTGTCTAGGAGTGCTCAAAACTGGATATCTGAAATTTTGGATACCTTGTTTAACCATCCGAAATTTCAACAAAACGAAGATGAAAATTACAAGAAACAAAACTTTATGTACAAAACAAACTAAAAAGCGACGAACCTCACAACATTATTACAAGTTCCCATCACAAATGGTTACAAACATCAATAGTTTACAAACAAGTAGTAAGCCTAGAAAAAAACAGGATTTGGTAAAATTAAAAAAACAACCTCACAAAGGTTGTCATGGCACATATTAACCATGCCATGCCCAAATCCCAAAAAAACAACCAAGCTCACCACTACTTGAACCCATCACCATCTGTAACCTAATGAAAACCAAAACTAGACCAACAAACAAACATCATAAGAGACTCAAAACAACCAACAGTAATAGCTTAATAGACAACTAATAACCACCACTAGGACCTGTTGTGAAAGGCTGTCTTCAAAAACCGAAACCAAGTATCAGGATTCTCAAGAAAATACGGCTGACAAGAATAAAAGGCCTTGTCTGAAAGACCAAAATTCTTGCAACAGTTTAATAAACTGTAAAAAAAGATGTGCCAGCCAATTCCCTTGGAAAAAGAAGAGCTTCGAACCGGATTTTATGAAGAAACCCGTCACGGACCTATAAAAACCTGCGGAAATACCAATCTAACGTATTAAACAGACTAACGTAGTACTGTCGCTTAAACAAGGATGTCGCACTTCCAGATTTGTTCGCCCAAAAGACCGACTGCAGAACTGCAGACTCCACGGCATTGCATCATGTTTAAACCGACTAGTGTTTCACCCAACTTTTTCAAGAACGGTAGGCTCTTGTTTGACACCTGGCATCCCGAGATTGATAGAACTTGTAAGTTTACCTGTTCTGAACAAGCCAATGCTGCAACTGAGAGATCAGTGATTGCGGATTTAGAAACGTCAAGCTCTCTGAGCGAAAAGCAGTTTCGAGCAACTGTGACGACACTTGCATCGGTGATTGACCTGCAACCGTCGAGATTTAACACTTCGAGAGTCGCACCATGAGCCATAGAGATTTCTGAAACAATCTTGTCGGTTAAATTCACACAGCCGCTAAGATTGACCTTGGTTAGACCAGATTCACAGTTCTTGATAAGTGAAGTCAACCCTGAATCGGTAATCCCATGAAGCCCGGTCAACACAATGTCTTCGAGATTGTGGCAAAGCTGCCCCATTAAAGCCAAACTGAAGTTTCCGAAACCTGAGCAGTTGCGAATGGATAAAGATCTCAAAGAATTGCAAGGAGATAAACCTGACGGAATTACCATAGGCAAATCTTTAATCCCTAAACATTTTGTCAAAGAAAGAGCCTTCAAACCACCACAGTTTACGAGTAACCCAAAGATTCCAAGCTGCGTAATGGTGTGGCATTCTTCAAGAATTACGGTTTCAACCGACTGTGCAGCTTTAGCAAACGCCACAAGACCGTTATCTGACAAAAAGGCGGATTTTTGAACAAAAACTTGCTTTAGATTCGGGCAGCCTCTGCCCAACGCTTCAAGCCCTAGATCAGTGACACCGTTACAGTTCGTGATTACAATAGACTTCAATTTCCCTAACCCTTGACCACTGCCCATAACCCAAAAGCCCTTTCCGGTTACAGTGTTGAGACCGTTTAACTCTAGATTGGTTAATGCCAAACCGTAGTGTCCGATAACAGCCAGAGACATATCACTAACGGTTAAACCTTGGAGTTTTAATTTCATCAACGAAGAAGATGCAGAAGTTACCAAACTAACAACCCCTTGATCTCCGACTAAAGGGCAGTTCTTTATCGAAATTGATTTTAAACGAGGACAGCTTTTACCGATCGCTTGAAGGCCTTCGTTTCCGATGTTTGCGCAAGATTCTATTGAAAGGGATGTTAGATTAGGACAGTTGTTTGCGATCGCCATTAAAGATTTGTTTGAAATTCCGGGGCAATGAGAAAGGTCGACTTTTTCCAACAAATGACACTGGTTAGCGATTTCGGTAACACCGTCATCTTTAATAGAAGACACATTCCACAAAGTAAGCGATGTGAGAGATGGACAACCACGAGCGACAGTCATGAGCCCGAAATCAGTTACTTTACTAGAATTGTTTCCTAAAATAGCAAGTTCGCCTAACCCACCACGGTTTCCTGAACCGACACCAATGGCTGCAAGTCTAATGTCGGTTGCTTTTTTCCCTTTTAAGCACCGTGTGATAGATCCACCAGGTTTATCATAATCCTGCACTTCTTTTTGCTCGTTTCTGTGAATGGTGCTTAGAAGCATGAGCCAACGTTTGGAAACCAATGCACATGAGCTTTTTTCTTGACCACCAGAAACACGACTTAATATCTCGAATAGACATTCGTCTGGAAGGACGTCAATGGTGGTTTTTTGTTTTTTGAAGATTGGTTCCGAAAACACGAATGGTGCGGTGACTCGTGATCTCTTGCGAGTTGGAAAGTATACGTCAACGTGTTGACCAAGAGACAAGAAGAGATCTGACTCTTCAAGAGTTTGGTATTTTGGCATACCATGGTAAAGAACATCTTCCCCTGAAAGACCACCAAAAAAATTTTAATGTTTATTTTATTTTTAAAAAAGAGACTAATTATGAAGATCAAGACTTATTGATCAGATTTTACAAACTATTAAATCTTAAACTAAGTTTCCAAAGATAAATTAGTTTCTCATAAACATTTTTTTATCAAATCAAACAATTATTAAAAACCAAGCATAACTATCACAAAAGTTAAACTAATCTTCTCTTCTAAAATAAAAACCAGAGAACCCTAAAAAATTAAAAAAAAAAGTTTAAAAAAATTAAGTCCTGGATATTAGCTAGTAATCAATCATGTTCTTGTAGTCATAGCCTTATATGCAACTCTATAACAGATAAATTTAAAAAAAAAACCCTTCTATATATGATCAGATCAAGCATATATAAAGTCCTTCCTTTTCTACTCTTAATTAAGCATATGTAATCTAAAGGTTAAGCTTAATAAGTCACTTTATCATATAATCCTATGACTACTATTTGCAAGAACATATAACACTATAAGATTTCAACTATAACATATGCATGATCAATCATCTCTAAAGGCAAGATCTTTCACAAAATAGTCAAATAAACTACTAATCTCAAAGACCCATTTATAAAAAGTCAAGAAAACCAATAAAAATTGAAACTTTACTAACAAAATCAAAATTAAAGATACTTACCGATGAGTTTCTGCATGAGTACGATTGAAAGAGACTTGAAAGCCCAAAAAACCCTCGATTGAGAGCAAAAAAGAGATCTACCAGCAAGAAGACGAAGAAGATGAATGGGAGATGAATAAGCATCAAATTCTTGAAGAAATCATGTGAGAAAGAGGGAGGAAACCCAGATATGAAATTAGGGCAAAAAAAAGGGGGAAATAAATGTATGTGTAAGGTGGGTTGTGTGTTGATTGAGTGAATAAATATAAATAAATTTATACAAACGAGGAAAGAGAGAGAAATGGGTTCAATGAATCCATACCAAAATGCTTTTTTTGGTTCAATGTTTCTTCCTACTCCATTCATTTCCTTAATGTACCTAGGGGTGTACAAAACGGTTTTTTTGGAAAATCGGTTTTGGTTAAAAACCGAACCGGTTTTTTTATTCTGAAAACCGGTTGTTCAATAATTGGTTCTGGTTTTTGTACTTGAAAACTGTATTATAACCGGTTACAACCGGTTAATAATCGGTTTCTGTAATAACCGGTTTTTTTTAATTGATTGTATAACCGGTTTTAAAAACGGGTTTATTAACTGGTCGGAAAAAACCGGTAAAATAACCGGTTCTGCAGAAACTTGTACAGAATGTTTAAAACATGCTGTTTAACCTCCTTTTTAAGGCCAAAATGTTGTTTTTTTGTTTAAAATCACAAGAATTACAATATATAAAGGTTAAAATATAATAATACGATTAAGTTTTGGAACAAACGCTTACATAACAATGAAAATACGAAGTTGTTCGTTACAAACGAAATACATAAAGTTAAAATATTAATCCGCAAGAACGTCCACTAATATTTTTTTTAGTTGGACTAATTAATATATCAAGCTTGATGAGCCTCATTTAATCTTCTTCGCCCGAACCCGAACTCGAACTATTGCGTAGGAATTCATCTAGTTCGGCTTCTTCCTCGGTCATTGGGGTTGTTAGTTCGGCTACAACCTCGTCCTCGTACACTTCGCCTTCATAATCTAATTCTCCCTCGAGTGAGCGTATGTGTTGACATCTTTCCGCCGCATCCAAGTAATCTTTCAAGCAAATCGACATCTCAACCACCTTTGGTGTTAGCTTTGTCCTCCGTATAGAAATCACCCTACCACTTATAGAAAAAGCACTTTCCGAAGCTACGGTTGAAGCTTGGACCGTTAGTAAATCTCGGGCCATTGTGGCTAGGATCGGAAATTGATCTTCCTTTCCTTTCCACCAACCCAACAAATCAAAATTTTTAAATTCTTGTGAAGTCATTGTTTGTAGAAAGTTCGACCCACCATACCGACCGAGTTCGCTACCACTAGTGTTACCACGTTGCATTTGACTCGACTCATCTAATAAATTGTTATAAACATACAAATCTTCATCCTCGATACTTGATGAACCTTCCCTGAAAGCGGCATTTCTCATTGTTATCGTGAATGTGTGACGAGGTTTGACCATGTTTTGTTACATAAACATCAAACATTTTTGAAAGTTGTTCGTTAAAACGAATTTTTGCGGCTTCGCCAAAGTTTGGTTCGTCATCGGTGTTTAAATCCAACTCGTTTGTAATTTTTAAAATCAAAGACCCGGTTCCAAAAATATTAAAGCAAGGGTTTAAAGCGGCGGCACAAGTGAAAACCGCAGGTAGTTCTTTAAAATATTTTCTTAGTTTTTCCTTCATCATAGCTACCATATCACAATATGGTCTACCCCTCCCCGACAACTCGTTTAATTTCCTACATATTTTAAACAAATTGTGAAGTACCAATGAACTAGTTGGATAGTAAACTCCCGATAAAGTCTTTGTTGACGTTTTGAAAACTTGAAGCAATTGTGTAACCGTTTCAATAAGACCCCAATTCGATTGGTGGTAAGACGAAACCTTTCCACGACTCGACAAAAGGTTATGAAATGATATTAAACTTTCCTTTTGCAAAATTGCATTTTCAAACATGGTGCAAGTTGAGTTCCATCGATGAGCGACGTCCCAATTGGGTCCTAAGCATAATCGACCCGTTTCCTTACACATTTTAATATATTTTGAATGTCTATGCGTGTGACCATATATATGACGTAACATTTTTTGAAAGCTTCTTTTTGAGTTTCAATAACCTTCAAGCCATCTTGAACGGCTAAATTTATGATGTGTGCGACACGTCGACTATGGAAAAAAAGACCCTCACAAATTGGATTGTACTTTAATCTTATATGCGTTACCGAAAGCGTATTGTTTGAGGCGTTATCAAAAGCTATTGAAAAAATCTTGTTTTCCAATTTGTACGTTTTAATGCATTTGTCGATTGCTTTATATATAGATTCACCGGTGTGGGGGTAATCAAATAGTTTAAACAAAATCGTGCGTTTCATCATTTGCCAGTCGCCGGTTCAATCCAATGGGCGGTGACACAAATATACGAGTCGGGTGAACCGTGCGATGCGGACCAAACGTCGCTAGTCAAGTTAACACCGGTTTCTAATTTTTCAAAATAAGAGATTAATTCTTGTTTAGCATTTTTCCACAATCTTAAACAATCTCTCCTAAGAGTGGCACGACTTACATGGGTATATCATGGTTGGAGAGTTCTTTGAACCATCATTGTGTAGTGTTGGTTGTCGAAATGGTTGAACGGCAAACTTTCTTGGATTACAAACTTCGCCATTTCCACTCTAGTCACATCCAAATT
Source organism: Scalesia atractyloides (assembly GCA_947069175.1). NCBI lineage: Eukaryota > Viridiplantae > Streptophyta > Magnoliopsida > Asterales > Asteraceae > Scalesia > Scalesia atractyloides. The sequence continues at coordinate 89,891,859 of CAMTDV010000004.1, forward strand.
GTACGCGAACAAGCTAGCGCCTTCACTCCCCATTGAAGCTTGACCACTAGTGTGTTGTTGTTTCAACGACTTGCAAAATGGTTTTTCAACATGTTGTCTCAAGGTGGTGTTTGCCCCTACGGCGTAAAAACAATTACAATGATGACAACGTGCTTTTTTCGTCCCGTTCGCCATCTCGCACAAATCGAAATGTGACCAAACTTCGGGGTTGCGCTTCGTTGGAAGTACACGAACAACCGTATCGGTTGTAAACTCGCCAACATTGACCGAATCATGAGCACTAGAGCTTGCCATGCTTTTTGTAAGAGTTACCGAACAAGAAAGTGAGCGTAAGTGAGCGTTTTTAAGAGATTTAGGAGATTAGAGAATGGTGTGATTGAACCAAAACACCCACCACCCTTTTATACTACCTTGAAGCTGCATTTTAGGCCCAAAAAACAAAAAAAAGGCTACTTTGGGGTCCTAACGGTCATATGACCGTTTTTCTGATATGGGCACAAATAACCGGTTTTAACCGGTTTTTTAATATCCGCTACCGGTTAACCGGTTTTCATAACCGGTTTTTTAATAAACGTAACCGGTTAACCGGTTTTTTATCGTAATCGGTTTTGTAATAACCAGTTTTTTTCCGGTTTTACCTTTAACCAGTTTTACAACCGGTTTTTTATAACCGGTTTCTAAACCGAACCGACAACCAAATTATGCAACCGATTAATAACCGGTCAAACCGGTTAGTAACCGAACCGGTTACAAAAGAACCGGTTTTGAAAAAAACGGTTTCGGTTTTTTTTTTCGGTTTCAGTTACGTAATCAGTTTTTTTGTACACCTCTCCATATACCCATCCCCAACCAACTTGTTCCAAAAATATATATAAAAAATATTACAACTTTATTTGCTACTTGATATAATATATTATAATTCGATGTGGTTTTCATTGCATTTGTCATGCAAAAACAATAATTTCAAGTACTTATACTTGGTCAAAAGTTTAAAATGTATGTTTTCTTCAAACCTTAAGGTAACTTTGTTTTTAGTCTTTTCAGTTTCAGTTATTTTATCAGTTTAGTTCAAAGGTTTTATTTCTTGTCTGTGGGTCCAAAAATGTTTCACCGTTGCCATTTTAGTCCACTTAGTTAACTTCATCTCTTTTTCTGTTAATAAGAAGAGCAACTCGGTCATTTTATATGTAATTCTGATAACTAGAAGGGGAATTCAGCCATATAAAATGACCAAATTGCCCTTCTCGTTAACAGAAAAAATGGATGAAGTTAACCCAATGGACTAGAATGGCAACGGTGAAACCTTTTTGGACCCACAGGCGAAAAATGAAACATTTGGACTAAACTAGCAAAACGGCTCAAACCACAGGGACTAAAATGGCATTTAACTCTTTTGTTTATAATGAGGTTTATGTGAAATTATGATTTGTTTTTACGAAGTGTTTCTATTAAGTGTATCGTTTTACGAATTGAAACGTATAAAACTTGTTTTGTTAGTGTTAATGAATGTATAAAGGATAAGTCAAATCTTTTGGAATAGTTGTTTAGTCTTTAATATAAAGTGTTTGTATTCGCTATGAATAGTTAAACGTGCACACCCAATAATCACAAGCACACGGATCTAATCACCTTATAACTTTATTCTTCGCTTTCATCATCGTTAGAACGTAACTATACCACACATTCATTTGTACACACAATGAGAAATTGACATGGTGGATTTGAGTGCGTGTGCTTGTTTCCAAATGTTAATGGTGTCTTTTCATGTTTGTTTTTTGTATGATTTTAAGATTCTTATACTAATCATAGATGATTATGGTTTTTCTTAACTAAAATCCTTATTTCCGTGATGTTTATTAGTTTTTGTGTTTCTATAAGTTTATATGTATTACTTCTAATAAGTTGGGTCAGTTCTTTTTTGTGTTTTAAGATTAGGATTTGGTTTTGTGTCGTTGTACAAGTTATAAGCAAGAAGAGTTGTATAGCCTTTGATAATAGTGGATATGGTGGTGGTAGTGGTGGTAGTCGGTGATGAGAATAGTATAAGTCGAATTCTACTATAAAGAGTGCACATAAGTCTCACATTTGATGCATGGATCATTCCAAAGATCAATTTAAATCAATTAGAAGCCTACAACAAAAAAACTACAGTCAAAGCTAGAGTTGTACCATGCATAAACCATACAAAGCAAACTCAACCTACGAAAGGGGCAACAATTCATGTTATGACACAAAAGTAAAAAGAGTTTGGGTTGGCTATAACACAGTCTGTTTATTAAACGGATGAACCCGAACACAACTTATTTAGTAAGTAGGTTAACGCTTGTTAAATAAGTGAGTTAATATATTAACCTGTTTAAGGGCTATTTAGATTTTTAAAAAGATGAGGAAATTTTTGGTTAGGAAAAAATGATTATTATTTTTTCCCTGACCAATAATATTTTTTCCCTAGAAGTTTATATTGCCTTTGTTAGAACTCTTGATTTCCAACAATTATATCTCATTAGTTCTAAAAATTCTCTAATATTTTTATTCGGCCCTTCTAATCTTGAGTTAATTTTACATAATTTTAATACTTTAAATAATTACAAGTTTTAAAACATATGATACAATTATCTAAAACATATTGTTGATTCTAAAACTAACTTTCCTCACGATTGTTAAGTGACCACAACGTTTTCATACTTTAATTATATATATTTTTTTTAAGTTATACCATAAAACAAGCATTTTATTATTATTTTTTATTTAAGTATGATAATATTATGTTCATTTGAACTTGACTTATTGGTTGATTATATTGTTAAATTGTTAATAAAGCACCAGGTATTACTCATATTTGTAAATGGACATTAAACGAATCAAACCAAAACAAGACACAAACTCGAAAAGGTTGGTTCGTTTTTTAGTTAACCTATTCAACCTATCAACCCAAAATCCTTTAACATGCAACCCAATATCATTGACGCCTGTAACCAACATGACCAAAACAAAAGTACGGTCTTTGGTCAATATCATGGCTCGATCATACAATTGTTTCAAAGAATCAAGTCAACAGGAAAAACACAAGTGCTACTAGACAATAACTACCCCATAAATGAATCATCAACACATATATAATGTTTAGTTTAAAGTTTATTATAGATTAGATGAAATTTAATTGAACAAACTTTTATATAATATAAAATAAAGTCGGATTGAAGTTTTTAAAAGATAACAATTCAAACAAATAGTTTTACATAAATAGAGAAGTGGTCAACTTAATTGTAAAGACAACGCCATTTTGTTTTGTTAGGAAAGACATTTGACCATATGAATTATTGTCTCATTTTTTCCAACTCAAAGCCTATTAGATTGTTACTGAGTTGCTTATTGTTTAAGCTTAATGTTAAATATTGTGATGGTTATGTAACTAATATAATATGACATACCTGACAGAAAGCTTGCGACCGTAGGTTTACAACAAAAAGAAGATAGTTGGGTGTGGAATCAAGGGGACAATGTAGACTTCTCGGTTAAGGAGATAAGGAAATGGCTAAAAAGTAATGATTTGACGGACGACGGTATTGGATTTACTTACCTAATAAATGTAATATATTAATGTGGAGGGCTAATATGGATAGGATTCCAACTCAGAGTGCGCTTCGAAAGAGGAATATTTGTGTGGGAGATGGTTTGTGTATTCTTTGTGGCGATGCGGAAGAGACCCCGGATCATTTATTTTCGGCTTGTAGTCTGTCGTGTGGAGTTTGGCTTGGCATTTCGGCTTGGTGTAACATCTCGCCTTCCTTTGTGTTCTCCACTAATGACATCCTTCAGCTAGTTAACTATTCGGGTGGTTCGAATACTATGAAAGAGGCGCTATATGGTGTTCTGATCTTAACTTGTTGGCGAATCTGGAAAGCGAGGAATGAGAAGGGCTTCTTAAGAGGGGTCGGGGGGCGCACGAATCCCCGAACTTTTTGCTCAGTAATGTTATATATGTAGTTTTCGTCTAGAAATTTTTTGGTATATACGTTTTCGACCCCCCGATTCTGTAAAAATTTTTGGGTGTATACGTTTTCGACGTCGAAAACGTCAAGCTTCGTCACTAAGACCATTAATGAGTTTATCCATAGATCCGATGGGTATGGCACAATGTTTTCTTATAGGATTTAAAACTATAGTTACATTCCATAATCAAACATTTTCATCACTATTCATAACTAAAATTTGTTGGAGTTGACTTCTAAGCTTGACCATAGAGGCATGGAAGCTAACTTCTTTTGATTTTTGAAGATCCGTGGTCTTGTTCTTTACACGCGTACACTTTAACTTTATATGGATTAATAATCATCAACACTAAATAATTATAATTAAATGTTATTAAAATGGAAGCTAATCTCTTTTGATTTTTGAAGATCCGTACATGTGTTTTATGTTGTCTTCAAGGGGCCTATAATTTAACTAGACCCTTTGACACTCTCGTACTTACATGCAACTAAAATACTTGTTATTGCGCTTAAGGTGCATATATGTTATAGTTGTGCTATAACTTTAATCTTGTGAGTTCGAATTTGTTGCTACAATTTAATATAACTTATTATTTCTTCCGAATCATTATAATCCTAACTCTTTTTTGTCCTAAACTGAGAAGATATTTTGTATCCGTGAGTGTGAACATGCATGTTACTAAAAGTGGCATTTATTTATTATAATTTAATGTTGATTATTAATCCATATAAAAGCAAAAGTGTACACGTATAAAAGAACAAAAGAACCTTCAACCTTGTTGTCTTATTTTATTGAAAACTTTTATTATGAATCTGAAAGAGGGGTTGCGGCGTAGCTTGTTACCCGTTTACCTGTCATATGTTTGTACTTTGTTGTTTTGACATTCAAATTATTACATATAAGTTTTATATAAGAAAGTAAAATATCAACTTTAAGCATTTTGTAGAAATTAAATCTCATCATTTTTAAAATGTTGATAGGTCTTTCTTTTAATAGTTATTGAGAATATTGGGTTTGCTGAGTTGTGGCAATTCCAACCCCTCACCTACACATAGATCTGCACTAGATGCTGCATTGCAAATTTGGAAAAGATCGAATATTTAGTTTTAAAAAGAGGGCGGCTCGTATATGATATTCAATTAATTTTCATTTAACATCAATTTATACAAGGGAATTTATGAATAGGAATTAAATGGTTATAAACTTTTACAAAAGTGTTTATAAGAGTATAGGTAGTGGGTTAACGCTCAGGCCAGGTGACAAAGAAACGAGTGTGACGGGGCATGACACACCGCGAAGATCGTGAAAAAGGGGTAGCGTGAGTGCTTTCATGAATCACGAATGTGGAGAGGGGGGAAGTGACCGTTGAAATTTAGCAATTAACTTAAATCTATATAAATAATACAACATTTAAACCATTTTTTCCCATACTTCCCACAAGAAAGAATACTCGAAACACAACCGACACCCATCTTAGTTCAACAAACACAAATGGGTACTTCCAAAAGAAGGCATAAAAAAAACCGAATGTCGAGCCTGTCGAAAAGATTGTAGAGGTGGTCGGGCGACAAAGAACTCGCCTTGGCTCATGTGTGTGTGGACGTCTACAAGGAACATCCCGGACTAACCATTTGTAATAGTCTTGTTTTTCTAAAGTAGTTTGGTTTTTATCCTTATCGTAACTTTTTTTAAGTATACAAACTTTTTTTATCTTATTTTAAAGTTAGCATTTATATTTATATGAAAACAACATGCTTAAATAAAAAAAAATGAATAGCTATTATTAAAAATGGTGTAATGATTAACTATTAAAAATGGTGCAAGTAAAACCATTACATGCAAAAGTAAAAAAGTAAACACGAAAGAAAAAAAAAGGCAAGTGAAAGTTAAGTTCTATCTACGTGACAACCATTCTTTGTGACAGTGGACGTGACAACGCTATTATTTTCGCTCTGCGCATGAGTTCATGCTCACACAGTCACATGTCTAATGAAGTTTTTTTTTTATAAATTTAGATTTTTTTTATAAATGATTTGTTCACCAGGAAGGGTGGATGGTTTTCGGTTTATATACAGTGCATAATTTCGCGAAAAATCGCAATCATGGACTCATTATTTTGAAAGCAAGCTGAATTAAAGAAATTTGCAAGCGTTATAAACCAAAATAATGTAGCCCAAAAGGGGTGAAGGTTTGATTGAACCAACATTGCTATCAACTCAATAATCATGTTGCCATCCATCAATAATGTTTGTTTTTGTCTAGCAGCCACTCAACTCAATCATACAATCCCTCTTCTTCCCACACATCCACAAGAAAATTCACCATTTCCTGCAACAAATAACAGACAACCCTCCATCAAAAAACCGACAAATATGCATATCAATAAGCCGGTCGAAACCAACAAACTGAAACCCGCTCATCCATTTTCACAGAACAAGCGGCCAATATGAATGGTGTAAGCCACATGACTGAGAGGGGGGTGTTTAGACATCTATTTTAGGGATTGTTTATATGACGGATTTTAAACATGGGACCAAACTTTGTAACTTCACATACACGGATCAGGTCCACTAGTAGGTCTGTAAACAAACCGACAGAGGGAAGTTGGTTTATTTAATAACGAACGAACATGAACAAACTTTTTTGTTCATTTAACTAAACGAACAAACATGTCGTGTTCATTCATTTATATGTGTTTTTGGATGAATTGTGGTACATTAGACTTGTTCGTTTGTGTTCGTTAATGTTAATATACGTTCGTAATGTTTGTTCAATTATGTTCATTTATGTTTGTTCGTTTAAGTTTGTTTGTATTTGTTTACACAATAACATTTGTGAACTGTTCGTTTAGGTTTTAAACGAACGAACATGAACGAAGAAACATGCCCATTTTCTTAATGAACGAACATGAACAAAAAAATTGTTCGATAATATATTCATGCTCGGTTAAAGTTAAATAAACAAACACGGGCATGCCATCCGTGTCCGTTCAGTTCGTTTACAGGCCTATCCACTACCACCTATAAAACCCTATGTAGTCAAAGGTACATAGAAGACGAGCAGTTTAATAAAGCGCTATTGAACCAAGGCCTTGGTCCAGGCGCGATAACGGCAAGCGCTTCAGTCTGTTGATATGTACCTTACACTTTTAGCCCACGTAACCGTTTCCTTCTTTTCATAACGCATTATTCTTATCTGTTCCGTAGATAGTAGGGTACTTTCTTTGAGTCCATTTGTAGTGAGTTAGTGGGTCAGATACTTTAAGTCGGTTAGTAAAATAGTGGGTCGGTTTCTTTATTATATAAACAGCCATATTATCCTCATGAATGGTGATTATGTTAAGAAACGATCTCCTAAACCTCTCAGGTATTTTCTGTTCTTTCGGATCCCTCTTCATCTCAAAATGATGCACAACATTACAGTCGGTCCAGCCGGCAAAAATAAACTAAACTGAACAAAAACGGGTCTGAACCAGCCAAAAACAGGCTTGAAACGGGCTTAGCCAGCCTAGAAAGGCTTCTTTTATTTACTAGACTTTGATTTAAAAGAAAATCATACTAGGTCATTTTTTATATTTGTAAAATAGTACTAAGTTATTAATATTCTATGCCCAATATGTATTTTTGTTATTATCATTGCGCTTTTCTGTTTTCAGGCATGCGTTGTTTTTGCGCATTTAACTACGGAGAAAAAAAAACGTAGGAACCATTTACCATTTACTCTTCTAAATCTTTAATTTGTCTAGTGAAGCTGTTAGCATGAGAAAGAACTCATTACGCTTTTCGAGGGCAAAATATGTAGCGCCTATTTGCACAGGAAGAAGACTTACTGGTAGAGGGATCGGCTTTGGAAAAGGCTTGTTACTCCCAAGCAAATTATCATATGTTGCATTCCAGCTACACAATAATAAGTAAATAAATAAGTGATCTGATAATGTTATCAAAATATATAATCCCGAACTTAATATACACATGATGAATAAATTTTTTGTTGATCTTTCAAAAAAAAATATCCCCATGATGATAGTCACCGATATTACTTGTGCATATATGGTTCATGATTAAATTATGAAATTTTATGTGTAATACAAAAATCAAATTTGCTTCTTCATGAGTTTATGTACACCTTTCTGTCAACATACATGTTATATATTATACATTCATGAATTTTTTTCTTCTTAGTTCTACAATTATTGGTGAATTATATTATTAAATTCTCACCTTATAGCAGGTTCTCGAGCTTTCTTTTTGTTGTTGGATCCCTTATCTCCAATCCATTGTTGTCTTGTTTGATTCCAAAGAAGAAGACCTGCAAACAACAACAAAATTCAGAATCCATCAAACTAAGGGTAGCAAATTTTCAGATTGGGAAAAGAGTTCAAATGGGTCAGGATGGGTTGAACTACACAGTTTTTAAAACTATACAAACTATATTATATATACATTATTAATTTGCAACTTGATTATGCATTATGGTATGTACCTCATGCGTTGTAGGCTGTACCTTACTTTGTTTTTTCTTTATTTTTTTCCGATTTAACACGCCGCAATATGCGTATGTGGTTCAACGTTTTTACCTCTAATTTTCCCATTTAATGGCCACGTATGTTTTATGTTTCAGGCTAATTTTTGCATAGTAACACGCTGCAACGGCCGTGCATGGTTCAATGTTTTTACATCTACTTTTCATTCAGTTTTATTTTTTTCGTTTTTTATTTCTTTTGTTTTATGAGCTTTTCCGGTGTTGGTGGTCGCTGACGATGGTGTGGTATTGATGCTACTTGGCACGATTTTAGGCCCCTGCTGCAACGCCCACGAGGGGGGGGGTACTAGTTACATTAAAAAAAGAACCTTTTAAAAGTAATTAAGAAAAAAATATGCATTTGAATACATTCGAGACGGCAATTTTACATTTCAACGAGCATCTGACCTTTATATATCACACATACCCCGCTATTAGACCATCTTTTGTAAAACTTTAGATATAAACATATTACTCTAGTTGATTTAAAACTCTTATTGGTGACTAAAAGAAAACATACCACGATTTACAAATTCAGGAGGATTGCTTCCAGAACTACTTTTGGCATCAAGGTTAGGGTTCGACATGCTAACTGATGAGGCACTTAACTGCGACTGACCCGCACTGTTATCCATCTCATATGTACTGCTACTCCAAAAATCTTGTACCATGCTACCTTTATTTGTGGAGTCTTTTTTCACGATATCAGTTGGCTTTTTATCATTTGTCATAAACGGAACCTTAGGACATCCAAGACAACCTCTGTTCTGTAGCAAAGAAGGTTTACAACCATAGAAATGATTAGGGTAAACTACGAGTAAATTTCAATTTCGTATATACTGAGAACAATCATTTTGAAACAAGCAATCTCCCACTACTTCATAGTTGTCAATAGCGAATAGCGGACCATATGTATATGTTGTATGTGGTGATAGCGATGCAAATAACGCCTTCTATTTCATGTTTAACATACAGGGTTGGAAAAAAATAAGACCTATATTTAACACACCAATTATATTTAGAAGTGCTAATATACGCTATCAATAATCATCTAAAAAATCCGCTATTTATCGCTACAGGGTCTTTAGCGACCTTCACCTATACGCTACGCCATTCGCTATAGTGGGCTCTACCAGCGTTATTGACAACTATGCACTACTTACAAGAAATAGCTTATTTCACCACAAAATAAGCAGATAAGCATAATCACTTTTCTTCATCCAAACAATATAAAAGTTGTTATTTGCTTTAAAAAGTGCAATAGGCGGACAATCCGTTTAGATAAGAAAATTTTAAAACACCCTAGACTTCAAATAGATTATATAAATGCTACATGATATTGGTTGCAGGAAAATGCAGTTTGCACAATGTGATTATGCGCGTAGTGATTCCATAACTCAAATCATTTACAAACAACTTACATATAGCCCAACTATAACATAGGTTTATTATAATAACACAGAAAAAAACGTTATAAGATAATATGATTGAAACTCTGCCTCACAAATCACTGAAATTTACGTCTTTATAAATTTTGTTTATCTACAAAACAAGTTCAAACTACAATGCACATCATACATCTTTCCTTGTGCCCTAATCCGTAACCATACTTCACCCAAAACCCGTAGTTCTTTATAACTTATCACAAACTGATAAATATTAATGATAGAATCGACGGTTCAAGAAAGCATGAAAAACTTACAAGGAGAAGAGACCAAAGTTTATCCTTCAAGCTTTGCATCACCAAACGCATAAAAGCACAAAAGTTTTCAAAAACCATACAATAAAAACTCTTCCCTAAAAACGTATGCAACCGAAAAAACAAAGAGCGCTTCATATACATGCTTTCTTGCATAGCTGCATAACGCCCGATTCCAAACCAAACAACTACAAACACGATTTCTTCACCACGACAAGCAAAGCATGAAACAAAACCAAATCACCCAAAACCACATCTTGTTTGTTCAACATTTACTCTTGCTTACACAATAAGCAAACCATCAGATTCCAAAACATAATCAAAAGTTAAACTTAAAGCCAACTACATAGTTAAAGCTGTTTGGTAGACAAGTTCACCAACAAGGTAAAGAATATATCATATATGGGACCAACAACCTAAGGCTGGTGGGTGTGGTGATGAGCCTACTTTGGAGGATGATCCGCCACGTAAGCGCCACATAGATCGGGTGTGAGGATGGGGCAAAGAGGATGGAGGTATGGAAATGGGGATGGGCCTAAAATAATATGTATATGTATGTATATGTTGTGTGTGTGTGAGGGGGTTTTGTCCTTTAGTGGACGTCTTCATCGTCTAGGGCATGCCGGTGATGACGACGCCCGGGGGAGGAAATGGTGTTGGGGGCGGCGACGAGGCTTGCCAGGCCTGTGCCGACCCCCACACCGCCCAGCCTAACCAAACATTAAACAGACCCAAATTTTCCAGTCTATAACATAAAAACCCTAAAACTGCCCACATGCATACCTACATACATACATACACATATGCATCTGGTCCCCATGTCAATTAAATCATAAAACTAGCATCAAGATTGAATCTTTTGTAATAAAATCGGAAAAAAAGACTGACCCCATGAGTGCAATAAGTTGAAAGATGAAATAGCTGATTGATCTGAAACTTTGCATCTAAAGATCACAAACCCAGATCATCTTATGAACGAATTGATCTTTGAACGATGAATCGGGTGAGGGGTGAACACTATGACCTGCAAAATCAGCGTACACACAAATCAAGATGTGAAATTGAAGCTTTGATTGAATAATTAATGATGGGTTGTGGAGATTTGGATGATCAGTTGGTGAAATTAGTGATTGTATTGTATCCAAATCGAATCGAATCGAATGAACGAATCAGGAGAGGTATTGGAGACCTCTGGTTCCGATGGTTTATCTTAGCAGCCGGCTGCTGCAAAAGCAAAACTATCTGGTTTTCTTACACAATGTACATAAATTGTCCCTCAAAACTTATTAGAAAAACCATTTTGTCCTTGTGAGTTGTAACTTGTAAGTTGATATTAGAGGTGCACTTAAACCATACGATGGGAGGGTATGAAAAGAGACGTGAAGGTCATGTGGTACTACATCACTATTTGTGAGAAAAGTGGTGTGGTGTTAAAAAGCGCAGGGTGGGATGAGGTGTTGAAGGATGGCGTGATGTGACAAGTTCAATTTGCGCAACACATTTAGGGCTTCTAGTTAGGGTCCTTTTTACTTTTCGGATTAGGATTGAGATGAACTAAGAACAAGTGAAAAACTGGGTTAGTGAAGAAGATGCGATTAATAAAAGAAAGTAGGGAAGATTTGTGGATATGATCTAGAGGCCAGTAAATTGGTTTACAAAGTTAAGTAATGAATTAAGCCGAAGATTTTTTTTGGTTGTGATTATTGTGTACGAAATTAATCAGGGTATAAGTATAGGGTTATATCGTGTAAGTGTACAATACTAAGAACTTCATAAGCATAACTTGAATTATTCAAATTCCAAGGATAATTAAGCGTGTAAGGGGTTTTATGACTAATATTGTTACCATTTTTAGATTAAGGTGAAACCCTTATTTTTGTTTGTGGTATGTTCCGACTGGACCACCGCCCGCCTCCGGCTAGCCAACCGGAACGCCACTGCAGCCCGTCGAAACGCTGCCACGCCTCCGCTAGTTTCCACACACAACGTTCAGTTTTGCCGCACACAACCCACATCCACCGCCTAGCTCCAGCAACACGACGACCCCGTTTTGACGAACCGGGCTTTCCGACAATATCCAAGCCGACCGGTTCACATCATGACCAGGTTTCTCATTTCGCTGTGCAATACAATTTGCTTCGGGTTTCGCAGGTTTATGTCAAGAGTTGATTCGAGTGCCTCGAGTGTTCGTGAATGCGTAAACTAGTGTGACATTCGTTGTTTCCATCGTGTGTGTTCTTTGGTATTCGTCAGCCATTAATAAAAAAATATTTACAATTTTTGTTTGTATTGGTAATCATTTTTATTGAAAGGGTCGAAGATTTTGTATAATTTTTCAAAGGTATCGCCCCCATGATTAGTGTCTACTAAGATTTATTAGAGAGTTTTTTTTTATTATAAGATGTCTTCTCTTAAACTCACAGTTCACCCAAGTTGTTCTTGGCATATATTATTATATTATTATTGTTATTAATATATATTAAAGAACATCTTAAAAACTACATGTAGCTAACGTCAACATCCGTGTTACAGTATTTTATTTTCTTTTTTGGTTCCTCTTTTTACTCCCAAACATGTGTCTCCCTTCTCGACCATTCATGATTCAAACTCATATAGCTAAAGCCATGTATCCCTTCGTGTAGTAAGTGGTACAATATCGACTTTCAAATTCTTGACGATGGCTACCCAGAAACGACAGGAGCAAGAACGCAATCTTGCCGGCGACAGACCAATAACTATCGGAGTGCACCAACCCGAGTCAGTGAAAGAACCAGGATTTCGTGATTTTTGTGTTAGCCGTCGCTGCTAGGGTTAAGCACCACAGCCGGGTTTGCAGTGATGAAGAAGACGTTACGAAACCAGATCGGCTCTACGAGGGGTTGTGGTGGGCCAGGGAGGGGCAAGTTTGGGTATTTTTTTAGAAGAGTTAATTATTGTTTTCATCCATGTGGTTTGTCAAAAATCACTATTTCAGTCCATTAGTTTAAAAATTACGATTTCAGTCCCTGTGGTTTCACTTTCGTAACCATTTCAGTCCACCTCGTAACCATTTCAGTCCATGTACTTAAAAAATAAATGGATTGAAGTGGTTACAAAAGTGAAACTACAATGAAATGGTTACGAAAGTAAAACTATAGGGACTGAAATCATAATTTTAAAGTAATAGACTGAAATAGTAATTTTTGATAAACTATAGGACGAAAATAGTAATTAACTCTTTTTAGAAAGAGAAAGAAACCACAGGGTTTTAGTGAGGGAGATATGTGAAGAAAATGTGGTGGTCGTGGGTAGGGTGGTTGTGCTGGGAGAGAGAGAGATAGAAAAGGAAAATGGCTATATGGAGATGAGATATAGTTCTTGAAAATAGAAAAAGCTCTTTTTTGTTTGATTGTTTTTACTTTTTAGTTTCTTTACTTTTCAATTAAAAATTATTTATTTATTAACCATATTGATAAAACGTTGAGTCCGTCAATTGCCATCTCTATTACTTTCTCTCTTTGTTTAATATTTTAACTGAAGGTGATTAAATTAGTTGTAGACATCTAATTTTAGAACACACTGTTTAAACCAACGTCTTTTAATAACTGGGTCGTTTAATATAATAATTTGAAAATGGTTTCCGGATTTCGTTTATTTTTTTTAATATATATTTTAGAAGTTAAACTAATTATTTGTTAGTTTTAATGTACATATACGTCTTTGATCCGTTAGTTTTTATTTAATCTAATATGGTCTAATATCTTGCCTTTGATCCGTTAGTTTTCATTTAATCTAATATGATCTAATATCTTTTGTTTGTTCATTTAAAAAACTTAATACAGACCAATGTTTAATCTTTTCTTCGATTTATAGCGAGTATCAATAAGACGTAATGAATTGAATCGATACCGTCTGGATTCCCGCCCTGTAGTTTTCGTATAGAAATTTTTGGGTATATACGTTTTCGCCCCCCTGGTTTTTGACGGCAAGCTTCGCCACTGTTCCCGCCGCAAAGCGCAGAGAAATCCACTAGTATTTTATTAATGAGAACTTAATGGTTCTGTTACACGTGTGTGTATTTCATGTTTAACTTAAATTTCTCCGAAATTTTTAACAAACCTATATAAAAATGTTAAAAACAAAAAAGCTATTGAGTAATGTGAAATTACTAAACTAACTTTCACTTAAACACGAGTAATGATCACTATCATAACTAAGATATCATTTAATAAACTCTATTTAATTAGTTTTCAATTCTCACTGGAACATCCAAATATTACATAATATATAGGGACGAAAAATTTTATCTTCATGGAATTATATTATAGTATATTAAAACACATCTTTAACTACATGAAATTTTTAACTACATAAAATTTTTGATGTTTTTATTTTTGACACAGGTGTTTTTAATTTCATTATTTACCCATCAAATGCTTTAACAAGTTTGACCAAAGCAGAGGAAATTGTACGGTTGGTATTTTTAAATAAGTTATAGAGTAGGAGAATGGAGAATAAAAGACAAAAATGTAGGTATTATAAAATTAAACATATGATTGTGTGATAGAAGGGCATTACAGGAGCATCACATGTCAAACCTTTGCATGCATATTATGCACAAACAACAATAAACAAAAGTTCGTCACTTTTAGCTTTATTTACAAAATTGTCACTAGACTGTTATTATTAGATTTTTTTCTTTTGTATTTTGGTCATCAAAACTTTCTTTTTTGAATTTTAGCCACATGAAATCTAGGCTATTTTTAGTTAGAGAATATCAGTAATTCATAACTTTATACTCAAATACCTTTTATTATATGTATTAAATATGTTAAATAAATTTTGTGTTATATTTCTCATACATATATATATTTTTTTAGAATAGTTATAGTTTTATCTTATTTTTATTAAATTTTTATCAATTGTAATAAATTTGGATATGTCACGATTTAACTCGAGGTGTTTTTATCTACATTTCGACACAATTGTTTGTTTATCTAAATTTATACGGTTTTCCTCGAGTTTAATATACGATGTGACGTACCGTTGCAATGTGCGGGATAGTTTATCTACATTCGCATGGTTTTCTTCTATTTATTACATTTTATTTTAGTGTTTGGTTATTTTACATATTTATATTCTTTAGCTTTATACTGGTCTTTACCATTTTGTTTGTACGTGAATTATCCGCCGCAACACGCGATGGGAAATTTCTAGTTATTCAAATTGCATGGATAATTAAGCCTGTTTGGGATCTTATGACTGATATTGTTCCCATTTTCTGAGTAAGGAGACGCCCTTATTTCATCTTTTCTTATGTATTGCACTTCTTATATTACTTTTTAATATAGCTTTCCAATGCAAAACCAATTTAATTTTCTTGCAATTTCAAAACATCATATATGTGTTTTCACCTAATTATATTAGCAGATTGTCATTGGATGGCTGAAGAACTCAGTATAAACCAGTCTAACAAAAACTTCAATAATAGACCCACTAAAAACAGTTTAAAAAGGCATTTATACTAAACACTCAAGGAAAAAATGTGCTTATAACAATGTAAAATGTACTAAACACTCAAGGAAAAAATGTGCTTATAGCAATGTAAAATGTAAAAGGGCCCTCTTATAGGCAATTCATCATTTCACATTTTCTTTCTTACTTGACGTGGGATGAGCAAGTCTTCTAAAAAACCCTAAACATTAATATATATAATAAAGACGGATGGTAATTTCATCCTCATTTGAAGACGTTAAACAGTCATGAAGTCTATTAAGTGTCTTAAAATCGTAGTAAATTACCATCTCGTCCTTCCAATATAATAATAATAATAATAATAATAATAATAATAATAATAATAATAATAATAATAATATAATAATAATAAGGATTAAGGTATTAAACGTTCGTAGTAAAATCGTAGTAAATTATCATGTTTGTATACCAATAAGGATTAAGGTATTAAACGTTCGTTAGAGAATCCTATATGTTAAATGTATATAGATATAATTTTTTGCATAATAACGTTCCAATATTTGGCTAATTAACAACAAATGCGGTAGAATCTTAGGAAATGTGTGGTGGTGGACCGTCACATGTCACAATCTCATTTGTCCGCGACTTTTTTCTAGCAATCTTGGATTTTCCAGCAAGGTTTTCTTTGCCAATCTTATGTCACACCCTGACCCGCAGCGGAAATGGTAGTCGGGGCATGATTGGGTTTTCATCAAAGCTCATGACATTTACTATAAAGTTTCATATTTATTATTTCTCTTTAAAGAAGAATTTACAATAAACATACAAGCACAACGTTCAAATACATTTTCATTCGAATTACAAACTAAAGTATCCATTAAACAAAAATCATACAATTACAAAGGAAAACAAAACTAAATGTCCATTCCACATCATTAACTTGTTTATTCTTCTAGGCCATCCTACGTGTTTCTTTTCTCAACTGGATCACCTGTATCATGTGTAAAAATAGGGTTTTTGGGTCAACAAAAGTTGGCGAGTGAATCTTAGGAAAACATTTGAACGAATTTGTTATATTGGTTATAAAAAGGTGCATAACCACATATGAGTAAACGTAAATGTAAATTTAATCACAAAACACATAATATCAATTAATGCACAAGCACACACACCAAATGATGAACAATGAGATCAAGGCTCAATCAAATGGAGCCGATCTAATGAGGCACGCGATGTTCAACTCGTCTCCCACGAGGAACTGATGGGCCTAATGAATGATTTGCACGCAACTTGACAAAATGTAAACACACATCACAACAAACAATATTTACATCACAAGTTTAGATCATATAATGGTAATAACACAAGTTTGAATAAACGAAATAATTAAAGCGACACATGATACACCCCAAAACATGAATAAAAAGGGGAATTTGTAAGGATTCACTCACAGTGGGTGCGTTCCTTGATGACGATGAATGCGCACGAATATTATGATTCAACCGACGAGGGAAAAACTAACCTAAATAATAACGAAATGATTCGGTAAATAAATAAATTTTATTTGAGATTAATATTTTTAATTAGTGCTCTTAATGGGATTGTTAGATTTATTTTTGTGAGTTTAAGGAAATTTTCTAACTTTAATAATCTTATTTTTAAGTATTTTTAAATAATTTTCCAATTAAATAAATAAATAAAAAGAAATAAAAAGGTTGACTTTTTGACCGTTGACCGGGTCTTGACCGGTCAGACTGTGTTTTCTATGCGCTGAGTGAGGTTCGAACTCGTGACCTCTCGTATACGTGCACGCAGCTCTACCAACTGAGCTACGTGTCTAACCCGAAATAATCTCTGATTTTATTATTCTTATATACTAATTAAGTTATTTAGAAATTATTCAATTTTTAAAAAGGATTTAACTGTCGAACCGGTGTGAGAGCTCGGACTCGAACCCACGACGTGCATATTGTTTTTGCACACAGTCCACCACTGGACTGTGTGTCTAACCTGGTTATTATTCCGGTTTTTATTATATTTATACACTTATCATATGCTTCAGGATTTGGCTTTTATAAAAAGGGTATGTTATTTCAGTGGATCGGAACACAAACAGACTCGAACCCGGGACCATATGTTTCAAGTGCACACAGTCCACCACTGGACTGTGTGTCTAACCCGGTAATTTATCCGATTTTAATTATACATATAAACTGTCTAATCTTCATCTTCTTCATCGAAGTAACCCAGAAACATAACTCGTCTGTGTTTGATTTAAAACTCTTTGTTTTAAATTATGAATGGACGATTACAAGACATTAAAGAAAGGATTCAACAGGGTTATACCAGACAGTCGTGATCTTCACTTCTCCAGTGGAATTCCGGCGACAACACAAAATTCCGGCGAAGTATAACTTGCGACAGAGGCTCTACCGGGAGTTTGAGGTGAGTGTGGGTGACTTCTGTCGGAGCTCTAGAAGTCCTATTTATAGAGTAGGGCAATAATGAAATGATTTCTTCGGTTTTCCGGCGAGTAACTGAGGATTCCGGCGAACAGAAAATTGTTTTCCGTCAAGAACAGAGTGTTTGAGCAGAGTGATTTTGTGAACGATTTGGAATGATTGGAAGATAGTATTTATAGGCAGAGGCGGTCTTCATCTTGGTTTGAATTTTCATTTACGATTTCTATGAAAAAGCTTTAAGGTTTCCGTTATAACTGATGTTGACATCAGTTACATTCATTCACCGGCAAGGAAGAACGTCAATTCGCGGAGATGATTTGGTTTGGCGGTTACAGACTCTGAAATTTGAACTTGCAGGTTGCTTGTGGGTTTGACTACAACACCAATTTATTTTTAAGTTTAAACACAAGTGAGTGTGTGGTGTAGCGGTGGAGACGGTGGATGTACGAGTTGGGAGACCCGGGTTCGAGACCCGGCTACTCCTTTTGTATTTATTATTTTATTCTTTTATTGATTTAAGTTTTTTATTTATTATATTCTTTTATTAATTACCATTTTAAATTATGAAGTTTATTTAACCAAACAATATATATATATATATATATATATATATATATATATATATATGTATGTATAAGAAATACTATTAAATAAATGCATAACGAATTATTTAATAATTACATGAATTCTCAAACAGAGCGGGTTTTAGAACCCGGTTTTTTTACGGATGTTACATCTTAGTTGTTTCTGTCACGTTTTTGTTTTATGATTTTCTTGGTTTTGGTTGCCATTTGCTTATTACCCGTGCTCGCAACACAAGTTTTGCCCCCACTTTCTAAACCTGTAAAAGAACTTAAAAATATCACTTTGACCCACTCGAATTTATAATACGTGTCATTATAAGTTTGAGTTTGTTTACGCTATATGCCGTTCGTGGTATAAGTTCGTGTTTGTCTTTGCCTGCATTTTACGTCACCTGACGGTATAAATCCGTGTTTTTTTTAAAGATTTTTATTGGTTTCAATATGCATCAGCTTACTACTTAGCATGATTATACATCCGCAAAACGGGGGTTAAATACTAGTTATTTAATAAAAAGATAAAAAGTTAGCACAGATATATACATTCATCCTTTCTACAAAGATGAATTGGTGGAGTCCATTGTTTCTTTTGGTTGTTGACATTAGTTTCATTGTAGTGCCAACCACTTCACCTTTTCTTAAGTGATCGTTACCTATTTAGATAGGTGAAATGAAATAAGCCATTATAAGGATGAAAAAAAAAGTTTATTGGTCAATAAAATAAAATCAACCTAACAAAGATTATCATTCTTTTTAAACATTTTAAATTCATTCACTTTGCTCCCTTTTTTTTGTCCATTTCATTCTTTTTTCCATCTTTTATCACCACCATCACCACCCACCGCCACCGTCGCTGTTTTCACCCATCATCAACACCGCTACCCATAACCCACTGTCGTCACCGTCGCCACCGTCGCCACTCAACACTGATTTTATTTCTTCATCTTATTCTTATTTTTCCTACTAAACAATGACTTATTCCATTTTCACATAATAACCAAACAAAACAATTGAATGGTAATAATTCATTTTACCCCTTTGTCCATTCCATATGATTTAAAAGCTATGAAAAAATAATTAAATCCTAAATCAAGGAAACAAACCTTATGTAATAAGATGTACAGTAAAATATATTCAATAAACTTGAAAAAAAAATATTTGGTTTCATTTAAAAGAGAGATATTAGAAGAGAGTTCAAATGTTGTAATTTTAGGAGAAATGATAACTTACAATGGTTAGTGCATATCTTTTACTTGACATTAAAGTTAACATCAAAATCTCCAGAATGTTGTACAATATTAAAAATAAACTTAAAATGGTTACGTTATTGATAACAATTATCACTATCATTTATAGCCTTTATTCTCATTAACGTAGAGCTAGTGTGGATTACTTTTGTTTCTTTTTTACATTAAAAAAAATTCTCAAAAGGTCTCTCCTACATAGATTAATATAGATGTGTGTGTAATTAGGAAACTTGGCACCACAACGTTAAATGTCTTTTAAGAACATTACTATATGACCATAGTTTAATTACATATATTAATGAAGAATAAGGGGACACAAGTCTTGATGAGCTCCACCATGGTCTAGCTCATTTACTCATGGTGGTTATGAAGGCCAAATAAATACTTGAATATTACACTTTATGTAGGTGGACTTTTATTGCAATATTGTCTTTCACAAACACGTACATTTCCCCTTTTTTAGCTTTCAATTATTTTTATATTTTTTAGAATAGGGGGACGGGGGAGACCTACCAAAGAAAGGACAACCATAGGTCATTATTTTGTGTACATATACAGCTCTAACATAAGGTTATTGTAAAAAGGTTGGAGTTTAGTTGGATTTTTAAGAAGATAGATTTTATTAATCATTCATATTTGCATCTTGAACCTTTCATATTTGGATGGAGAGTAGACACCTTACCATCTTTCAATATGTCCCTTAGGTATAACATTGACGAAATCTTCTAAAATCTCCTTAAAATATTATATAAAACATATAGTTTGTGTCTACTATATTTAATATTGTTCAGCCATGGACAAACTAATTTTGAGGTCAAACTGTACCAGATAAAAACGATCAAACAAAATCTCCTTAAAATATTAAATAAAACAAATAGTTTCTGTCTACTGTATTTTATATTGTTCAGTCATGAACAAACTAATTTTGAGGTCAAATTGTAGCAGATAAAAACGATCGAATTGTCAATTGTCCATCTTATTTTCTTTGCTTTTAACTTCTGTGACAATGAAGAGAATACATAGAATAAAATTAAATATACTACATAATGATAAGTAACTGTATCTATCAACCTTCAAACAAATGCCATGTGTTCATCCGACCCCTACCCTCTCACTATATTTAGAAAAACCCTACATCCTTAATTAATCCATTTTAAGTTTTATATGCCTTTTAATACTTCCACATTCAAAATAAATAAATAAATAAATATATATATATATATATATATATGCATATACACAATAATAAATAAATTAATCACAAAATATATATGTGTATATATATAAATCAAATTCAAACAAAGTTAACGTACCAAACGTAAGAAACAAAGAATTTTGTAAAATCTGGCAGTGCCATTCTTGTATACATGGTTGTAAAACAAGGATTCCAAGTCTAAATACTCTCCAAGTAATCGTCCAAGGTAGGCTGCCAAGGTGACTTTCTTCAACTCGGCCTAATTACTCAGAATCAATCAAACGCGATCAACCTCGCCAGAATCGGATCTCGTAGGTCAACTAACGCCGAGTTTGCCTTTAAAAAAAATAAAACATAATTTCTACGCCGATCATATTAAAAAATGAATATCATCTCACATATTTTGTTATAATTATTAGTAAACTTATATTATTTGACATATATTTAGTTTCCAAAAACTAATTTCTTTATAATTTAGCATGTCCGAGTACTCTTCGCCTAGGCTGAGTACTCTCGACTCCTCTCTCGACCGACTAGGGAGCGCCTAGCGACTTTTGCAACCATGTCTGTATATATGTCAAAGTTCAATTTAGTGTTGTGATCGATCAATTGAAGCTTGTGATTACAGAGCTTGCTTCTATTGTAGTTGCAGATTTTAATTTCTTATATTTGTGTTTGTCAATCAATCAATTGATTTTCTGCCATAGCCTTCGATTCTGATCTTGATTTCTTATATAGCTCGATTAATTCTTTCTGCCATGGGTTGCGATTCTGTCATCCTTATCGACTGAAGTTTGTGAATCTCGTTTCTTATTTAGGTTTTATGTTTTGTCAATCAGTTGATTCAATTTTTTGATTCACAAGCATCATTCTGTACTGTAACATCTTTCTGACAATTACTCTAGTTATCTGTGATTCACAAGCGTCATTCAATTTTCTGATTTACTAACATTTTGATGACACACATGTACAATATATCTCTAATTATATAAGATAATCACTTTTGTTATCACTTTTGGCGAGCGAGAAATGATAAAGTGTTTGGTAATAGAAGATGCGATGCTGGAGAGCTTATGGGTTCTATTAAATCGTTGGGTATCTTTGGGCTAACATAGGGGTAAATTCGGAGCTCTTAGTTTGGCCGAATGGTGTAATTCTTCTATGTTCATAATGGGTTTGTGATTGTGGTTTGGCCTCTTTTGAGGTGTGGTTGCCGTTGCTGCTTTTGGCAGGGTGTTTTGCTGTGAATAAAAGTTAACTTTCAAAAAAAAGATAAGAGTGACAATTACTCTAGTTGTACGTGATAATAACTCTACATGTAAAACAACTAGCGTAATTATGTTATACAACTAATGCCATTATGTAAATATGTAATTACTCTCGCGTAATTAAGAGCCTACTCAAACATATCAAAAGTAAGTATATAATTACTCTAAAGTAATTATATCATCAACCTTATAACTAGAGCATTTACGATAATTACACTAGCTATATAAAGTTAACAATATTCAGTTTGCCACTCCGTAGAATTGGTGGATTGCTCAGTTTGCACGTTTCGTATAACAACTTTACTTTCTCTCTCTAAACAAGCGCGCGCGCGTGCGCGCACGCACACCCATATATATAGAGGGAAGGTTCCATTCAGAAGATAAATAAATGCGAGAAGTATAAGAAGACGAACATAAATAATTCAGTTTTTCAATATAAAAACTTTGAAAATAAAAGAAAATTGTTGAAATATAATGTTTATTCATCTATCTTGGAATTCAAGAAAAAATATGAATAAAATTTGTTTATTTCTACAACCTACACATATTGAAGTTATGTGTAGCGATATTACCTACACATAATCTAAAACATGTGTAGGAAAAATTTAAACATTATAACACATATGAAAAAAAACATAATTTAATGTGATTTTATGTATATAACATATGTTTGTAAAAAGAAAAAAAATCTAAAAATATATGAACAACAAATAATTTTTTAACGATTTAGTTTTCTCTCGCTAATTTCAAAAGAGGGCTTTAGTTAGAGAAGAAAACTAAATCGTTACAAAAATTTACATGTTAGTTCATATATTTTTAGATTTTTTTTTGCTTTTAACAAACATATGTCATATATATAAAAAACATTAAATTATTATTTTTTTCATATGTCATATAATGTTAAAAAAATTTCCTACATGTTTTAGATTATATGTAGGTAATATTTCTAAACATAACTTGAACATGTGTAGGTTGCAGAAATAAACAAATTTTATATATTACTCTAGATTGTATATAGTGTAGTTGTATATTTTAAATTCTGACTTTTACGTTTTATAGCCGCGCACTATTACCTTAGGTTAAACTAAAGAAAAAGACTATTTAGAAAAGTAGTCAATTGTGGCCCTCCATGGATTCACCTATATAAGCCACGACTAAATTTGCAAAAATAAGAGTTTGAATATCACTTGTATATATGACAAGGAACATAACGAGGATAAGAATCACTGAAGGTACTAAAGAAACAAGAAGTACTACTAACTCATCGACTATATATTTTTTTATTACGAGAAGCATTTATATGTTGAGAATTGCGAGAATCAATTTAACTATTGTACTATTTGTTATATATATTGATTAGAATGCGCATTTATATGTTAAGAATTGCAAAAATCACTTTAACTATTGTACTATTTGTTTATATTGATTACAATGCATGTGGATATATATATATATATATATATATATATGGATGGGTTAAAATGAAAACCACAACGAGTTGCGAGAACTTTTTGATCCGGGCGAGTTGGGCAAAAATTTTTTTGCACATACGTAGATGAAAATATTATAAACACATCTGTAATTTTTTTTCAAAAAAAAGTGTCGAGTCCGTAGTTTTGACTGATGCAAGTTTTTTACGCCTGACGGTAGTAGGCGTAAAAAAGACTTGCATAAGTCAAAACTACCGACTCGACACATTTTTTTGAATTTTTTGACAGGCGTGTTTATAATATTTTCATCTACGTTTGTGCAAAAAAAATTTTGGCCCAATTAGCGCGGGAACAAATAGTTCTCATGATTCTCACAACTCGTGGTGGTTTTCATTTGAACCGAATCATATATATATATATATATATATATATATATATATATATATATATAGGGTAGGGTTATATAGAAAACCCTAAAAATTTGAGAAAACCCTAGAAAACCCAACCTCTCGATATTTTGTTTTTGAAAAAAATAACACATATAATATACATGTTTTTAAGAGTTTTGGGCAAAAAAACAACAAAAAAGCGTCGAAGGAATATTTAAAAAAAAATAAACAAGTTTCGGCATTTTTTGTCTAACACATGTTAGTCACAAAAGTTGCTGAAATTTGTTTATTTTTTTTAAATAATCCTTCGGCGCTTTTTTGTTTTTTTTACCCAAAACTCTTAAAAACATGTATATTACATGTGTTATTTTTTTCAAAAATAAATGTCGGGAGGTTGGGTTTTCTAGGGTTTTCTATCTAAACTTATCCTATATATATATATATATATATTATAGTTTTTAAGTATGATACTAATAATCTTTTTTTTTGTTAAGATTCACATGTGCATATACACTAAATGCATAGTATCTACACAACATGCAAATTGTTATGCTTTGTTTTATAATAATTAGAAGAGAGGAGGTAAAATTAAAGAATAAATGGGAAGAAAGAAATAAACGATTTGCTACTCTATTGTTTGGACTTTTTTTTAATAATAATTTCACTAGTTTTTTTTATAAACTCAAATAACTATTAGATACTTTATTATCTTTTTAATTATCACACAAATCTAAAAGTTTTACTCTTTTTAATAATAGTAGAATATTACTAATTTTCTTCAAATGACATTTATGAAGGTGTGATGCATTTTGTAATATAGGAGGGGAACCCGTGTAATGCAGTGGAAAACCACAACTATTAGGTTGGTAATTTTAATTTAAATGGCTCAGATTTTTTTCTAGTTGATCCAACTAAGCTTGGATATTAGTTGTATTGGGGTTTTGCTCGACCCTGATTTTGGTTGTATTGGGGTTTTGCTCGACCCTTAAAGACCGCTTAGCTCGAATTCAAACTGAGCTTGCTAAGCTCAAGCTTAAAATTGTGATATTCTGAGACTTGAGCTCAATTCGAATGCTTAAAATCGAGCTATATATGAAGTTTGAGCTTAACTCGAATAAAACCTGAGTGAGCTCAGCTCGACTTATTTAACGCGATTCAATTTCGAGCCATAACCATAATCAAAACCAAAATTTTCGGTTTGGTTCAGTTTTAAACCGGCAACCGGCCTACTGATTATTATAATACGTCTATGAGCCTAGAAAAGATTAAAACCAAAAAGGCCAAAGGGCTTATCAACAAAACTAAACAAAACCGCTAAGAAACTTTGTTGAGTTACTCCTCTCTATTTATAATAGTTTTCTTTAGCAATACTAGCTTTATAAACTCTAATATATAGGTTAAATAGAATGACAAAAGGCTAATTTCACCCTCATTTCAAAACGCGAAACTCCTTTAAGTATCTTATAATTGTGGTAAAAATACACTTTTATTCCAAAGAATTCATTCGTAAGGTGGTATAGATAATGGAACGATTATACCATCTACATATACGGTGTTATCATTTTATACGGTACATATACGCGTCTTGTGCATTTATACTATGCGGATGTATGCCCAGATCTAGACTGGATTTGATTACACATTAACAATTGATTGTGATTATCTCATTTTACACCATATTATTATTACCTGTGTTATAGGCCAGTGTACATAAATGAACTCAGATACTTATAAGACAATGAACCTACTCATTTGCACGTGTCCATCTTACATTTTTTTTTAAGACGAAATCTGGTTTATATGTATATACCCATATACAGAGTTCACATTTAATGAACTCTCTCTTCTTCTACTGTACCCTCTTTGATCTTGTATTTCTTCTTCTATAAATTCCTTGTGACAATGAAGCAACTTCACATATTAATCATGGTACAATCAAAGAAGTTTAGAGGTGTCAGGCAAAGGCAATGGGGTTCCTGGGTATCTGAGATTAGACACCCACTCTTGTAAGTTCATCCCTTTTTTCCACTTCCATTTCCTTGTTTCTTTGATTCTTCATCCATTTTGCATAACTTTCTTGATTAAAATCAAAGAACTTATTCTCATTTCATACTTCTTTTTATATGTTCTTGTTAAGTAATATGTTTGTATCAACATGAACTATCCATTTTTGTTAATACAGTTTTTACTAATTTCAACAACTTTAAATGATAACTGAACATTGCTATTCATACATAACTTTTTGTACTCTTAGAATCTCAAAAATATTTTAAATCTTCAATCTTTAAGAGGTAATGTGCACCATTTTGTTAAAAAGTATTGAGATACAATCAAAATCCCATACATTTATAAAATGCATGTCAAAACAATAAATTACAAACAAACGGCAGGTAAACGGGCAATAAGATGTGCCACAACCCTCTTTTGAATTGCAAAACCGATCCTACTAAAGACGAAGCGACTCTTAAGGGTCGAGATATTATTGTTCACGACATGCTAGACCATGTTCAGGAATTCCACAACCTCCGGGGCTAGAGACCCTGTTCAGGAATTCTACAACCTCTGGGGCTAGAGACCCTGTTCACGAATTCCGCAACGTCCGAGGCTAGAGATTATTAATAAAAAAACAAATGTACAAAATTTAATTATCCAATTTTTACAACAGAAAGAGAAGAATTTGGCTTGGAACATTTGAGACAGCAGAAGCAGCAGCTAGAGCATATGATCAAGCAGCCATCTTAATGAATGGCCAAAGTGCAAAAACAAACTTTCCGGCAACCAACAAAAACTTATCCGGCAACAACAACCACTCTCCACCACCACAAACAGAGATTCCAGCGGCCGCTTTAGCCGCTAAACTGCGTAAATGCTGCAAAGACCCATCACCTTCACTAACATGTTTACGTCTTGACAGTGATAACTCTCACTTCGGAGTGTGGCAGAAACGTCCTGGAAAAGGGTCCGGATCGGGTTGGGTGATGAAGGTGGAGCTTGGTGGCAAGAGGAAGGAGGGAGCGGTGGAGGAAACGAGTACGGTGGTGGAGGACGGTGGCTCCGGTGATCAAGAAATAGATGAAGAAAATAAAGCAGTAATGCAAATGATTGAAGAGTTGCTTAACTGGAATTCAACTCCACCTTCACTTTGTATAGTTAATGGTTAGCGACCAGTTTGTATATTATCCGTTGCTATAGTTAACGGTTAGCGACCGGTTTGTATATTATCCGTCGCAAAAACATATAATTGTTAGTGATTCTTCAAAGAAATTTCCTTTTATTTCTCTTGTTAAGATTGAATAAAATGTTTATTTTAAGTACAAATAAAATGTAAGTAGAAAAGAAGGAACAATGTATCACGTAAAAAGATGAAAGTCTGTTTATAAAGCATGTTGTTGTTGTTTCACAAAATAAGCCTATAAACTTTTATCATGAAGTACAAAAGGCTACTTTGATTAGTACCAAATTATTTGATATGATTTTAACCATACAAGTGGAAATTTGAGGGATTTCATGTTAAATTACATTGATATATGAATGGGCAAGATACCAAAGGATGATGACAATTTTAAATGGAGAAAAAAAGTTTAATTTAGGGTATGTTGACAAAAGTAGCTGTTGTTGGTAGCTGTAAACTGGTGGGTGGAGGCTAGAAGCTGTAGCTGGAGGCGGGAAGCTGGTGGCTGTAGCTATAGCTTTTTAGGTATATTTAGGTGTTTGGCAGAGTAGTTAGAACTTTTAATAAAATGACCAAAATAGACATTAAGAAGTTGGTGCATTAAAAAGTTTATTATCTTTGAAGATTAAAATAGTCATTTTTTTTTCCTAAAAGCTTGTAGCTCCTTCTAAACGCTACTAGTAGGAGCGTTTAACCAAAAGCTTTAAGCTCCTAACATAAAAGATTCAAGCTCCTTCAATCAAATAAGGTTTTTTATTGAGTTGGAGTTTTTTCTTAAAAGCTTAAAGCTTGAAGCTCATAAAAGCTCCATGACAAACATACTCTTAACATGCTTAATCCTTATCATCAAAATAGATAAAATCTTTAGAGAAAAGTGTTCGGATAGTCCCTGTGGTTTACTCTGATTTCACCTTTAGTCCCTACAGTTTCAAAATTACAGCTATAGTCCTCAACTTTGGCAATTTCGTTCTCGGATGGTCCCTGACATGAATGGGGGTTAGTTTTCTTAGTTAAGTAGATGCGAAATGACCTATACACCCTTGCTATTTAATAATACCAATTAAAACAAAAGAGATAATATAAATAATTTTGGTGGGGCCCACATTTTTTTTATTAAAAACCTAAAAACCATTTAAAAGTGAACAATTCAGATTGTATCACCGTCTCCACCATTCAGTCTCCACTCTGCACCACCACCACCGCTTGTCCGCTTACACCCTCCAACCTCCACTGCCTCCAACCACCATCTCTGCTGGCCACCTCACCACCTGCGATAACTACCTCACCTTCCTCAAACCATCGCAACCCACCCCCTTTCGTCTGCAACACACACACATGTGTGTATCTATATGTGTGTACAGTGTGTATATATATATAGAGAGAGAGAAAGAGATCAGAGATACCCGATTCCGACATTCCGTGAGATTCAAGGTTGCAAGTTACTAAATCAGTTAGATTGGTGGGTGTTAAGGTGGGTTTGTGGGAGCAAGGAGATCTGACGACTTCCGGCAAAGTTCCAACCGGTGAATTCCGGTCAAGATTCTATTAGATTCAGATGACTCAAAACAGATTTGCATGTCTCGTTTGTGGTTAGATCTAAAGTCTGCATTGGTGGGCGGTCGGTTGAGCCGGTGAGGTGCTGACGTTTTTCCAGCGAGTTGAGGTGATGGACGTTTTTTCCGGCGGATTGAGGTGGAAGTGCTTGATTTTTTATGGTTAAATGGTGGCTTATATGAAATTGAAATTGGTGGCAAATGTTTCTTTTTCACAGAGGTAAGAAGGGCATAGGGGTGGGTAACTGGTGGTGGTGGTGGTGGTGAAAGGTGGAGATGGTGGGGGGTGGTTTAGAGTGGTAGTGCACAGTGGTGTTGAGTGGTGGAGACTGTGAACAGTGACTGGAGTTGTGGGTGGTTGGAGGGTGGCGGATCTGGTCGGAGAAAGGTGGATGATGGGTGGAGATGGTTGTGGTGGTGCAGAGCGGAGAAGATGAAGGTGGGGTGGATGGTGGGTCCCACAAAAATTAGTTATTATATTTTGTTTTTTAATTTTTTAGGTATTAATTTAACAGTAAGAGCATTTTTGTCATTTCATATTCACTTAACTAAGAAAACTAACCTCAATCCACGTCAGGAACTATCTGAGAACGAATTTGTCAAAGTTAGGGATGATAAATTTTGAAAATATAAGGACTAAATGTGAAATCGGAGCGGGCACTTTTAAAAAAATATACTTAGAAGGTAGTTATAATGCAATCTTTACTTAAGAGACTTGGACACCCACGTTAAGAAAAAATGATTTAATTAAGAGACTTGGACACCAAAGTTAAGTAAGAAGGATAATGTTTTAATTTAGAGTTAATTACTGTTTTCGTCCATGTGATTTGTCAAAAATCACTATTTCAGTCCATTAGTTTAAAAATTGCGATTTCAGTCCTTGTGGTTTAACTTTCGTAACCATTTCAGTTCATGTGGTTTCACTTTCTTAACCACTTCAATCCATTTATTCTGTAAGTATAGGGACTGAAATGGTTGCGAGGTTGACTGAAATAGTTACGAAAGTGAAACCACAAGGACTGAAATCCCAATTTTTAAACTAACGGACTGAAATAGTGATTTTTGACAAACCACATTGACGAAAACAATAATTAACTCATATATTAATTTATAACATTTGAAGGAATAGTACATTTTTTTGTCTTTTGTGATTTTTTTTATATATATATTTTTTACATAATAAACTTAAAAGAGTTTAATTTTTTATAAATTTTGTTTTACGTTTTTTTATCGGATTTGGTCGTTTTAGCATGTTGTTTGCTTATCACATTTGGTCCCTCATGTTTTTTTACCCACTATGCTTTCTAATACGTGTTGATATAAATTTGACTTTGTCTATGTGTTTACCTTACATGAGTCGCTTGGTGTTAAAAATTCATACTTTTGTTTACATCGTTTTCAGGTTTTGATTGCTGTTTAGTTGCTACTTAGCACGATTTTACTCTCCTGCTGGTAGCGCGATTTTGCGACCTCGCCCCGCAACGATGGGTCTTAAAACTAGTTATTATTATTATTATTATTATTATTATTATTATTATTATTATTATTATTATTATTATTCTATTTGGCATTGACAAATACTTTTATTAACTCTCAAAAAAATTATATCGAAATAGAATGTATAGTTTTGTTGTATAGTATAAGTTTATAATACACGTGGGGTAAATAGGACAACGAAAGTGATACATAAGATTGTTAAAATGAGTGTGGTAACTAAAGAATGAAAGTGAGGAACCGAATCAAAAACCTTCCCTTTGGAAAAAAACAAACAAATTAACCACTCCATCAATTTCTATACTATAAATTACCACTATTTTGTTGCTTAATAGAGTTGTATCTCAAACAAAACATTTTGAGTTTTCACTTTTAACCTAAAGATAACCTCTTTGATTTTTTTAATTTATAACCTAACACTTTTCATTTTTAGCAATTTAACCCCAATACTTTTATTTTTCAACTATCGTCCATCTTACTTTTCCTCATTGCAAGTTTTTCGTTTTACTTTTCGATCAAAATTTTGCGAATTAACACGCCGCAACGTACGTGTGGTGTTCAATGTTTTTTTGTTTATTTTTTCTTGTTTAACAGGCTTATCACAACACACTTATTTTTTCCTGTTTGGCAGGTTCGTCGCAACGTGCAGGTCTTAGATCGACTTAATTATTCTTTTCTATGTTTTACGTTTCATTCAAATTTCTTTGCATTAAAATTCCACCACGGGTGTACATGGTTCAACGATTTTATGTTTGCGTTTTCGTTCGGTGTTATTTTATCATTTTTTATTTATTTTGTTTTTATGAGTTTTTCTAGCATTGGTGATCACTGACAGTGATGTTGCATTAGTGCTACGGTGGCTTAATCCTAGTTACTCTTTAGTCAACAAGATGCATCCTTTCTTTAGTTAAGTTTAAAAAAAGGTAGCCTGTCACATCACAGCTTTTCATTGGTCCTTAAAATATCACTGTTCATTTCATTTAAAAATCAGCATATTCGTTGGTCAAATTTCTTTTGCATTAAAATACTGCAACGAGTGTAAATGGTTCAACGATTTTATGTTTGTGTTTCTGTCCGGTGTTATTTTATTATTTTTTATTTATTTTGTTTTTATGAGGTTTTCTAGCATTAATGATCACTGGCAATGATTTTGCATTAGTGCCACAGGAGGCTTAATCCTAGTTACTCTTTAGTCAACAAGATCCATCCCTATTTAGCTAAGTTCAAAAAAAGTAGCCTGTCACATCGCATCTCTTCATTGGTCCTTATCACATCACTGTTCATTTCATTTATTTAAAAATCAACATATTGGATTTATTCTTTAGTTTAACATCTATCCGTTCTTTAGTTAACTTTAAATAAATAAATATTTAATTGATAGCCACATGGTAGTTTTGGTCCATAAAATGTCACTGTTCATTTCGTTTAGAAATTAATAATTAACATATAGGATAAATCACATGGTCCATAAAATGTCACTGTTCATTTCGTTTATAAATTAACATATAGGATAATATGAATTAACATATAGGATAATTTCATTTAGAAATTAACATATAGGATTTATCCTTTATCCATCCCTTCTTTAGTTAACTTTAAAATAAATAATTAATTGATAGCCTGTCACATAGTAGTTTGGTCTATAAAATGTCACTGTTCATTTCGTTTAGAAATTAACATATGGGATAATAGTTTGGTCTATAAAATGTCACTGTTCATTTTGTTTTGAAATTAATTAACATATAGGATAAGTCATATGATAGCTTTGATTGATAAAATGTCACTGTTCATTTCGTTTAGAAATTAACATATGGGATAATAGTGCATGGTGCTTCCTGTTCTAGTGTTATTAACTTCAAAAATGAAATTATTCAATAGACATATAGGATGATAGTGCATGGTGATTCCTGTTCTAGTGTTATCAACTTCTAAGATGAAATTATTTCTCTATTGAAATATTTCATTACCCTTGCTACTATAGTATAAAAGGTAAAATGAAATTTTTACATGTTATCTGGTTTCACATTTTTTTTTTCTTGTGATTCCTCAATGTATCGTCGCTACTATAGATTATTATATTACATATATACACTATGTTAAACTATATTTATGTAGTATAATATCATATATGTAGTATGACATAGTACATATGTATAATGAAGTTTCATATATATAATACATATATGTATAATGAAGTTTTTTTACGAACCATGAGTTTTCTCTGGATCCTCTTATACAAACACACACAAGAGGATGTTCGCAAGATGTGACGGAGATAACAAAGGAAATCACGTAACATGCATTAGTTGTTTTTAAACAAAAGAAAACTATAAATATATACTCAAATTAAAGAATGCAAGATGCTCATTTTTAATTTTTTTTTTGAACAACAGATTAACTGGATATGTTGTTTAAACTTCTCCCCTCAAGTTCGAATCTCTCCTAGAGATGTTCTTCTATATTTACATAATTTACTCTTAGTAGGAATCAAAACCCGAGACCTTCTCATGAGGAAACCACTAGTGGAAAACCCCATGACCAACTGGGTTATACCATATTGACAGATGCTCATTTTTATGGTGAGTATATATATAGATATCATAAAAACACTTTATTCTCTATTATTGAGTATGATATTGCTATAGTTTTTTTTTCTAATTTAAAAAAATTAACATGTTACGTGATTACAAGTGTCTAGGTTCCTTGCAGCAATACACATGCACCCATCTCGTGTGTGTATATATATATATATTTACACTTATGTGTTAAAAGACAATAAAGGAGTAAATTATTTGTTTATTAATGTGACAAATTTCTAATTCATTATGATTAATGCACCAATCAATTATTCTTTAAAGGGTAATATATAGAGACAATCAATTTAATTTTGTTGAATATTTGAATCTATATAATTTCGACCCGACCATCTAATAATGCGCCTTAGCATCATTTTCATGCTAGCTAATCAACTTGAAATATATTGAACATATTGGTCTTAACATGTCGTGATAATGAATGACGTTTTGCTTGATGACGATGATTCATAGGATCCCTTAGGATTTCAAGCTTATTAAGAAATAGATTTCTAAAGACTGAATATTGATATAGATTAATACGAATATGATACGTAGACTGTCTTAATGAAGATTCGCTTGATGCCAATATAAGTCATCATGATATATACGTCATTATATTCTACATTGAGGTACTTAGTTAGACTTTGTCTTGTTCAAGATTATGCATGGAAAAATGACTGATAATGATAATGATAATGACGAGTAAGGCATATGGACGGATACGAATAATGGATGTTCGTTATAATTAAGCAGTCACGGGGTTATAAAAGATGTCTAGAAAAAATAAAAACAATATACATATAAATTCTGATGTAAATACACTTTCAAGCACCAACTAAGCACTTCAGTTTGGGACCGATCTTAATCAAATAACATTCAAATAGTGACTCATTATGATTCTTTAATATAATTCTAAGTAGTCACTGATCAAAAATAAAGTTTAACATGTTATCAGCCTCAGATTTTTTAAACGGACGAGTGCATTAATTGTAACATCCGTCAAAAAACGGATTTTACCAAACCCGCTCCGTTTATTAACTGAACAATCAGTTAAAAATTTCGTTGCGAATTTAATGCCCAAAATAATTTTAAACGATACATAATTAATTATTATATGGGAATATATAATTAGTTTTTGAAAAACTGTTAAAAATAAGAAAATAAAAATAATTTGTCACTGCCGGGTTTCGAACCCGGGTCAGTCGCCGGGTCAACACAGACTTAACATTCAACACTTAAACCACTGCGCCACTTGTATCTTTTGTTAATTATTAAGATCAATTAATTCATAACATCTTTTTTGAATTCAAAACCGGCGCCCAAATGCAGTCGTCGGAAATCCCGGCGATCTCGCCAATAATTTAACGATTCATTCCGTTATAACGTAATCTTTAAACACACATCGGTTATAACCGACGCCTGAGTCCGCGACACCAACTATAACCGCCGGAGAAATTATAACCGACGAATCAAGTCGGAAATCGGAGCAAGTTCATCGATAACCTGCCTTATAAATACCCCCTCGAACCTCTGCAAACATTTTCGCTCAAAACCGCACCCTTTCTTGGCAAAAACTCACTCGCCGGAAATCTTCTGCTCATCGCCGGAAAACCGAACCCTCCACTTCTAAGCCTTACTGAACCCCCTGAGCTTATACCGAAGTCACCCACATCCTTTTCAAGCTTTCTGAAGACTCGCTGCTGCAAGACACACGACGCCGGAACCTGTTGCAGTCGCCGGAGTTCTGCCGGAAAAACAGAGGAGTCCAGTCGGTATACTTTACGCCTATTTTTCTTTCTTTTTATTTATATCTCACTTGTAATTAACTAAAGAACGCTAAAGAAACCGATTAAAACATTGAACCAGTCGGATTTCCGATTCTGGTTAAAAACGGACGAAGAAGACGAAGTTCGGTAACATATAAGTATAATTAAAATCAAGTTATAACTCGGGTTAGACACACAGTCCAGCGGTGGACTGTGTGCACAATAAACACACTAACGTCTCGAGTTCGAATCCTGTCCCACACACGCTGCCTTAAAAAAATGTCTTTTTTGTTATCTGAACCGGATTTATTTCATATATATGTTAAGTTTATTAATAACCGGAATAATAACCAAGTTAGACACACAGTCCAGTGGTGGACTGTGTGTATGTTTAATCACAG
Organism: Scalesia atractyloides; assembly: GCA_947069175.1. Classification (NCBI taxonomy): domain Eukaryota; kingdom Viridiplantae; phylum Streptophyta; class Magnoliopsida; order Asterales; family Asteraceae; genus Scalesia; species Scalesia atractyloides. Next base: position 89,927,060 of record CAMTDV010000004.1, read on the forward strand.
GACACGAGTTCGAGTCCGGTCTTCTGCACCGACTCGGACAATTATTTACCTTTTTAAATAAGTCAGAAATGAAAATACTTAGTTTGCATTTAAGTATAATAAAAATCGGTTTATATAACATGTTAAACACAACGCAACCCACAGGTCCCGGGTTCGAGACCTGAGGAGCGCACCGGTCCGATTCAGTTAAATCGTTTTTAAAAATAAATGATTTTCGGTTTAATCTAATTAGTTTATAAATATAATTAAAAACAGATATATTTCGGGTTAGACACGTAGCTCAGTTGGTAGAGCTGAGTGCACGCGTACGGGAGGTCTCGGGTTCGAGCCTCACTCAGCGCACATATACACGCATACGAACCGGTCAAAGTCAAAGTCAAAGTCAACGGTCAACGGTCAACTGTAGCAAAAAAGTCAAAATTTTTTTATTATTTTTATTTATTTATTTTAATTAAAAATCAATTAAAAATACTTAAAAATAACATTTTTAAGGTTAGAAAATAGCCTTAAACTCACAAAAATACACCCAACAATCTTACTAAAATGGATTAATAAAATCCGTTTACTTACCGAACCATAATGCTATTTATCTAGGTTAATTTCACTCGTGGTTAAAACCACTTCGCGTGCATTCAACATCATCAACCGAACGCACCCACTGTGAGTGAATCTTACAACTCCCCCCTTTTTAATTACACGTTTTGGGGTGTGTCATGTGTCACAAAATAATTAATTCGTTTATTTAAACTTGTGCCATACCATATCGTGATCTAAACTTAGATTGTTTATATTGTTGTGATTACTTATTTCATTTTGTCAAATTATATGAAATTCATTCATTAAGCCCATCAGTTCCTCGTGGGAGACGAGTTGAACAACGCGTGCCTCAAAACCAATCCATTATTGTTCATGTGTGTATCATTGAGTTTATATTGTTTGTAGTTATGTCTTTCATATTATCATGTTTATGCAATTCATTCATTAGGCCCATCAGTTCCTCGTGAGAGACGAGTAGAGCAACGCGTGCCTCTAAACGTCTCATTATTGTTCATGTGTGCTTTATTTAATATCTAATGATTGTTGAGTAAGTTTACATCTATTTTTACTCATGTGTGGTTGTGCACTCATTTCATAATCAATTAAATAAACTTGTTCAAATGTTTTCCATAGGATTCACTCGCCAACTTTTTGTTTGTAACATCCGTCAAAAACGGATTTACCAAACCCGCTCCGTTTATCAACCGAACAGTCAGTCAAAAATTTCGTTGCGAATTAAATGCCCAAAATAATTTTAAACGATACATAATCGATTATTATACGGGAATATATATTTAGTTTTTGAAAAACTGTTGAAAATCGCAAAATAAAAATAAAAGGTCTCTACCGGGTTTCGAACCCGGGTCAGTACCGGTTCAGCAAACGAATTAGCACACAACACACAAACCACTGCGCCACTGATGTTATTTGTTAAATAATAGAATCATTTAATTGATATCATGACGTTACGAATTCAAAACCGGCGCCCAATAGTTCAGTCGTCGGAAAACCCGGAAATCTCGCGAGTCTTAACGACAACTTACGTTATAACGTAAACCATTACTAAGACATCGGTTATAACCGACGTCTGAGTCCGCGACCAAACCATAACCGCCGGAATTTTTATAACCGATGAATACAGTCGGAAATCAGACCAGGTTCTTCTACGATTTGCCCTATAAATTCACCCACACCCACTGCAAACCTTTTCGCTCAAAACCACACCTTTTCTCGGCGTAATTCCACTCGCCGGAATTAATCTGTTCGTCGCTGGAAAACCGGTTTCCTCATTTCTGAGCCTTACTAAACCATTTGAACTTATACCGAAGTCACCCACATATTTTGTAAGCCTTCTGAAGTTTCTCTGCTGCAAGACACTCGTCGCCGGAGCCTATTGCTGTCGCCGGAGTTCTGCCGGAAAACAGAGGAAGACAGTCGGTATACCTCTTCGCTTAAATTCTTTTTCTTTTCACTTATATCTCACCATGATGAACTGAAACACACTAAGAAACCGATTAAAACTTCGAACCATTCTGTTGTCGATTCTGGTTAAAAACTCAGCGAAGAAGATGAAGTTCGGTATCATATAAGTTTAATTAAAATCAACTTATTAATCGGGTTAGACACACAGTCCAGCGGTGGACTGTGTGCACATTAAACGCAAAGGTCTCGAGTACGAATCTTGTTTCCACACACGTCGCCTTAATAAAAATGATTTTTTTTTATTAACCGAACCGGAGTCATACTGGTATATGTTAAGTATATTAATAACCGGAATAATAACCAAGTTAGACACACAGTCCAGCGGTGGACTGTGTGTATGTTTATATCACAGGTCACGAGTTCGAGTCCGGGCTACTGCACCGACTCGGACAATTATCTATTCTTTTTAATTAAGACAGAAAAGGAAATAACTAATGTGTGTTTAAGTATAATAAAAATCAGTAAAGTTAACAAGTTGCACACACAGTCCAGCGGTGGACTGTGTGTTAGTTTAAGCCACAGGTCCCGGGTTCGAGACCTGTGGAGCGCACCGTCCGAATTGATTTAAATCGTTTTTAAAAATAAAGGATTTCTGTTTAAACATAATTAATATATATATATAATTAAAATCAGATATATAACGGGTTAGACACGTAGCTCAGTTGGTAGAGCTGCGTGCACGCGTACGGGAGGTCTCGGGTTCGAGCCTCACTCAGCGCACTTATATTCCGACTCGAACCGGTCAACGGTCAGGTCAACGGTCAGAAAAAGTCAAATTTTTTTATTATTTTTATTTAATTATTTTAATTAAAAATCAATTTAAAATACTTAAAAATAACATTTTTAAGGTTAGAAAATAGCCTTAAACTCACAAAAATACACCCAACAATCCTACTAAAATAGATTAATAAAATCCGTTTACTTACCAAACCATAATGCGATTTATCTAGGTTAATCTCACTCGTGGTTAAAACCACTTCGCGTGCATTCAGCATCATCAACCGAACGCACCCACTGTGAGTGAATCTTACAACTCCCCCTTTTAAATTACACGTTTTGGGGTGTGTCATGTGTCATAAAATAATTAACTTATTTATTTAAACTTGTGCCATACCACATCATGACCTAAACTTAGATTGTTTATATTGTTGTGATTACTTATTTCCTTTTGTCAAATTATATGAAACTTATTCATTAAGCCCATCAGTTCCTCATGGGAGACGAGTTGAACAACGCGTGCCTCAAATCAAATTCATTATTGTTCATGTGTGTATCATTGAGTTTATATTGTTTGTAGTTGTGTCATTCATATTATCATGTTTATGCAATTCATTCATTAGGCCCCTCAGTTCCTCGTGGGAGACGAGTTGAGCATCGCGTGCCTCTAAATGTTCCATTATTGTTCATGTGTGTTTCATTTAATATCTTATGATTGTTGATTAAGTTTACATCTATTTTTACTCATGTTTTGTTGTGCACATATTTCATAATCAATTTAAGTAAATTTGTTCAAATGTTTTCCATAGGATTCACTCGCCAACATTATGTTGATCCAAAAAAACCCTTTTACACATGATACAGGTGAACATGTTGAAGCAAGGAAAACATAGGATATGCCTTAAAAGAGAACAAAGAAGCTTAGATTGATAGTTAGAACATGTTGTAATATCATTTGTAAATTTCCATTAAATTGTATTAATGAATATGAAACGCATAATAAATGTCATGAGCTTTGATGATAACCCAATCATGCCCCGATCACCTTTTCCGCTGCGGGTCGGGGTGTGACATTGTTGATCCAAAAACCTTTTTACACATGATACAGGTGAACATGTTGAAGCAAGGAAAACATAGGAAATGCCTTAGAAGAGAACAAAGAAGCTTAGATTGATAGTTAGAACATGTTGTAATATTTATTGTAAATTTCCATTAAATTGTATTAATGAATATGAAACGTATAATAAATGTCATGAGCTTTGATGATAACCCAATCATGCCCCGGTCACCTTTTCCGCTGCGGGTCGGGGTGTGACAGATTGGTATCAGAGCCATGACTATAGGGATATAGGATAGGTTATTAGACCCTTAGAGCCTATACTATAGTCTGGCTAAATTTTAATTGATTAGGTGGTTACATACAAACTTGTGATATTTATTTGTTTCATATTTGTTTATATATACAGTCAAACATACATGCTTATATACATATTCATTATACATATATCAATGTTCATATATTCAATTCATTTTCATACTCTCATTATTCAAAGATTTTGTTGCAATTTTCAAATCTCATCAAAGTAAGTTCTGCGACGGGCATGTAGTAACTGGAAGGGTACAAGTACCAGTAGTCGGAACGTCCTGTCTAGGTTGGCATTCGTATAAATCCAATATAACGGACCAGTTTGCCTACCTGGGGACCAACGATGAGAGTACGAAGGACCTATTAGGCCAAAGCATGCCACACCGAACGTCGTTCGAACTGTGTGTATGTTTATATCACAGGTCACGAGTTCGAGTCCGGCTACTGCACCGACTCGGACAATTATCTATTCTTTTTAATTAAGACAGAAAAGGAAATAACTAATTTGTGTTTAAGTATAATAAAAATCAGTAAAGTTAACAAGTTGCACACACAGTCCAGCGGTGGACTGTGTGTTAGTTTAAGCCACAGGTCCCGGGTTCGAGACCTGTGGAGCGCACCGTCCGAATTGATTTAAATCGTTTTTAAAAATAAAGGATTTCTGTTTAAACATAATTAATATATATATATAATTAAAATCAGATATATAACGGGTTAGACACGTAGCTCAGTTGGTAGAGCTGCGTGCACGCGTACGGGAGGTCTCGGGTTCGAGCCTCACTCAGCGCACTTATATTCCGACTCGAACCGGTCAACGGTCAACGGTCAGGTCAACGGTCAGAAAAAGTCAAATTTTTTTATTATTTTTATTTAATTATTTTAATTAAAATCAATTTAAAATACTTAAAAATAACATTTTTAAGGTTAGAAAATAGCCTTAAACTCACAAAAATACACCCAACAATCCTACTAAAATAGATTAATAAAATCCGTTCTCACTCGTGGTTAAAACCACTTCGCGTGCATTCAACATCATCAACCGAACGCACCCACTGTGAGTGAATCTTACAACTCCCCCTTTTAAATTACACGTTTTGGGGTGTGTCATGTGTCATAAAAATAATTAACTTATTTATTTAAACTTTTGCCATACCACATCATGACCTAAACTTAGATTGTTTATATTGTTGTGATTACTTATTTCCTTTTGTCAAATTATATGAAACTTATTCATTAAGCCCATCAGTTCCTCGTGGGAGACGAGTTGAACAACGCGTGCCTCAAATCAAATTCATTATTGTTCATGTGTGTATCATTGAGTTTATATTGTTTGTAGTTGTGTCATTCATATTATCATGTTTATGCAATTCATTCATTAGGCCCCTCAGTTCCTCGTGGGAGACGAGTTGAGCATCGCGTGCCTCTAAATGTTCCATTATTGTTCATGTGTGTTTCATTTAATATCTTATGATTGTTGATTAAGTTTACATCTATTTTTACTCATGTTTGGTTGTGCACATATTTCATAATCAATTTAAGTAAATTTGTTCAAATGTTTTCCATAGGATTCACTCGCCAACATTATGTTGATCCAAAAAAACCCTTTTACACATGATACAGGTGAACAGGTTGAAGCAAGGAAAACATAGGATATGCCTTAGATGAGAACAAAGAAGCTTAGATTGATAGTTAGAACATGTTGTAATATCATTTGTAAATTTCCATTAAATTGTATTAATGAATATGAAACGCATAATAAATGTCATGAGCTTTGATGATAACCCAATCATGCCCCGATCACCTTTTCCGCTGCGGGTCGGGGTGTGACAGATTGGTATCAGAGCCATGACTATAGGGATATAGGATAGGTTATTAGACCCTTAGAGCCTATACTATAGTCTGCCTAAACTTTAATTGATTAGGAGGTTACATACAAACTTGTGATATTTTTTTCATATTTGTTTACATTTACAGTCAAACATACATGCTTATATACATATTCATTATACATATATACATATATCGATGTTCATGTATTCAATTTATTTTCATACTCTCATTATCCAAAGATTTTGTGCAATTTTCAAATCTCATCAAAGTAAGTTCTGCGACGGGCATGTAGTAACTGGAAGGGTACAAGTACCGGTAGTCGGAACGTCCTGTCTAGGTTGGCATTCGTATAAATCCAATATAACCGACCAGTTTGCCTACCTGGGGACCAACGATGAGAGTACGAAGGACCTATTAGGCCAAAGCATGCCACACCAAACGTCGTTCGAATTAACCTACTTTGAGGTGTCACCGTGTCTACACCTGGACACATTCCGAATATCACACGTTGTATACATATTTCTCGATTTTCTCCGGGTTTTTGTGTACGCAACCTGGCAAACCCGTGCGAACCATATGAAAAACCGGTATTCATGGGGGCCCACATGATTACATAGGTAAAGTATGGCGGCATGTAGGGCCTAACTGCGAGCAAAGCCCAAGACATCCTATGGATGTAGTATTTTTCTATAATTATTTTATGAATGTTCATTCCTAATGCGACCCATGAACCCAAAAACATCCAACTCATACTCTTGTCATGTATTCCTTGTAGATGTCTTCTAATCTCGCCCGTAGGAAGACGAGACCAAGAAAAGCCCGCGAACGCATGGCTGCCTTAATCGCTCAACAAATGACTGCCGTAATACCCAACATTGTAATCCAAGTTCAACAAGCACTTACCGCTAATCCTGTCAATCAAGCAAACCAAAACATTATCAACCCTTCCCCAAATACCACTAAATGCACCTTCAAGCATTTCAAATCATGCGACCCTCCGAAATACAAAGGGACTGAAGGCGTCACTGCTCTTCTCCATTGGTTTGAAGAAATGGAGAACACTTTTCTAAATTGCGATTGCCCTGATGATCGCAAAGTGCGATATGCTACCGGTCGATTATATGGGATAGCACTTACTTGGTGGAATACAGAGAAGGCCAAGCGAGGTGTTGAAGATGCTATGACCTTAACTTGGAACGAATTGAAGGAAATCATGACGAGACGATTTTGCCCAAGGAGCGAAATCAAGAAGTTAGAAGATGAATTTTACTCATTGAAACAAATGGAAGGAGACCACATCACATACAACAAAAGGTTCCTCGAATTACATCAAATGGTTCCCAACATGTTTACTCCCCTCTACCGTTTGATCGAGCACTACATTCGTGGTCTTTTGTCAAAGATTCAAGACCCTGTAATAAGTACCAAGCCTGCAACTTTGGAAGCAGCAATGGAGCTAGCAACAGAGCTCACCGAGAACCGAATCCGAAACAAAGACTTCAAGGAGGAGAAGAAGAAGGATAAAGAATCGACTGAAACCTCCGACTCCACTCAAACCGAATCCCCTTCTCAACCCAATCCTAAGAGAAGAAGAGTCGGGCGACTCTTCGCTGCTACCCAACGAAATCCACCAGTTTTACACGCCATACCCATCCGAGCTATCCCAATCACCCAAGTGGCACCCAACTCAGCCTACCCAAATAAGAAACCATATCTTGGACCTCACCCTCGATGCAACAACTGTTTTTATCACCATCCCCATACCCTACCTTGTCGTCTATGTGCAACTTGTGGACGCTATGGTCATTTGAGCAAGGATTGCCGCACCTTTCAAAACCAAACCTTTTCCCCTACTCAAAACATGGCCCAAACCTATCAACAACCCCAATACCCTATGTTCCCATATGCACGAGCTTGCTTCAATTGTGGTGACCCTACCCACTTTAGAAACACATGCCCTCAATTGGTTAACGTCATCAACACTCAAGCCCAATCAAACCCAGTTAACCAAGTAAACCAAGAAAACCCAACCACTAGGCCACCAGCAAGAGGAAGAGTCTTCAATATCAACGCCAATCCTGTCGAAGATAATGACGGCCCAAACGAAGATACCCAACTAGCCCTATTCACCGAAGATCCAGATTCAACTCTTATCGTTTAGTTTTATGCCTTTCTTTATCACATAGAACCAAACATAACTTAAGGATAAAGCCAATGAAACTTTGACGAGAATACGGTGGATACGCCGCTGGTACTTCCTATATATAAGTATTCTTGTCAAAGGATCAGAAGCATTATCTGGCGGTTATGAGAGGTTCCATGTGTAGACTGTTAGAGTAATTATTGTATATTATATATTATATATTGTTTTCAGTATATGCTTTTGCCGAGGCCGCAGCTCCCCATCCATCGAGGTTGAGCTTGATCCCCATTTTATTATGCGGTTGATCTTGGCGTGCCCGCACGATCGGCTCCGTTTGATTGAGCCTTGATCGGTTATTTCATTTTACATTTCAATACATGCAATACGCTCGGCTCCGTTTGATTGAGCCTTGAGCGCACAGTTCAATTTACATTTCCAGTTCATGCAATACGTTCGGCTCCGTTTAATTGAGCCTTGAGCGCACAGTTCAATTTACATTTCCAGTTCATGCAATACGTTCGGCTCCGTTTGATTGAGCCTTGAGCGCACATACATTTTCATTATCAGTATCTTGTGGTTATGGTGTTTGTTGTAGAGTCGCATAGAACTAATCATAAATGGCGGATAAAGTCAATGAGAATTTGACAAGAATATGGTGGATACGCCGCTGGTACTTCCTATATATAAGTATTCTTGTCAAATGATCGGAGGCATTATCAGGCGGTTATGAGAGGTTCCATGCATAGGCTGTTTGTGTGATTGTTGTTTAGATTAAGTTGTTCAATTTCAGTACATTCAATACGTTCGGCTCCGTTTGATTGAGCCTTGAGCGCACATACAATTTCATTTTCAGTACATGCAATACGTTCGGCTCCGTTTGATTGAGCCTTGAGCGCACAGACAATTTCATTATCAGTATCTTGTGGTTGTTGTGTTTGTTGTAGAGTCGCATAGAACTAATCATAACTTGCGGATAAAGTCAATGAGAATTTGACAAGAATATGGTGGATACGCCGCTGGTACTTCCTATATATAAGTATTCTTGTCAAATGATCGGAGGCATTATCAGGCGGTTATGAGAGGTTCCATGCATAGGCTGTTTGTGTGGTTAAGTTATTCATTTTCAGTACATGCAATACGCTCGGCTCCGTTTGATTGAGCCTTGAGCACACAGACAATTTCATTTTCAGTACATTCAATACGTTCGGCTCCGTTTGATTGAGCCTTGAGCGCACAGACATTTCATTTTCAGTACATGCAATACGATCGGCTCCGTTTGATTGAGCCTTGATCGCACAGATATATTTCATTTCAGTATTTTATGATTGTTGTATTGGTTGTAGAGTTATAGGACTAATCATAATTCACTGATAAAACCAATGAAAATTTGACAAGAATATGGTGGATACGCCGCTGGTACTTCCTATATATAAGTATTCTTGTCAAAGGATCAGAGGCATTATCGGACGGTTATGAGAAGTTCTATGTAGGATTTATTAGTTTCTTGGTAACCAATCATAACTTGTGGATAAAACTAATGAAAATTTGGCAAGAATATGGTGGATACGCCGCTGGTACTTTCTATATATAAGTATTCTTGCCAAAGGATCAGAGGCATTATTAGGCGGTTATGAGAAGTTCCATGTAGGATTTAGTATTGCCTTGGTTGGAATTTGTGTTACATTTATATCATCTTGCTATTTAAAGAGATTGGATCGTGTTCCATTTCTACATAAACTAACCTCTCCATCATAACAAACGAGAGAGGAACTTCCACCATTCAAACATATATGCTATCAGAATGTGGATTCAAATATTTGCTGTTGTGTTTACTCATGTTCGAATATTAGCTGTTGTGTTTAATTATATTCAAATATCAGCTGTTGTGTTTTATTTATGTTTCCATGTAGGTGTTAGAAGTTTTGCCTTAGAATATAACCATACTTTTCCAAACGTATCTAAACTCTTATTCATGATATCATTTTTTAGCGAATCATTCCTGCTTATCAATACTCATACAGTAGGCAACAAAAAGCGATTCCTGTAATAGGGTACTTAACCTTTACAAGGAACGTTACCGCCTCGAACAAAAAAAAAAACTTAAACCCTTATTTTTCTAAGCAAGTAACTGACAAACTAAACACCATCATTCTTTTAGTCAAATATATCACAATTTAAATTTCGGGACGAAATTTCTAAAAAGCAGGGGATACTGTAACATCCGTAAAAAAACGGATTTACCAAACCCGCTCCGTTTATCAACCGAACAGTCAGTCAAAAATTTCGTTGCGAATTAAATGCCCAAAATAATTTTAAACGATACATAATCGATTATTATACGGGAATATATATTTAGTTTTTGAAAAACTGTTGAAAATCGCAAAATAAAAATAAAAGGTCTCTGCCGGGTTTCGAACCCGGGTCAGTACCGGTTCAGCAAACGAATTAGCACACAACACACAAACCACTGCGCCACTGATGTTATTTGTTAAATAATAGAATCATTTAATTGATATCATGATGTTACGAATTCAAAACCGGCGCCCAATAGTTCAGTCGTCGGAAAACCCGGAAATCTCACGAGTCTTAACGACAACTTACGTTATAACGTAAACCATTACTAAGACATCGGTTATAACCAACGTCTGAGTCCGCGACCAAACCATAACCGCCGGAGTTTTTATAACCGATGAATACAGTCGGAAATCAGACCAGGTTCTTCGACGATTTGCCCTATAAATTCACCCACAACCCACTGCAAACCTTTTCGCTCAAAACCACACCTTTTCTCGGCGTAATTCCACTCGCCGGAATTAATCTGTTCGTCGCCGGAAAACCGGTTTCCTCATTTCTGAGCCTTACTAAACCATTTGAACTTATACCGAAGTCACCCACATATTTTGTAAGCCTTCTGAAGTTTCTCTGCTGCAAGACACTCGTCGCCGGAGCCTATTGCTGTCGCCGGAGTTCTGCCGGAAAACAGAGGAAGACAGTCGGTATACCTCTTCGCTTAAATTCTTTTTCTTTTCACTTATATCTCACCATGATGAACTGAAACACACTAAGAAACCGATTAAAACTTCGAACCATTCTGTTGTCGATTCTGGTTAAAAACTCAGCGAAGAAGATGAAGTTCGGTATCATATAAGTTTAATTAAAATCAACTTATTAATCGGGTTAGACACACAGTCCAGCGGTGGACTGTGTGCACATTAAACGCAAAGGTCTCGAGTTCGAATCTTGTTTCCACACACGTCGCCTTAATAAAAATGATTTTTTTTGATTAACCGAACCGGAGTCATACTGGTATATGTTAAGTATATTAATAACCGGAATAATAACCAAGTTAGACACACAGTCCAGCGGTGGACTGTGTGTATGTTTATATCACAGGTCACGAGTTCGAGTCCGGGCTACTTGCACCGACTCGGACAATTATCTATTCTTTTTAATTAAGACAGAAAAGGAAATAACTAATGTTTGTTTAAGTATAATAAAAATCAGTAAAGTTAACAAGTTGCACACACAGTCCAGCGGTGGACTGTGTGTTAGTTTAAGCCACAGGTCCCGGGTTCGAGACCTGTGGAGCGCACCGTCCGAATTGATTTAAATCGTTTTTAAAAATAAAGGATTTCTGTTTAAACATAATTAATATATATATATAATTAAAATCAGATATATAACGGGTTAGACACGTAGCTCAGTTGGTAGAGCTGCGTGCACGCGTACGGGAGGTCTCGGGTTCGAGCCTCACTCAGCGCACTTATATTCCGACTCGAACCGGTCAACGGTCAGAAAAAGTCAAAATTTTTTATTATTTTTATTTAATTATTTTAATTAAAAATCAATTTAAAATACTTAAAAATAACATTTTTAAGGTTAGAAAATAGCCTTAAACTCACAAAAATACACCCAACAATCCTACTAAAATAGATTAATAAAATCCGTTTACTTACCAAACCATAATGCGATTTATCTAGGTTAATCTCACTCGTGGTTAAAACCACTTCGCGTGCATTCAACATCATCAACCGAACGCACCCACTGTGAGTGAATCTTACAACTCCCCCTTTTAAATTACACGTTTTGGGGTGTGTCATGTGTCATAAAATAATTAACTTATTTATTTAAACTTGTGCCATACCACATCATGACCTAAACTTAGATTGTTTATATTGTTGTGATTACTTATTTCCTTTTGTCAAATTATATGAAACTTATTCATTAAGCCCATCAGTTCCTCATGGGAGACGAGTTGAACAACGCGTGCCTCAAATCAAATTCATTATTGTTCATGTGTGTATCATTGAGTTTATATTGTTTGTAGTTGTGTCATTCATATTATCATGTTTATGCAATTCATTCATTAGGCCCCTCAGTTCCTCGTGGGAGACGAGTTGAGCATTGTCACACCCCGACCCGCAGCGGAAAAGGTGATCGGGGCATAATTGGGTTATCATCAAAGCTCATGACATTTATTATATGTTTCATATTCATTAATACAATTTAATGGAAATTTACAATAAATGATACAACATGTTCTAACTATCAGTCTAAGCTTCTTGTTTCTCTTCTAAGGCATATCCTATGTTTTCCTTGCTTCAACCTGTCCACCTGTATCATGTGTAAAAAGGTTTTTGGATCAACATAATGTTGGCGAGTGAATCCTATGGAAAAACATTTGAACGAGTTTATCCAATTGATTATAAATAATGTGCATACCTCATATGAGTAAATGTAGATGTAAATTTATTCACACAACACATAATATTGTATATTGAACATACAAACACCAAATGATAGTTTTGAGGCACGCGTTGTTCTCGTCTCACACGAGGAACTGATGGGCCTAATAAATGAGTTTTGAGGCACGCGTTGTTCTTACGAACTGATGGGCCTAATGTATGAGTTTTGAGGCACGCGTTGTTCTCGTCTCACACGAGGAACTGATGGGCCTAATAAATGAGTTTTGAGGCACGCGTTGTTCTTACGAACTGATGGGCCTAAATAAATGAGTTTTGAGGCACGCGTTGTTCTTACGAACTGATGGGCCTAAATAATTTGTATACAACTTTGACAATATGAAATACATCACAACCAAACAATAGTTACATTCTAATTTAGTTCATATAATGGTATAGCACGAATTTGCATAAGAGAATTAGTTTAAGCGACACATAATACACCCCAAAACATGAATAAAAAGGGGAGTTTGTAAGAATTCACTCACATTGGGTGCGTTCGGTTGATGACGTTGAATGCACGCGAAAAGGTGCTAACCACGAGTGAAATTAACCTAGATAAATCGCATTACGGTTCGGTAAGTAAACGGGTTTTATGAATCTATTTTAGTAGGATTGTTGGGTGTATTTTTGTGAGTTTGAGGCTATTTTCTAACCTTAAAAATGTTATTTTTAAGTATTTATAATTGATTTTTAATTAAAATAATTAAATAAAAATAATAAAAAAATATTTTATTTTATTGCTACAGTAACTTTGACCAGCGTTGACCGGTTTAATGGCATGTTGTTGTGCGCTCGGTGAGGCTCGAACCCGAGACCTCCCGTACGCGTGCACGCAGCTCTACCAACTGAGCTACGTGTCTAACCCGTTATATATCCGATTTTAATTATATATATATATTAATTAGATTTAACAGAAATCCTTTGTTATTAAAAATGAATTAAATCTCCAGAATCGGTGCGCTCCACAGGTCTCGAACCCGGGACCTGTGGGTTAGCGGACACACACTCCACCGCTGGACTGTGTGTCACACTTGGTTATAACTCGGTTATCAATATACTTAACATATACTTAAAACAACCCGGTTCAGTTTGTGGAAAAAGGGATTTTTATTAAAGCAGCGTGTGTGAAACCGGAATCGAACTCGTGACCTTAGCGTTAAAAGTGCACACAGTCCACCGCTGGACTGTGTGTCTAACCCGTTAAATATCTTGATTTTAATTATACTTAACCATTATCGAAATGTCGTCTTCTTCACTGTTTTAACCGGAAGTGACGACGGACTGGATTCGAATGTTGATTCAAGTTTATTTAGCGTTTAATGATCAATTACAAATGATATAAAAGTAAAAAGGGAAGGAAAATAGGCGTGAGATGTACCGACTGGTTTTACTCTGTTTTCCGTCAAAACTCCGGCGACAGAACTCTTTTTCCGGCGACAAGTATTTTGCAGCAGAAAGTCTTCCGAAGGCTTGCAAAGGTTGTGGGTGTCTTCGGTGAAAGTTTAGTGGGTTCAGTAACCTCGGAGATTACTGATACGGTTTTCCGGCGAGTGTAATAAAAATTTCCGGCGAGTGATTCTTGTGTTTCCGGCGACTAGCGTTAAAACAGAGAGCGAGAGATGAGAGTATGGTTTAGAGGTGTGAGAGTGATGAGATGAGTTGTGCGGTTTAAACACCTTGTGGACGTCGGTTATTTATAGGTGTTTTCCGAACCGAATCGAGTCGGTTCCAAAGGTAGGTTCATGATTGGCGTAAACACGGAAAGGAAATCACAATTACGCGTCCCGGTCAATCAAGATTCGTGAAAAAAGGAAAGAGTTACAGGCTGTTTACGCGTGAAGTTCTTTTGGGCGGCAATTCACTGAATTTGACTTCCTAACTTGAATATTTGAATTAATTGATTCTCTTCATTAACAGAAAATCAAAGTGGCGGAGTGGTTTACGGTGTGTGAGTTAAGCGTTGGTTTGACCCGGTACAGACCCGAGTTCGAACCCCGGCATGAGTAAATCATTTTTATTTTGTTATTTTTGATAGATTTTCAAAAACTAAATACATATTCCCGCATAATAATTGATTACGGATCGTTTAAAATTATTTTGGGCATTTAATTCGCTACCAAAATTTTGACTGACTGTTCGGTTGATAAACGGAGCGGGTTTGGTAAATCCGTTTTTTGACGGATGTTACAGTATCCCCTGCTTTTAGAAATTTCGTCCCGAAATTTAAACAGGGATATAATTGACTAAAAGAATGATGGTGTTTAGTTTTGACTGTTACATACTTAGAAGAAATAAGGGTTTAAGTTTTTGTTTGAGGCGGTAACGTTCCTTGTAAAGGTTAAGTATCCTAATACAGGAATCGCTTTTTGTTGCCTACTGTATAGGTATTGTTAAGCAGGAATGATTCGCTAAAATGATAACATGCATAAGAGTTTGAATATGCTTAGGGTTATTTCCTAAGGCAGAAATTCTACACAAATAAACACAACAACTAACAATTGTATCCACATTCCGATAGCGTATATGTTTGAATGATGATGGTTCCTCTCTCATTTGTTATGATGGAGAGGTTAGTCTATATAGAAATGGATCACAATCCAATTTCTTTAAATAGTGAGATGATATAAATGTAACACAATTTCAACCAAGGCAATAGTAAATCCTACGTGGAACTTCTCATAACCGCCTGATAATGCCTCTGATCCTTTGACAAGAATACTTATATATAGGAAGTACCAGCGGCGTATCCACCGTATTCTTGTCAAATTCTCATTGGCTTCATCCGCCAGTTATGATTAGTTCTATGCGACTCTACAACAAACACCACAACCACAAGATACTGATAATGAAAATGTATGTGCGTTCAAGGCTCAATCAAACGGAGCCGAACGTATTGCATGAACTGGAAATGTAAATTGATCTGTGAGCTCAAGGCTCAATCAAACGGAGCCGAGCGTATTGAAATGTAAAATGAAATGAAATGTATTGCATGTGAGACACAACTCAACTTCTGAGATATGTCGTGAAGTATGATGATATGAATATTAAATCAATGAGTATAAAACCAACTGAACTAGTAATTTGCATTAAAATTCTTGGATAAAATTCCAATTGAGATACGTGAAAATTGAGATAAAAACATAAAAACTAAGTGATTAGAGTTGAATCTTGATTCTTGGTGAGAGAAGGCTAGTTAAGTGGTTGGTTTGGACCGTTAACATCTTCAACAGGATTGGCGTTGATGTTATAAACTCTTCCTCTTGCTGGCGGTGGAGCTGGATTTGCTTGGTTTGCTTGGTTAACTGGGTTTGCTTGAGCTTGGGCATTTATGATGTTAACCAAACGAGGGCACGTGTTTCTAAAATGGGTAGGGTCGCCACAATTGAAACAAGCTCGAACATATGGGTACATGGGGTATTGAGGTTGTTGATATGTTTGGATCATGGGTTGAGTAGGGGTTGAGGTTTGGTTTTGAGGGGTGCGGCAAACGTTGCTCAAATGACCGTAGCGTCCACAATTCGCACATAGTCGACAGGGTAAGGTAGATGGATGGTGATAGAAACAGGTGTTGCATTGAGGGTGAGGTCCAATGTAAGGTTTCTTGTTTGGGTAAGTTGAGTTGGGTGCTACTTGAGCGTTTGGGATAGTTTGAGGAGGTACAACTTGTGAAGCTGGTTGGTTACGTTGGGTGACAGCGAAGATTTGCCCATCACGTTTTCTCTTAGAAATAGGTGGTGCAAAGGATTCGGTTCGGGTGTGGTTTGAGGTTTCGGTTGATGCTTTATCCTTCTTCTTCTCCTCCTTGAAGTCTTTGTTTCGGATTCGGTTCTCAGTGAGCGCGGTTGCTAGCTCCATTGCTGCTTCCAAAGTTGCAGGCGAGGTACTTATTATAGAGTCTTGAATCTTTGATGGAAGACCACGAATGTAGTGCTCGATCAAACGGTAGAGGGGAGTAAACAAGTTGGGAACCATTTGATTTAACTCAAGGAATCTCTTGTTGTATGTGGTGTGGTCGCCTTCCTTTTGTTTCAAAGCATGGAACTCATCCTCCAATTTCTTGATTTCACTTCTTGGGCAAAACCGTCTTGTCATGATTCCCTTCAATTCTTCCCAAGTCAAGGTCATAGTTTCTTCAACACCTCGTTTGGTCTTTTCTGTATTCCACCATGTGAGTGCCGTTCCAAGTAAGCGACCGGTAGCATAACGCACTTTGCGATCATCGGGGCAATCGCAATTTAGAAAAGTGTTCTCCATTTCTTCGAACCAATGGAGGAGAGCGGTGACACCTTCAGTACCTTCGTATTTTGGAGGATCGCAGGATTTGAAATGTTTGTAGGTGCATTTAGTGACTGAAGGATTGATAGTGTTTTGATCTTCTTGTTGGGTTGGGTTAACGGAATTAGCGGTAAGGGCTTGTTGAACTTGAACTACGATGTTGGGTATTACGGTCGCCATTTGCTGAGCGATTTGGGTAGCCATGCGTTCACGGGCTTTTCCTGCTCTCATTTTCCTACGAGCGAGACTAGAAGACATCTACAAGGAATACATGTCAAGAGTATGAGTTGAATGCCTTTGGGATCGTGGGTCGTGTTTGGGATTGAACGTTCATAAAATAATTATAGAAAAATAGCTCTACTACATCCATAGGATGTCTTGGGCTTTGCTTGCTGTTAGGCCCGTCATGCCGCCATACTTTACCTGTGTAATCATGTGGGCCCCCATGAATACCGGTTTTTCATATGGTTCGCACGGTTTCTGCCTGATTGCGTACACAAAACCCGGAGAAAATCGAGAAATATGTATACACGTGTGATATTCGGAATGTGTCCAGGTGTAGACACGGTGACATCTCAAAGGGGGGTTAGTTCGAACGACGTTTGGTGTGGCATGCTTTGGCCTAATAGGTCCGTCGTACTCTCATCGTTAGTCCCCAGGTAGGCAAACTGGTCCGTTATTTTGGATTTATACGAATGCCAACCTAGACAGGACGTTCCGACTACCGGTACTTGTACCCTTCCAGTTACTACATGCCCGTCGCAGAACTTACTTTGATGAGATTTGAAAATTGCATAAAATCTTTGGATACTGAGAGTATGAAAATAAATTGAATACATGAACATCGATATATGTATATATGTATAATGAATGAGCATGTATGTTTGACTGAAATGTAAACAAATATGAAACAAATAAATATCACAAGTTTGTATGTAACCACCTAATCAATTAAAATTTAGGCAGACTATAGTATAGGTTCTAAGGGTCTAATAACCTATCCTATATCCCTATAGTCATGGCTCTGATACCAATCTGTCACACCCCGACCCGCAGCGGAAAAGGTGATCGGGGCATAATTGGGTTATCATCAAAGCTCATGACATTTATTATATGTTTCATATTCATTAATACAATTTAATGGAAATTTACAATAAATGATACAACATGTTCTAACTATCAGTCTAAGCTTCTTGTTTCTCTTCTAAGGCATATCCTATGTTTTCCTTGCTTCAACCTGTCCACCTGTATCATGTGTAAAAAGGTTTTTGGATCAACATAATGTTGGCGAGTGAATCCTATGGAAAAACATTTGAACGAGTTTATCCAATTGATTATAAATAATGTGCATACCTCATATGAGTAAATGTAGATGTAAATTTATTCACACAACACATAATATTGTATATTGAACATACAAACACCAAATGATAGTTTTGAGGCACGCGTTGTTCTCGTCTCACACGAGGAACTGATGGGCCTAATAAATGAGTTTTGAGGCACGCGTTGTTCTTACGAACTGATGGGCCTAATGTATGAGTTTTGAGGCACGCGTTGTTCTCGTCTCACACGAGGAACTGATGGGCCTAATAAATGAGTTTTGAGGCACGCGTTGTTCTTACGAACTGATGGGCCTAAATAAATGAGTTTTGAGGCACGCGTTGTTCTTACGAACTGATGGGCCTAAATAATTTGTATACAACTTTGACAATATGAAATACATCACAACCAAACAATAGTTACATTCTAATTTAGTTCATATAATGGTATAGCACGAATTTGCATAAGAGAATTAGTTTAAGCGACACATAATACACCCCAAAACATGAATAAAAAGGGGAGTTTGTAAGAATTCACTCACATTGGGTGCGTTCGGTTGATGACGTTGAATGCACGCGAAAAGGTGCTAACCACGAGTGAAATTAACCTAGATAAATCGCATTACGGTTCGGTAAGTAAACGGGTTTTATGAATCTATTTTAGTAGGATTGTTGGGTGTATTTTTGTGAGTTTGAGGCTATTTTCTAACCTTAAAAATGTTATTTTTAAGTATTTATAATTGATTTTTAATTAAAATAATTAAATAAAAATAATAAAAAAATATTTTATTTTATTGCTACAGTAACTTTGACCAGCGTTGACCGGTTTAATGGCATGTTGTTGTGCGCTCGGTGAGGCTCGAACCCGAGACCTCCCGTACGCGTGCACGCAGCTCTACCAACTGAGCTACGTGTCTAACCCGTTATATATCCGATTTTAATTATATATATATATTAATTAGATTTAACAGAAATCCTTTGTTATTAAAAATGAATTAAATCTCCAGAATCGGTGCGCTCCACAGGTCTCGAACCCGGGACCTGTGGGTTAGCGGACACACACTCCACCGCTGGACTGTGTGTCACACTTGGTTATAACTCGGTTATCAATATACTTAACATATACTTAAAACAACCCGGTTCAGTTTGTGGAAAAAGGGATTTTTATTAAAGCAGCGTGTGTGAAACCGGAATCGAACTCGTGACCTTAGCGTTAAAAGTGCACACAGTCCACCGCTGGACTGTGTGTCTAACCCGTTAAATATCTTGATTTTAATTATACTTAACCATTATCGAAATGTCGTCTTCTTCACTGTTTTAACCGGAAGTGACGACGGACTGGATTCGAATGTTGATTCAAGTTTATTTAGCGTTTAATGATCAATTACAAATGATATAAAAGTAAAAAGGGAAGGAAAATAGGCGTGAGATGTACCGACTGGTTTTACTCTGTTTTCCGTCAAAACTCCGGCGACAGAACTCTTTTTCCGGCGACAAGTATTTTGCAGCAGAAAGTCTTCCGAAGGCTTGCAAAGGTTGTGGGTGTCTTCGGTGAAAGTTTAGTGGGTTCAGTAACCTCGGAGATTACTGATACGGTTTTCCGGCGAGTGTAATAAAAATTTCCGGCGAGTGATTCTTGTGTTTCCGGCGACTAGCGTTAAAACAGAGAGCGAGAGATGAGAGTATGGTTTAGAGGTGTGAGAGTGATGAGATGAGTTGTGCGGTTTAAACACCTTGTGGACGTCGGTTATTTATAGGTGTTTTCCGAACCGAATCGAGTCGGTTCCAAAGGTAGGTTCATGATTGGCGTAAACACGGAAAGGAAATCACAATTACGCGTCCCGGTCAATCAAGATTCGTGAAAAAAGGAAAGAGTTACAGGCTGTTTACGCGTGAAGTTCTTTTGGGCGGCAATTCACTGAATTTGACTTCCTAACTTGAATATTTGAATTAATTGATTCTCTTCATTAACAGAAAATCAAAGTGGCGGAGTGGTTTACGGTGTGTGAGTTAAGCGTTGGTTTGACCCGGTACAGACCCGAGTTCGAACCCCGGCATGAGTAAATCATTTTTATTTTGTTATTTTTGATAGATTTTCAAAAACTAAATACATATTCCCGCATAATAATTGATTACGGATCGTTTAAAATTATTTTGGGCATTTAATTCGCTACCAAAATTTTGACTGACTGTTCGGTTGATAAACGGAGCGGGTTTGGTAAATCCGTTTTTTGACGGATGTTACAAGCATCGCGTGCCTCTAAATGTTCCATTATTGTTCATGTGTGTTTCATTTAATATCTTATGATTGTTGATTAAGTTTACATCTATTTTTACTCATGTTTTGTTGTGCACATATTTCATAATCAATTTAAGTAAATTTGTTCAAATGTTTTCCATAGGATTCACTCGCCAACATTATGTTGATCCAAAAAAAACCCTTTTACACATGATACAGGTGAACATGTTGAAGCAAGGAAAACATAGGATATGCCTTAGAAGAGAACAAAGAAGATTAGATTGATAGTTAGAACATGTTGTAATATCATTTGTAAATTTCCATTAAATTGTATTAATGAATATGAAACGCATAATAAATGTCATGAGCTTTGATGATAACCCAATCATGCCCCGATCACCTTTTCCGCTGCGGGTCGGGGTGTGACATTGTTGATCCAAAAACCTTTTTACACATGATACAGGTGAACATGTTGAAGCAAGGAAAACATAGGAAATGCCTTAGAAGAGAACAAAGAAGCTTAGATTGATAGTTAGAACATGTTGTAATATTTATTGTAAATTTCCATTAAATTGTATTAATGAATATGAAACGTATAATAAATGTCATGAGCTTTGATGATAACCCAATCATGCCCCGGTCACCTTTTCCGCTGCGGGTCGGGGTGTGACAGATTGGTATCAGAGCCATGACTATAGGGATATAGGATAGGTTATTAGACCCTTAGAGCCTATACTATAGTCTGGCTAAATTTTAATTGATTAGGTGGTTACATACAAACTTGTGATATTTATTTGTTTCATATTTGTTTATATATACAGTCAAACATACATGCTTATATACATATTCATTATACATATATCAATGTTCATATATTCAATTCATTTTCATACTCTCATTATTCAAAGATTTTGTTGCAATTTTCAAATCTCATCAAAGTAAGTTCTGCGACGGGCATGTAGTAACTGGAAGGGTACAAGTACCGGTAGTCGGAACGTCCTGTCTAGGTTGGCATTCGTATAAATCCAATATAACGGACCAGTTTGCCTACCTGGGGACCAACGATGAGAGTACGAAGGACCTATTAGGCCAAAGCATGCCACACCGAATGTCGTTCGAACTAACCCCACTTTGAGGTGTCACCGTGTCTACACCTGGACACATTCCGAATATCACACGTTGTATACATATTTCTCGATTTTCTCCGGGTTTTAGTGTACGCAACCAGGCAAACCCATGCGAACCATATGAAAAACCGGTATTCATAGGGGCCCACATGATTACAAAGGTAAAGTATGGCGGCATGTAGGGCCTAATGGCGAGCAAAGCCCAAGACATCCTATGGATGTAGTAGATTTATTTTTTTATAATTATTTTATGAATGTTCATTCCTGAATGCGACCCATGATCCCAAAAGCATCCTACACATACTCTTGTCATGTATTCCTTATAGATGGCTTCTAACCACGCCCGTAGGAAGACAAGAGCAGGAAAAGCCCGCGAACGCATGGCTGCCCTAATCGCTCAACAAATGGCTGCCGTAATACCCAACATTGTAATCCAAGTACAACAAGCACTTACCACTAATCCTGTCAATCAAGAAAACCAAAACATTATCAACTCTCCCCCAAATACCACTAAATGCACCTACAAGCATTTCAAATCATGCGACCCTCCAAAATACAAAGGGACTGAAGGCGTCACCGCTCTCCTCCATTGGTTTGAAGAAATGGAGAACACTTTCCTAAATTGCGATTGCCCCGATGATCGCAAAGTGCGATATGCTACCGGTCGATTATATGGGATAGCATTTACTTGGTGGAAGAGAAGGCCAAACGAGGTGTTGAAGATGCTATGACTTTAACTTCGAATGAATTGAAGGAAATCATGACCAGACGATTTTGCCCAAGGAGCGAAATCAAGAAATTAGAAGATGAATTTTATTCGTTGAAGCAAAAGGAAGGAGACCACACCACATACAACAAAAGATTTCTCGAGTTACATCAAATGGTTCCCAACATGTTCACTCCCCTCTACCGTTTGATCGAGCACTACATTCGTGGTCTTCCATCAAAGATTCAAGATTCTGTAATAAGTACCACGCCTGCAACCTTGGAAGCGGCAATGGAGTTAGCAACAGAGCTCACCGAGAATCGAATCCGAAACAAAGACTTCAAGGAGGAGAAGAAGAAGGATAAAGAATCGACTGAAACCTCCGACTCCACCCAAAACGAATCCCCTTCTCAACCCAATCCTAAGAGAAAAAGAGACGGACAACTTTTCGCTGCTATCCAACGGAATCAACCAATTTCGCACGCCATACCCATCCAAGCTATCCCAATCACTCAAGTGGCACCCAACTCAACTTACCCAAATAAGAAACCATATCTTGGACCTCACCCTCGATGCAACAACTGTTTTTATCACCATTCCCTTACCTTACCTTGTCGACTATGTGCAACTTGTGGAAGCTATGGTCATTTGAGCAAGGTTTGCCGCACCTTTCAAAACCAAATCTCTTCCCCTACTCAAACCATGAACCAAACCTATCAACAACCCCAATACCCCATGTTCCCATATGTTCGAGCTTGTTTCAATTGTGGCGACCCTACCCACTTTAGAAACACATGCCCTCAATTGGTTAACGTCGTCAACGCTCAAGCCCAATCAAACCCAGTTAACCAAGTAAACCAAGAAAACCCAACCGCTAGGCCACCAGCAAGAGGAAGAGTCTTCAACATCAACGCCAATCCTGTCGAAGATAATGACGGCCCAAACGAAGATACCCAACTAGTTCTCTTCACCGAAAATCCAGATTCAACTCCTATCGTTTAATTTTATGTTTTTCTTTATCACATAGAACCAAACATAACTTAAGGATAAAGCCAAAGAAACTTTGACAAGAATACGGTGGATACGCCGCTGGTACTTCCTATATATAAGTATTCTTGTCAAAGGATCAGAAGCATTATCTGGCGGTTATGAGAGGTTCCATGTGTAGACTGTTAGAGTAATTATTGTTTATTATTTCAGTACATGCAATTTCATAGGCCGCCGCTCCCCATTTTATGAGCGTTGAGCATGTTCCCCATTTCATTATGAGGTTGAATCTTGCGTGCCCACATTTTTCATTTTCAGTACATGCAATTTCATAGGCCGCCGCTCCCCATTTTATGAGCGTTGAGCATGTTCCCCATTTCATTATGAGGTTGAACCTGGCGTGCCCACATTTTTTTCATTTTCAGTACATGCAATACGATCGGCTCCGTTTGATTAAGCCTTGATCGCACAGACATTTTCATTATCAGTATCTTGTGGTTGTTGTGTTTGTGTAGAGTCGCAAGAACTAATCATAACTTGCGGATAAAGTCAATGAGAATTTGACAAGAATATGGTGGATACGCCGCTGGTACTTCCTATATATAAGTATTCTTGTCAAATGATCGGAGGCATTATCAGGCGGTTATGAGAGGTTCCATGCATAGGCTGTTTGTGTGATTGTTGTTTAGATTAAGTTTATTTTCAGTACATGCAATACGATCGGCTCCGTTTGATTGAGCCTTGATCGCACAGACATTTTCATTTTCAGTATTTTGTGGTTGTTGTGTTGGTAGTAGAGTCACATAGAACTAATCATAACTTGTGGATAAATTCAATGAAAATTTGACAAGAATATGGTGGATACGCCGCTGGTACTTCCTATATATAAGTATTCTTGTCAAATGATCAGAGGCATTATCAGGCGGTTATGAGAGGTTCCATGTATAGGCTGTTTGTGTGATTGTTGTTTAGATTAAGTTCATTATTTTCAGTACATGCAATACGATCGGCTCCGCTTGATTGAGCCTTGATCGCACAGACATTTTCATTTTCAGTACATGCAATACGATCGGCTCCGTTTGATTGAGCCTTGATCGCACAGACATTTTTCATTTCAGTATTTTATGTTTGTTGTATTGGTTGTAGAGTCATATAGGACTAATCATAATTCACTGATAAAACCAATGAAAATTTGACAAGAATATGGTGGATACGCCGCTGGTACTTCCTATATATAAGTATTCTTGTCAAAGGATCAGAGGCATTGTCAGACGGTTATGAGAAGTTCTATGTAGGATTTAGTAGTTTCTTGGTAACTAATCATAACTTGTGGATAAAACCGATGAAAATTTGGCAAGAATATGGTGGATACGCCGCTGGTACTTCCTATATATAAGTATTCTTGCCAAAGGATCAGAGGCATTATCAGACGGTTACGAGAAGTTCAATGTAGGATTTAGTATTGCCTTGGTTGAAATTTGTGTTACATTTATATCATCTCGCTATTTAAAGAAATTGGATTGTGTTCCATTTCTATATAAACTAACCTCTCCATCATAACAAATAAGAGAGAAACTGTCACCATTCAAACATATATACTATCAGAATGTGGGTTCAAATATTAGCTGTTGTGTTTATTTATGTTCTATAGTCATAGAACCAATCATAACTTACTGATATTATCTATTGTGTTTATTTATGTTCAAATATTAGCTATTGTGTTTATTTATGTTCCATGTAGGTTGTAGTATTAGAAATTTTGCCTTAGGATATAACCATATCCTTCCAAACATATCCAAACCCTTATGCACGATATCATAGTTAGCGAATCAACTCTGCTTATCAATACTTTTTACAGTAGGCAACAAAAAGCGATTCCTGTAATAGGGTACTTAACCCTTACAAGGAACGTTACCGCCTCGAACAAAAACTTAAACCCTTACTTTCTCTAAGCATGTAACTGTCAAACTAAACACCATCATTCTTTTAGTCAAATATATCACTATTTAAATTTCGGGACGAAATTTCTAAAAAGCAGGGGATACTGTAACATCCGTCAAAAAACGGATTTTACCAAACCCGCTCCGTTTATTAACCGAACAATCAGTTAAAAATTTCGTTGCGAATTTAATGCCCAAAATAATTTTAAACGATACATAATTAATTATTATATGGGAATATATAATTAGTTTTTGAAATAAAAATAATTTGTCACTGCCGGGTTTCGAACCCGGGTCAGTCGCCGGGTCAACACAGACTTAACATTCAACACTTAAACCACTGCGCCACTTGTATCTTTTGTTAATTATTAAGATCAATTAATTCATAACATCTTTTTCGAATTCAAAACCGGCGCCCAAATGCAGTCGTCGGAAATCCCGGCGATCTCGCCAATAATTTAACGATTCCTTCCGTTATAAAGTAAACTTTAAACACACATCGGTTATAACCGACGCCTGAGTCCGCGACACCAACTATAACCGCCGGAGAAATTATAACCGACGAATCAAGTCGGAAATCGGACCAAGTTCATCGATAACCTGCCTTATAAATACCCCCTCGAACCTCTGCAAACATTTTCGCTCAAAACCGCACCCTTTCTCGGCGAAAACTCACTCGCCGGAAATCTTCTGCTCATCGCCGGAAAACCGAACCCTCCACTTCTAAGCCTTACTGAACCCCCTGAGCTTATACCGAAGTCACCCACATCCTTTTCAAGCTTTCTGAAGACTCGCTGCTGCAAGACATACGACGCCGGAACCTGTTGCAGTCGCCGGAGTTCTCCCGGAAAAAGTCCAATCGGTATACTTTACGCCTATTTTTCTTTCTTTTTATTTATATCTCACTTGTAATTAACTAAAGAACACTAAAGAAACCGACTAAAACATTGAACCAGTCGGATTTCCGATTCTGGTTAAAAACGGACGAAGAAGACGAAGTTCGGTAACATATAAGTATAATTAAAATCAAGTTATAACTCGGGTTAGACACACAGTCCAGCGGTGGACTGTGTGCACAATAAACACACTAACGTCTCAAGTTCGAATCCTATCCCACACACGCTGCCTTAATAAAAATGTCTTTTTTGTTAACTGAACCAGATTCATTTCATATATATGTTAAGTTTATTAATAACCGGAATAATAACCAAGTTAGACACACAGTCCAGTGGTTGACTGTGTGTATGTTTAATCACAGGACACGAGTTCGAGTCCGGTCTTCTGCACCGACTCGGACAATTATTTACCTTTTTAAATAAGTAAGAAATGAAAATACTTAGTTTGCATTTAAGTATAATAAAAATCGGTTTATATAACATGTTAAACACACAGTCCAGCGGTGGACTGTGTGTTAACGCAACCCACAGGTCCCGGGTTCGAGACCTGTGGAGCGCACCGGTCCGATTCAGTTAAATCGTTTTTAAAATAAATGATTTTCGGTTTAATATAATTAGTTTATAAATATAATTAAAAACAGATATATTTCGGGTTAGACACGTAGCTCAGTTGGTAGAGCTGCGTGCACGCGTACGGGAGGTCTCGGGTTCGAGCCTCACTCAGCGCACATATACACGCATACGAACCGGTCAAAGTCAAAGTCAAAGTCAACGGTCAACTGTAGCAAAAAAGTCAATTTTTTATTATTTTTATTTATTTATTTTAATTAAAAATCAATTAAAAATACTTAAAAATAACATTTTTAAGGTTAGAAAATAGCCTTAAACTTACAAAAATACACCCAACAATCCTACTAAAATGGATTAATAAAATCCGTTTACTTACCGAACCATAATGCTATTTATCTAGGTTAATTTCACTCGTGGTTAAAACCACTTCGCGTGCATTCAACATCATCAACCGAAAGCACCCACTGTGAGTGAATCTTACAACTCCCCCCTTTTTAATTACACGTTTTGGGGTGTGTCATGTGTCACAAAATAATTAACTCGTTTATTTAAACTTGTGCCATACCTTATCGTGATCTAAATTTAGATTGTTTATATTGTTGTGATTACTTATTTCATTTTGTCAAATTATATGAAATTCATTCATTAAGCCCATCAGTTCCTCGTGGGAGACGAGTTGAACAACGCGTGCCTCAAAACCAATCCATTATTGTTCATGTGTGTATCATTGAGTTTATATTGTTTGTAGTTATGTCTTTCATATTATCATGTTTATGCAATTCATTCATTAGGCCCATCAGTTCCTCGTGAGAGACGAGTAGAGCAACGCGTGCCTCTAAACGTCCCATTATTGTTCATGTGTGCTTTATTTAATATCTAATGATTGTTGAGTAAGTTTACATCTATTTTTACTCATGTGTGGTTGTGCACTCATTTCATAATCAATTAAATAAACTTGTTCAAATGTTTTCCATAGGATTCACTGGCCAACTTTTTGTTGATCTAAAAACCTTTTTACACATGATACAGGTGAACATGTTGAAGCAAGGAAAACATAGGAAATGCCTTAGAAGAGAACAAAGAAGCTTAGATTGATAGTTAGAACATGTTGTAATATTTATTGTAAATTTCCATTAAATTGTATTAATGAATATGAAACGTATAATAAATGTCATGAGCTTTGATGATAACCCAATCATGCCCCGGTCACCTTTTCCGCTGCGGGTCAGGATGTGACATTAATGAGAGTGTAGGTCATGCCATTTTAGTTAGAAAATGATGGTCACATACCTGCTAAGGTCTATTTCATGCCCTCTCACAGTGGTTTCCTACTTGTTTAGTATGATTGTGATTGCTTTGTAGAAAAGTCTTCTAGTGTAACATCAGTCTAATTGTGATTTAGCCGTTTGAAATTTCTGCATATTTTAGCTATAATTTATGCCGACGTCATAGAAAAACATAATTGAACCGACACATAAGATTATGAACTTTTTTAGGTAATTTAAACCATCAGTAATGGTTAATACCCCTTACAGGACATTTTTTTGCCGCATCAGCACTATAACGCCCCTTTAAAAGTTGTGGAATGGTCAATGCCTCTTAATTCCCTTTTAATCATTACTTTCTAATTTTATTCTCCTCATTTGACGTTATATATACTAGAAACGCTACTCAATTTTCATGCCTCTATAACACCCAGGACGACAGTGTTGAGAGCGTTATCAAGCGTATTCACGCCATATAATGCATGCCTGTTACCATGGTCTTATATTTTAGATCTAATTTAACATACAAGGCAATTAAATCCTCAAAAGACTCTTGATTGAGACAATTTAATTTTAATAAACATGACAGAAGGTCTTTTTATATGAACTAAATGTTTAGGAAAGGTATAAGCAATGACACATGAGGCATGGACACAAAGTGTCCCCTTTAATGAAAAAACCCCATATGCATGCTCTAGAGTATGGAGTCATCAACAAATTGGATTTTAATTATGTGGCCACCTCCTTAAAAAAATAATAAATTATGTGGTCATCACTGAGATAAAGCTCATTTAATGACCAAAATTCATAGTTATATAACTTTTGTTGTGAGTTAATATTAAAAAATAAATATGTAAGTTATATATTAGATACTAATAATATTAAAATATGTTTTAGTTTTGTACTAGTAGAATGGGATCTGATGTATTGGTAAGATATAATCGAGGGCTAAGATTTTCGTTGTAATATAGATGTATTTACAGAAAACAATATCGCACGTAGGGCAAAGTCGAGAAATAGTATATCCATAAAGAGTTTCTACTATTTTCTAATCCTAAATAGTATATCCATAAAGAGTTTCTAGCATATCTTTAATCATAGTTAATTAGCTTCTTTCAGGTTGTAACATAGTGACACAGTTCATTTGTAACATGTGACAATAATTTTAAGTTTAAATTTCACCATCTTTATCTTAACTAATATATCCTTTTAACCATTAAATTTTATTGTACTCTAATAAGGTGTGCTCATTAACTCTTTTTAGACTAGATCTCATTAGTTTATTTTTTTCTTGAAATTTTGATATAAACTTTGTTGGAAATGGAATTGCATTCAAAGTACGGTAATTTTTTTTTGGTATTGTAAGCTATTGTGGGTGTCGGTATCCTACCGGTACCATGATGAATCGGGTCGATATGGACATCGATATTCGATACCGGTTGTTTCGACATGATTTTTTTCTCACGGGGTGCATGCAATGTACAAGTTGCCGAAACCGAGCCTTATAACTGTTTAGTTTTTACGGTTTTTACGTTTTCCTCTTAAAACCTTTATATGTGATTTTTTTTATAAACTGTCGACTTGTCGTTGCGCCGTGTTTATTTTCATATGTGTTTCAATTTGAACTTTTTCGGGGTGAATGCAAGTCTTCAGAACCGATATTTCTATCACAAGGTTAATACTAATGTCTAAATCGTCAAAATCGAGCCTTACAACTATTAACACCACAAGGGACATGGTGTGATGATGGTGGTGGTGGTTTTCTAGAGAGAGAGAGAAAGAGTAATTTCTAAATGACTTCGGGGTTAAGATGTAATTTCACATGGTGTTTAACAAAGAGATGACGTGAAAGACGCAAAGTGTTAAAGTTTGAAACCACAAATGTGACAACCTGACCCGTAGCGGAATAAGTAACTAGGGCATTATTTGTTGATCCAAAGCTTATGACTTACTATTAAATGGTTAAATATCCACTAATTCAATATTAAAGGTTTCACATAACAAATGATCCAAATGAAACAAATACATAAAATTCATTTTACAAGTAGATAATCAACTATAAGTCCATTTCTTGTTACTAAGGCCCAATCCTAAGTTGATATCCTCTTCATTATGTTCACATGTATCATATGTAAAAAGTAGTTTTTGGTCAACAAAAGTTGGTGAGTGAATCGTATTGTTTTTTCTGTGAAAATGATAAGTTTATTTTTGTACATAGAAAATGTGCATATACCCAAATGTAATTGAATGTGTTGTATGTAAATGTATCAAACCTCAAGCAACCAATCAACAAATAATGTAATGATTCAAATAAATGTATGTATGTTGCACTGGATAACGATGTGCAATCTCAAACAATAATCAACTCAACTATATGTGAATGTGCACTGTATTATGGTGTGCTGGTTTGTAGTGCAAGATTCGAGCTCAATCAAACGGAGCAGATCTCGTGTTGGCAACGTTAGATTCCGCTCATGATAATGGGGAACGGACGAGCCAATGGATCCATATGTAACTGTCTCATGAATGTAATGCACCAATGATAACCAAACAAGTCTCGCACAACACAAGTTGGTATTTGCACGTATGGAATTATGATAAAGTAATAACTGAAATTGTAATACGTGATACACCCCAAAACTTGTATTAAAAAGGGGAAATGAAAGATCCAGTCACTTTATTGCCTTGTTAGAGATTCCCACGTAAGTTCACAAATAGCAGCAAAAAGTGTTTAACGCAATTGCTTATAAGAAAGCAAACCAAAACAAACTGTCTTCAACAAGTAGTCGGCCTATAACTTCGATATTAATTTTTTTGACATTAAATTGCTATATGATTCGTTGGCTCATTGATTGTCCGGCGACGGAGACCTTTGCGACTCGTAGCTATTACATTAATGGGTTTAACGGGTTCATGGTTGTATTAAATTACGTAATCAATCTAAAAGAAGTGTAGGAGTGCGCGTTTAATCGAAATTAACACGTTATACATAATAATAATATAATAATAATAATAATAAAATATTTTTTCTATTTCTATTACAAGCAAAAAACATATCATAACTATGGATGTATATATGGGCAAAATTCCAAGGCATACTACTCCAATTTAGGATTTTCATATTTACTTAAAGCAAACTATCTAATTTAATTGACATTTATATAAAATTATTAATCATGATTAAATTAACTATGTAAGTGTATATAAGTTACGAATCTCATAGTGGCAAAAGAAATATGGGCTTTGACTATATATGATTAAATCGAAGACGTGTTTCTCAATTGTACGTCTGTACACATCTCCTTTCTCTATAAAAGGAGAAAGCCGCTGACATCATATTTTCTTACATGTCAATTCATGAAGTCATCCAACAATGCAAATCTTAAGTTATTATTGTATCATAATTCATTTTACATATTTCAATTTCAAATTCATTTTACATATTTCAATTTCAAATTTCAAATTTTATTGAGTGGTAAATTCAAAATTTGGAATTCAAACCTTGCTCTCTCTTTCCTCATTAATATCCTCTTCCTCCATTTCTCTCCATTCTCTATTCATTCTCAACATTCATTCTCTCTTTAAATGCATAAGAGAAACAGTGTACACTCCACCACATTCCGTCTCTGGCCTCTCTCTCCGATTCGTCCCTCTCATGAAATCAATCAAACTCATCGAGCCTAGGGTTTCTTCCTGGATCCTGAAGAACCTCAAATCACTATCATCGCCATCAATTTTCTGATGATTACTTCCTCTACACTCAATCTGTAACACCCCAAAAATCTAAACAAGACTAATACATGTATTTAAAGGGACGTAGTAACTTAAACTAGCTAACTAAGTTAAACTTTATAATCTTTAAAGTACACAGGAAATATTGGTGGTAAAATAAAACAAGACACAAAAATTATAGGGACTGAAACGTATATATGTGAAAGTGAGTAGCTAAAAGATAAAAAAAAAGTGGTGTACAGAATGTGTGTATATGTGTGTGCGTAGATGGAGATGGAGAAAGAGGGGGAAAACCTTCATCTTATAAACACAAAAATTCAGCAATTAGGAAGGAAATTGGTGATCAATCTTATGCATGAAGATCATCTCTTAACCATCAAAGTATGGTAATCATAAGGTAAGTTGCAATTTTTAATTTGATGAAGTTAGCAGGAAAGATGAACAAGAAATTACCAAATCTCATGTGGGTAGATTACTATGATGTAAATTAAAGTGAGAAATTGGTTTGAAATCACCATATGAACAACCATGTGTGTGAATTTTGTGTATGCATATTATCTAGGCAAAACCCTTGTGATGCATGAAATGGGTTTTGATACCACAATGAAATTGAAGGTCTTTTGGTAAAGATATTGATGCTAGTCAAGCAAATTGAAGTTAGGAATCATGTTAGTAAGCATTTTTGAATATGAAATAAGGAAAAATTCGAATGATAATTAGATTTCCATAAGAGCCATTATGTATGATTAAGTGGGTTTTGACATGGTCTAGAGATTCTATGATTCATGACTAAGAGCTTGATGTCATTTGCGTTATGAGAATCTATGATGATCAAAATTATTGTTATGATTGAATGAATTTCGATACTAAATAAATTCATGGCAAGCATCTTAGGAGTTTTGATAACTTGCTTGGGGGATTTAAATGAATGCCCACCAAGTGTTTCATAAAATGCTTAAAAGATGAATTATAGCATGTTATGATGATATCTTGTTGAGAATCATTTTCTAAAATGAAAAGAATAATGAATGCACAAAACAATTGATATTCTTTCGTTAAAAGATTTATGATGAATGTTTAAATTATGGAAAGCTAAGTATGCATTTGCCAAGTGTAGGTGTGAAAGAAGAAGGATTAAGCGAAAAGAGGTCACAAAGTTCAACGATCCGAGGTAAGTTCTTATACTTACAAGTACTAGTAGTTATGATGTTTATTTTACATTTTTATGTAAAGAATATAAATTTGCTTTTGTTAAGTGAAAATACATGGAAGTTCGATTTGTGCATACGGATCGAACAACTAAGAATGGCATATGTATGAATTGGGAATTGGTGTCGAACCAGATATAGGAGATTGAAGGAACTCGACATCAAGACCCGGTAGAAAGTATAATTGAATGGATGTTAATGGAAGGATGATTATTAAGATCGAAGGAAGCTTGAATTCTATGTTAGCTAATTATGAGATAACTAATTTGTTGGTATGGTTGTAGGTAGATTATCGTGTTAGGTGGCGCCAAGCTTGGAACGAACACATCACCCGCAAATCACGTTTCCGCATTTTTCATGTTCAAACGGGTCAAAACATCTTGTAGTTGTGTTTAAGTTTAGCCGTACATTTGTAAATTGCGTTTTAAACTTATTATGTTAGTATGTTATTTACTAGTAACTTTTAAGAAATCATGTTTCGCTTGTAAATGTTGGATTTCTACATGTCAATGAATGGCAAAAACTTTTGTTAAATGTTCGTACGGTTGAAACATGCGTTAACTTTGGACTCGTGTATGAATGAGCGTTACAAGTTGGTATCAAGCCAAGGTTTGAGGGATTCAAGTACCAGGGCTACAGTACTTGAACTCAAACCGAAAGCTCGCGCAAGTGTGTGTTCGTTCCGAGACGCATTGCAAGTAAGTATGTCCCAAAATTTAACGTTTATGCTTTCGGGTATTGGAATGGGAAGGAATTTCAAGGGTTTAACTGAGATAATATGATTAAAGACGTTATGAGATCTTACGGAGTAGTTTCGGTTGGAACGAGATTCGTTAACGGGTTAAATGAGCTGAAACAAGAAGATTCAGCGTCTGCACAATAGACGAGGCGTCGGCGACGGTTCCTTTAAGCGTCGTCGACGAGCCTCCCTTGTCTGACGCCCTAATAGTCTGTCTACGGGATTTTTGGGGCGACGCATGTTTCCCGGGTGCGTCGGCGACGAGGCTTCAGGCCGTCGCCGTCGTCGACGCCGTGTGTAATATTGAATCGCTGAATTTGTTATTTTTATGTAATGTATCCCCTAAACCCGTTCCAACACCCCGTTAAGTTCCGAAAAAAAACTGTAATACTACCGGAACTATGATTGGCAAAGTACATCAACGTAAAATCCCAAGAATGAATGTGTGTGACTAGAAAGTTGTTCAACAGATAAAAGAATGTTCCAAATCTTACAATGAGAAGGTTTGAAATACGAATTATAAGAAAGCCTATCTTGTAAGAACCCCGTTAAACTCCCAAA
Organism: Scalesia atractyloides; assembly: GCA_947069175.1. Taxonomy (NCBI): domain Eukaryota; kingdom Viridiplantae; phylum Streptophyta; class Magnoliopsida; order Asterales; family Asteraceae; genus Scalesia; species Scalesia atractyloides. The sequence goes on from CAMTDV010000004.1 coordinate 89,961,444, forward strand.
ACGAACCATGTGTTTACTCGGACCCTTAAAATTTACTCGGGTCACATTAAAGTGTCTTTGGAAATGTAAATGTGTACGGTTCGAAAGTCATGAATGCGAAATCTTATTGGATTCATTGACCGAAAGGAAAGTCATGAAATTCAAAATGTTAGAATGAATTAAGGATGTTAAAAAAAAGGAATGATAAAAGTATGCGTAAGAATAATATTTTAAATTGAATGAGTAAGAAACGGTAGTGATCTAGAATGTTTTTGTAAATGGCAAACACGGAAATGAAGCGGAATGTAGTAAAATAGCATGTCAAGAGGAACTTAATGCCAAGGTTGCGGAAGAAGTGGGAAAGGCTATACAAGCCAATATATCCCAAATGGCTCAAGAAGTAGAAAGCTGAGTGCTAGAAGTTGTTGAGGCTATGATGACGAGCAAGTTAGAAGGACTGGAAGATTGGTTGGGTGAATTTCAAAGCAAGAAAGGTACGAATGAAAAGTTTGAATCCGTAGGTGAGCACGGATCAAACTTATAAGAATGTAAAAGGTTTGAATCCGTAGTTGATATACGGATTAAACATATAAGGATGGAACATAACAATGAAAGGTGAAATCCGTAAGCTAATAAAGATCGAACATATAAGAGTCATAAGTAAGGATGAAAAGACTTGAATCCATAAGTATCTGCGAACTCAACACGTAAGAACAAGAGGTCGAATCCATAAACAAGTGGGAATGAGTAAGAGTGAGGGAGGGAATGTGTCTTCCTCATACTAAGTTAGGTATAAATTTTGTAAGTAAGTGGTGTCGGTGGCCTTGTCGAGTCAGGTAGGTCACTTGACTAATATGATTCATATATACATATGATGCAATTACGAACAGGAGAGGGATAGGTTGTATTAAACAAAATTTCGTAAGAAACATATTAGAAGTCGACTCATGTGAGTCGGGTGAATGACGGGCTACGACTCGGAGAATGACATAAGTATGAATGAGGAAGAAAGTTGTCCGCGAACTACTAAAACGGTGAAATGATGTTTTATTAGTATGTTTGAATTGAAAGTAAGTACAACACATGATCCAACATATGTAAACAATAAGTAATAAGTGGCAAATTGACCTTGAAAAGTCAAACTGCAGTGGTTGACATATAATTGATGAACTGCAAGAGTAGTACTTAAGAAACGAAGTGTATAATATGGTATACCAAATAAGTGAGAAATTCGTGAAAGAAATATAGGTGAATTAACATTGAATACAATGAATATCTGAATGGGGATAACATGTTAAAGAATGGTTATGTATTGACCCGTCATGAACGGATCAAACGAATGAAAATAATATGATAAGGAACGGTCATGTATTGACCCGTTACGAACGGGTCGAACAAACTGACGTTTTAAAAGAATCTAAAAAGGGCTAGTATGTAAACAAGATGATTTGATAAATGCTAAGTTTGAAGGAAACTGAATGAAATGTGCTAACCCTTAATTTGTAGATGAGAATGGTCGAACTCTTGGCGTGATAAAACTAGTAGAGTTGCTGAAAAGATGCACACGAGCGGAAGCCATCACATGGATGGACGAGGTCAATCTACTTTTTGACACACGCTCATGAAGGGGCGGGCTGAACCGGGACACGGATCGTTGTTTATGTAAATAATAAGGTTAGTAAAGTATTTTGACTTATGAATGTTAAATAGAAAGTTATAGACGAAATAATGTTTCCATACGAACAAATATAAACACAAGTATGACGTGGTTTGGAAAGTTTGACTTTTAAGAAAAGAACGAAATTCTTAGTTCAAACTCAATGTCATTAATCAAGGCGTAAGCGTGTATAGTAAGTAATGCAAAAAAAGAGAGAGAGTGAGAACGGACAAATCATGGTGACCTGAATGAAATAATGCGGAGTTTAACCTAAGAATGTACTTAGTACCATGTAATGGTAACAAACATAAAATGATGTTAAACTCTCGAGACAAGTACGAATGACTAAGAAGGAAATAATGGTTGGGTTGTGATAACTATATCTATGATGAAATGTGTGAAGTTAGAATGTGAGATTGTATGAAAGACTTGACCTATATGAACGAAATATGATAATGATGTAATTAGTAGTAAACTAACTTGAAGAATGTGCTATAGATAGAGCTCGTATAAGAATTCGGGTTGAATGTATGTTTTGGTCAAGATTATGCATTTGGGGCTTGTACATTGTGCTTGAATAGGTGATACTCGCCATGTGTTATATTAGTTACTTAAATTGCGATTCAGAAGTGAATGTGTGCTAAAAGTAAGACATATGAACTTGCTAGTTAAGGATTATGTTATGATTATGTTAAATAGACTAACCTTGTATGTGGTTGTCAAATGTAAGATAATGAAAGCAATTGCATATGTTAACAAAAGAGGGTTGATTATGTGTATTGTGTATGTAACTAGGTGATTACATGGTTGTATATATTTCACTACATGGTTACGAAATGTTTATGTGCCATTAGCATAACCGACTACATCGATATGGACATATGTTCCTAAGTTGGAAGTTTGCATACTTGATTGTTGACTTTTCAGAAAAGTTAACGAGTGTGAGAAAAGCATGATTAAAAATCCTAATATGATTGTAAGAATAGAAGGATTGAATGATGCATGATGGATCCTTATATGTTATACTTTATGATATGTTAAATTTGCGTGAAGTTAGAATGATACATTGTTGAATCTATGCCTTGTGTATGTTAAAAAAATGATAAGTGAAAGTCAAATGCAAGTTATGAACTAGATACGATTGGTGATATATATAATCTTGTATGCTAACAAGAATGTGAATGTGGTGACATGTAAGGATAAGCATCATGTTAAGATGACGCAAGCACATAAGGCAAATGGGTCAAAAGTAGGCAATGAAGCGACCACGAATGTGGACGCTTGATGTAAGTGACTATCAATCTCACTTCTTATTTCGTTTAGATAAAGTTACCTATATTTGAATAATGGAAATCAAGTAAGGATGTACAAATAATGGAATTGCTAGGATAAGAATGGTTGTAATGGTCGTTCGATGTCAATCCGGTGAAACCTCAATGTAGGGGTAAACGGGTCAAAACTATTAGTAGAAAGGTTTGGGCGAAGAACATGTGGATTGGGATGGGAAAGGTATGGAATGAATAGAGAACTTGAATAATGATTTGTTTCACGTATTAGAACCCCCAGGACACACTGTTAGTGAGTAGAAAGAACAAAACGCAAAATCAGCATCTGAGCTGCAGAGGAGGCGTCAGTGACACCATACCCTGTTGTAGCCAATGCCTTATCTCGCTGTTTACACGGGTCCGATGTCAGAATTCCGTTTATTTCGTGTTTTTCTCACTTTTCCTTGCTTCCAAGGCCCCGATAAGCTTCATAAAGATATCCCAAGAATACTAATGAGTTTTGTGAGGTACATGTAAGAATAGAACTTAGGAGGGCAAGTACAAAGTTGTGGCATGTATGTTGATATGTTTTCTTTATGGACATGGCTAAGTTTTTAATAAGTAAAATTTATTGGGACACAATAGATATGTGAAGTGACGATACTAGTATGTGGTAACATGCTTAAAAAGATAATGGTGCGCCTATTATAGCAGGGTGTTCAAAGGAAATTAAGTGAATGTGTATGCACGGGAGGTAATATATTGTATAAACCATAGTTAAACGTAGTAAGACATGAGTGTACGCGTAGACTAGTATGTAAAAGAATCATCCGCAAAAATGTTGTGATTAGCATATGTTTAATAGATTTGTGAGCATGTAAATTGTACGCAAGAAGTTTGAGTAGTAAGGTATGTATGTTAGTAATAGGACTATTTACATCCGAAAGAGTTGGACTACATAATATGTTATATGTATGCATGTTATCAAACTGTATGTATTCAGGTTTCGAGGACGAAAACCTTCTTTAAGGGGGTAGACTTGTAACACCCCAAAAATCTAAACAAGACTAATACATGTATTTAAATATTTTAGAATGGGACGTACTAACTTAAACTAGCTAACTAAGTTAAACTTTATAATCTTTAAAGTACAAAGGAAATAGTGGTTGTAAAATAAAACAAGACACAAAACTTATAGGGACTGAAATCGTATATATGTGAAAGTGAGTAGCTAAAAGATAAAAAAAGTGGTGTACAGAATGTGTGTATATGTGTGTGCGTAGATGGAGATGGAGAAAGAGGGGGAAAACCTTCATCTTATAAACACAAAAATTCAGCAATTAGGAAGGAAATTGGTGATCAATCTTATGCATGAAGATCATCTCTTAACTATCAAAGTATGATAATCATAAGGTAAGTTGCAATTTTTAATTTGATGAAGTTTGTAGGAAAGATGAACAAGAAATTACCAAATCTCATGTGGGTAGATTACTATGATGTAAATTAAAGTGAGAAATTGGTTTGAAATCACCATATGAACAACCATGTGTGTGAATTTTGTGTATGCATATTATCTAGGCAAAACCCTTGTGATGCATGAAATGGGTTTTGATACCACAATGAAATTGAAGGTCTTTTGGTAAAGATATTGATGCTAGTCAAGCAAATTGAAGTTAGGAATCATGTTAGTAAGCATTTTTGGAAATATGAAATAAGTAAAAATTCGGATGATAATGTGATTTCCATAAGAGCCATTATGTATGATTAAGTGGGTTTTGACATGGTCTAGAGATTCTATGATTCATGACTAAGAGCTTCATGTAATTTGTGTTATGAGAATCTATGATGATCAAATTATTGTTATGATTGAATGAATTGCGATACTAAATAAATTCATGGCAAGCATCTTAGGAGTTTTGATAACTTGCGGGGGGGGGGGGGGGGGGGGATTTAAATGGATGCCCACCAAGTGTTTGATAAAAAGTTTAAAAGATGAATTATAGCATGTTAAGATGATATATTGTTGAGAATCATTTTCTAAAATGACAAGAATAATGAATGCACAAAACAATTGATATTCTTTCGATAAAAGATTTATGATGAATGTTTAAAGTATGGAAAGCTAAGTATGCATTTGCCAAGTGTAGGTGTGAAAGAAGAAGGATTAAGCGAAAAGAGGTCACAAAGTTCAACGATCGAGGTAAGTTCTTATACTTACAAGTACTAGTAGTTATGATGTTCATTTTACATTTTTATGTAAAGAATATAAATTTGCTTTTGTTAAGTGAAAATACATGGAAGTTCGATTCGTGCATACGGATTGAACAAGTAAGAATGGCATATGTATGAATTGGGAATTGGTGTCGAACCGGATATAGGAGATTGAAGGAACTCGACATCAAGGCCCGCTAGAAAGTATAATTGAATGGATGTTAATGGAAGGATGATTATTAAGATCGAAGGAAGCTTGAATATGTTAGCTAATTATGAGATAACTAATTTGTTGGTATGGTTGTAGGTAGATTATCGTGTTAGGTGGCGCCAAGCTTGGAACGAACACATCATCCGCAAATCACGTTTCCGAATTTTTCATGTTCAAACGGGTCAAAACATCTTGTAGTTGTGTTTAAGTTTAGCCGTACATTTGTAAATTGCGTTTTAAACTTATTATGTTAGTATGTTATTTACTAGTAACTTTTAAGAAATCATGTTTCGCTTGTAAATGTTGGATTTCTACATGTCAATGAATGGCAAAAACTTTTGTTAAATGTTCGTACGGTTGAAACATGCGTTAACTTTGGACTCGTGTATGAATGAGCGTTACACAATCCTACAACAACAATCACCGATCACTCGTCTACTACCACCGTCACCGCCGCCATGGCGGCCTCAGTGGACGATCTCGGACCAGATTCATGGGAGGTCGCCGACTTAGACGCCACTATGAGCCGCTTGATGCTGTCATCTTCTTCCAAAAATAACAACACCTACGATTCAACTACTACAGCTAATTCTAGTTCTCCGTTGGAATTTGATACTGATGCTCAGGATAGGTCTTCATCAGGCGGTGTGTTGGAGAATTTGGTGAATTCTGTTGATCAGTTTCTTCGTGAAGCTTTGCAAAACCCTAGGGAGCGCCTTTCAGGTTTCTCTTTATGTTTTGAGTGTGTTTTGAGTTTTTATGGATTGTGTTAGTGTTTTATATGTTATGGTAATTAGAGAGGTATAAATTGTAAGTAAGTTAGCTTGAAAATTAGGTCAACTATTAATGATTATGGACCATCTGACATGTTTCAATTGAACTGAGTGGGGGTTTAGTTTTTAAAAGATGTATTTAGAAGTTGAGGTTAAATCATGGTAGATATTACTAAGTAGTCAGTGAATGATGATTTTTAATTAAGGTCAATATTATTTGGGGAAGGAATTGTACATTTGTATGATATTTCAGGTTGAAGTCTAGAATTTCGTTATCTTGGATTTAGCTTATTAACTTTCAGAAAGTCATGGTGATGTGCTGGGACTGGGATGACCTCATGCTGCCAGTTTTTCTGCTATAGTTTTATTTTTGCTGAAGTTTATGGCTGCTAAGGACACGCACATGTATGTGTGTGCACATGTGTATTTTTGGGTTTTTCATCATCTATACCTGTTGTTTGTTTGTTCTTGATGTTTTAAAAGGACTGTATTAAGATCAACTCTTTGTTCTTGGTGTTGTGCTCTTGCTGTTTAGGTGTGTGGTTTTTTTATATTTAGAAGCTACTAATATTTTATGATGGGCACTCTAATGGTGTGGGGGGTTGACAACAGTGTTGTGATCATAAACCGACTCAAAATAGTGCAGAACCAGTTGCAAGACCTTTATTAGCATATTTGGAGGATCATGATTGTGTATATATATATGTGTGTAATTTGTTGAGTTTTTGATTTCGGAAACCCTAATTTTACTGTTTGAAGGTTTTGTGTTCGGAGATCTGGTTGAATTGATTTGATTTTGATGGAGGATCATATGGAGGATGATTTGCAGAAGGCATTACGGATGAGCATGCAGCATGAACCGCTGGAGCCGAAGAGGAACAAAGACAGTCCGATGGAGGAGTCGCCGGAGGTGAAGAATCGGAGGCTGCAGCGGGAGTTGATGGCAGCTGCCGCGGAGAAGTGGATGGCAGCAAAAGGAAAGAGGGACGAACTTCATCATAAACAGGAAGAGGATATTATGAAAGGGTATCTTTTTTTTAGTATTCCAAAATTCAGACATATTAGAATGATAGTTTCAACTTAAATATACTTATTTTTTAAAACTGATATCACCCAGTTTTGTATGTTTTCTTTTAATTTTTATGAAACATTTTCGTGTGATAGAATTATGTTGCTGGAAAAGCAGCTGAGCATACTCTATCAGAAAAAAGGGCGTGTGACCCATGATAGAATTATTGTATATTGTAGTTCAGATCTAAGTTTTAGGGTCATTGTAAAAGTAGTTGTGATCGTTAATTGTTCCATTAATTGATTTTGTTTTTTGATAGTTTGAAGTTTTATATTCCACTTTTTTTTCTCATGTGTGATTTTGTTGAAATATGATATGGTAGGAACCTCTAATTCTAAGTTAATATTAGTAGGAAAATAATGTCAGCGAGTTATGAATTGGTTTTATAAGGTGAACTTTTATAATGATTTTAATAATGATAATAATAGGTAAATGCATCTAGAAGACATTTTGGTGTTTTTTGGCCTTGTGGGATTACACTGCAGTAACTCCAAATCATCTCCAGCAAGTTTAATGTTTCACCATTGATGAGTTCACTTTTCATAAAGTAGCCTTGAGGTGTGTATGAAGGATTTACAAGTAAGACAATCCCACTTTCTTTATGATTGATCGTAGTAAATTCTGTTATTTATTTATTTATTTAGGCACTTCATTATTAACTGTAAGAAATCAAATTGATATTCAAGTGTTTTTATTAATTCTCCGGTAGTTGAGGTTGCCATGGAGGATTTTGTTAATAAGCTTTTGCAAGAATTTTTGGTTGGTTCGTGGTATTCGGATTTAACACTAAAGGGCTCAATTAAAAATCATTGGCTCATATTCTACCGACTATCCAATTCACTGTTGTTCCGGAGATGGTGGTCGATCGGGGTTTGACTTTCCGATCACCATCAAATTCCTCACTATCGTCGCCTATAACCCGCAAATCATGATACGCCAACGAGGATATTCGGTGCTTTGGAAAGACCTATGTATGCTAAAGCCAGAAGATCTTGAGTCAGCTATCTCCTGTAATGAGAGATAACGAATTTTTTATTTTTTCTATCTTCCCGTATGTATTATGTTTTTGTAATTAACTCTGTTTTTTTTTTTGTGTTTTCAGGTGTTGGGCCATGGGAGACTGCTAAGGATGACATGGCAAATGCCGTAACAGATTTGGGTACACAGGTAGTATCCCAAAACTCGATTTGTTATTTCCTTTATATATGTCATTTTTAGTCATGGTATATTTTCAAGTGAAATTGACAGGTTATATCAACCAAGGCATGGCGTATTATAAAAAAAAGCTCTGTACTATGATTGGCATTATGCAGATGCCATGTACAATTATTAGAGTTGCTTATGGGAAATGCTAAAGTTTGAAATGGTACACCGAATTAATCGTTTCTATTATCTTTTGTTTTATATATAAAGAATTACATACAGTTTGTAAGTGCTTTGTGTTTTTCTTGAAATAGTTGTAAGTTCTCATGTATTTTGCAGGCAATTGCATGCTTTTCACTTCAATCCCCATTGTGTGAAAACATGCAATAATCTTGGAGTTATATAAATAAAGACCAAAACAATCTTGCTACAGGTGTAGAGTGTTATCTGGTAAACATTGCAGGTACATATCACATGTCTAATACATGATCTAATTCTTATATATTTTTTTTATTGTTTACTCCCTTGAAGTTGTCTTTGTCAGTTATACCCAAATCCTCTCAATCATTAAACAGCCTTGGAGTAGTCTAAGCTTCTCAATCATTAAACAACCTTGGAGTAGTCTAAGCAGTGCAGGTACAAGTATAGTTACATCTATGAGTATCTAGCAAATCAATGTGATTCAACTATTACTTGATTGCAATTTAAATAAATAAATATAATGGGTAAAAAGGATGCTGCTGCTAGCATGATAGTCATAGAGAACAATTACGGAAAATCCCACTTATAAGAAACTTATAATAATTTAAATTTGTTTTTAACATAGCTATACACTGAAATCATTAATTCTTTAGACTGCACTGGGTCAGACATTTTAACTTTGGATGGGCTGAAATATAACCTATTTAGTTCTGTGGGTCGGCTAAAAGAATACACAACTTAAGGTTGAGATGAAAAGTGAAATAGAGTGGGTTTTTTTTAATTTTCAAATATTTTTTTTTGGTAACATGAACCCCAAGTTAACCCGTATGTTATTAACCGGCTAATAAAAACATATGTAGAATTATGTGTTCAATGTATGCCTTTCGCATCCGAAATGATTTTAGAATGCAGTACCATCCCCACTTATGAACTGAAAATCACATCTTTGTCAATTTATTTTTTAACGACTTTTGTCAATTTATTAACCTTAATTTAGTGGATCTATTATGGTCAGTGGCGAAGCTTGAGATTTCTGAGCGGGGAGTCGGAAGTCACCGGACCTAAAATTATACCTAAAAAAATTATAAAACCGGAGGGTCGAAAACGTATATACCTAAAAGATTCTATACAAAAATTACATACCGAACACTACTGAGCGAAAAGTTCGGGGGTTGGGCGCCCCCCGACCCTCCACTATGCTACGCCCATGATTATGGTCCGCAAGTCTTTTAGAGTTTTAGCCAAGTGATACCATCTTCTTATCTTTTCAAATGTATAGTACTATGGCGTTAACTTGATGTATGATTATCAATTTTAATTATGTTGATTGTTAGCAAATAATATACTGTAATTCTTTTGTAGGATTCTCTTTGAAGGTTTTCATTAATGTTTCGTGGTGGTATTTGGCTTTTTATTCGATGATAAGTCCATTTATGACTTAAAGGACTAATAGCAAGTTTGTGTTTGCCATCCCAGCGAGAATTCATGGGACCCTTTTCAAGTATGTTCATTCTTTTTTAATATCTCTGAAGTATATCTAATTGTATTTTTGTTTGGTTTCTCTTTTTTTCCTTCTTTAATTTAAAAAAAAAATAATAATCTTCATTGATTGCAGGCTTGGGCAATGATTTCTTAAGTTAATGGGCAAAGAAGCAATCAAGAGCAACTGAAAAAAGCTTGCCCTGAATAGATAATATGACATTCTTTTGGACCATCTTTAGTCCTTGGTTAAAACTGTGTGTAAAATGGAACACCTCAAATGAGTTGAAGCGGCCTAATAGGTTGAAAAGCTAATCAAAGTGTATTCCAAATACTCATTGATCTTTTAAATCATGTTACAACAACAATTAATTTTTTTATTGTAATCATATTAACACAGTTTAAAAAAAAGGAATACAATTAAGTATTTTATTTTTGGATGGACCTTAACTATTTCCAGCAGCTTCAAGGTAAAGGTGCTTCTAAGATTGCTTATTAAATCAACTATTTATAGTTCGATGTTTTTAGAATTGTAGGTAACATTTTGGTGATTCTTGGACCAAACATCGGGAAGGGGCTAAATGAGGGTACATGAGACTCTTGACAAAGAAACAATAGTCTTACATGGTTCATTGACTTTTATGTTCATGAATAGGAAGTAGTCTTCATACAAATTGGGTGTTCCTTGTTGAGTAGCTAAAGGATCCTTTGTGGCTTTGAATGTCAAAATATATCAAATCCCCGACAATCTAAAAGAACCGACAATTACTTACTAATTAATATAATAAAACGTTACTAAAACTACCCGTGTTTTACAGGGTCCGACTACTAGTAAGCTAAATTATATAAAAACCATTGTTTTATGTTGTTTGTGTAAATAATAACATGAATAGATAATAAATAAATGATCAGGGTTCAAACGTGATTTAAAAGTTTGAGATGAGACCCTTTAAATACATTACTTATTCGCATACCAATTAACATCTTAAAAACAATTTTATAAACATCCGATTCATATGAAATTCTAAGAAACAAATTTTAGAAACCAACTTAACAAATCATAAACCCATTTATATGTAGGATTCTTAATATGAACATGCATTTGGAAAAAGTTACATAAATAATCTCGTAAACTCCAACCATAAACTATTTATATATATAAGAAAATAAGTGGCTTGAAAATAAGCATGTACATGTGAATTTAAATGGTGAGTGACCAAACAACAATATGGAGCAACCAATGGTATTTTACTTTAATTAAACTAAAGCTTGAACTTAGACGTAAGAACAAACAAAAGGAAACTTGGTTACTGTATCATAACAATTAGTTTTGTGGTTCATCATCTTAATTCTGGTTATAAATGAATTTTAAATTGTATTACTTTAGTCGCCGGAACTATCGTAACACAAAACAAGAATTCTAGAGTTACAAGAGAGAGAGAGAGTTCGATTTTATACCTTAGTTGCCAAACAAAGATCGTCAAAAAGACACTGTAAGGTTAGAGGGATGACAAGCGAAACAATTCATTTGTGGCGACGACAATCACATGGTTTTTTCGTCTGGCGATCACATGTTAGCGAAGTGGGGTGGTGTGTGGCGGTTTTGTTGTAGTTCCAACTAGACGAATGTAGCCGCTACATACATACCGGCGAGATAGGTTCGAACTTGTGGTTGGCGGAGGCAATTTCGTCGGTAGTTTTGAAAGTGTATAGGAAGTTTGATCGAAAGGGACAAAATAGCTTTTGAAAGGGGTTGTGTATGGAGTGAAACTATGTGATTGAGTTTGATTATAGAGTAATTTGTTGGAAAAAGAAAAGGAAAGAACTATAGCTGCATGATTCAATTCCTTATACCTTTATTCTTATTTTGGTTTATTATTTGATTGGTTACAATTTCTCTTTCAATTTTGCCGGTTCTATAACAAATTTGCAAAGAGGCAAAATCATTTTATTGCTTAACTCTTTATTTTATTTAACTTCAAGAAACTAAAAAATAAAAATATGAGTTTGGTTGTTACGATGAAACATAATTTTATTGTTTATAAAATTAAATTTGGTAGAGTGATTTCTTATAGGATCCAAAATTTTCAAGATGGGTCGGATTTTTTTTTACCCGCTTTGGCGAATGTTACAACAAGCACACAGTTGTCAGGAGAGAAAAAGTTGGGGGATGTAAATTGATCCCGTCACCAAACCTTTAAGATGCAAATTGCACTTTACTCCTCAAAACGTCTAAAAAACTACGTGTATGAGAAGTCGTTTCTAGAAATATGTTATATTTGGAAATTATAATTATATAAATAAATATATGTTTATAGTTAAAAATCATTAAAGACTTAATTTATAATATTTCATGAGATTTTTCTTCTAAAAAGTCGAAGTTTTAAAATCTTTTTTCTATACTAATAATTGATTTTTTTTATATGTGTCTCTCTTTGATGCTTCTTCACTCTAAAAAACAATACTAAATGAATTCTTTATACATTTTTATATATATATATATATATATAGGTGGGATTTGGAGAAAACGTTGAGAAGTGTGAAAACGCTGAGAAAGACCATCAGCCGTTAGATCAAAACAATCAATAGATTAGGATTCGCGGTGACGTTTTCGTAAATAACATCAACTTTATTACTCGGAAGTGCTTCATTAAGGGTAATGAGGTCTTTCCACTGTTATTAAACAAAGCGCCACATTAATGACAAAAGTCATCTATTACACAACGCTCCCTTGCATATGAAACGACGTTTGTACTTAAAATGCCATTAATGATAAGCGCGTTGCAGATATTTGTTTTGAACGAAATGTAACTGAAAGTTAATTAATAACATTTATTACAAAAAAATTCCCTCAAAAAATACGCACCAAACCATCATTATATAAACAAACGTTATAATCAAACTCAATTATCACTGCAAAACAAAATTAGTTATACTAAAACGCCATTGATAGCCAAAACGCCAAAAAACTGACGGGAAAGAAAACATGGCAGCCATCGTTTCATGAAGATACACACTCAGAAAGAGAAGATTCGTGATTCGTTTTGACAACAGAAGAAGAGTGTTTGTTAAAACAATCAGAGCCATCTTGAACCCGTAGGAAGAAGTACAAAGAGGGATCTTAGCCCTTGGCTACCATCTAGATAACCACTGTGATAAAACATATGCGGTTATAAAAAGACTAACCAGAAAATTTGGAACAAACAACGCAATGGACCCAGTCATCAAATCATGGTGTTTTGATGATGACACTGACATGGTTACTGTTATATGGACAACGGAGAGAAGGAAGACTACATGCTTCAAAACATTAAAACATTATGACCAAGAAGGGACTTGGTTTCATGGAGGAATTACACAACGCAACATGTTTGAACACGGACATGAATCCAAAATTGGAGTTGATGCATGACATGTTCAAATGGAGGCTACGAAATCTTCAAGAACAAAACGTCAATGAAAGCGAAAGTGATGACTTGGATGAGAAACTGGATGAAGATTCCGAAAAAGAAGACGAAGGGAGTGACAGATACTTCTCAGACATAATCTCTTCTGGCTAAGAGTTTTATTTTTTTTTGATCTTGTAGGCTAATTTTTTATGTTTTGCTAACTACTTTTTAAATAATAGAAATATTGTTTCTTCCAATTATCTATAAAACGCCAAAATGGCACAATTGCAAATAAGTTAATTAGTGATTTCTAAAATTCTTATCAGTGAAACGCCACCTACTTTATTACCATCATTTATTAAAACGCCAGATATAAAAACGCCAAAACATGAAAGATGGGACGTGTCACAGCCTCAACGTATAAAAGCTGAACAAACAGTAACTTCAAACAATAAATGGATAGACAGATACTTTAGTGCTACCATTTATTAAAATCCCGCCAAAAACTACACGACAAAAAACTCTTATATAAACAAAGATCTTAGAACCAAATTGGTCACACCCAAAAACACAAAAGGCCATATTTCTCTTGCTAAAGCATTCACTTAACACGCCATGGTCACTTGGCATTCCATTTTCACTTAAAAAATATCATGTTCTCATGCTCACACCCATACACTTTTGTTGAATGAGATGGACAAATCTTCAAGAATACGGCTATAACGACGATGATCTGTCGCTTTGTATGCTCTTTCCTTGAGGAAGGTTTAGATAAGAAGAAGAGACTAATATTAGTGTCAATGCTATTTTGGAGTGCATTGTTACAAGATGTAGAGTGGGATGAGGATGAGGATAAGCGCATGTGTAAATGTTATCTTGGACATCAAGCGAAACACCCCACTCACAATTACACCCCAATAATAGCATCGACAATATACAAATCGGTCTATGTCTACGCCATCCAAAAGAACCACCCCAAACAACCCAACAACAACATATCATCACAAAACCAAAACACCATATATAACGGATCGATCAACTTTGTCTAGAGCCTGGCGTTTCAGCTGTGTAGGGGGGTTAAGTTCAAGAAGAAGGGACTGATAGCAGTGAAGATTTGGAAAGGAAATTTGATAACAGTGAAGAAGAAGAGACTGATAGCAGTGAAGATTGGAAAAAGGGAATTTGATTAGCATTTTTAGTTTTCTCCTTCTTTCCTAATTTTTTTGGTGTTGTTTTCTGTGGCTTGTTAGCTACTTCTCAACTAATAAAGAACTTCTCAAAGATTACTTACAGAAACGCCAAAATGCCAAAAAAGGGCAAAAAAACAAAACGCCAAAATGCCAAAAAAGGGCAAAAAAACAAAACGCCAAATTCAAATGTACATGTGAATAGAACACAAAATGCATGCACCCACACGGCGTCGATCTATGTCTCCAACATCCACAAAAGCCACTTCACACAATGAACTCATAACGCCATAAATTTGTGACAATTCTTGTAGTTTCAAAAGAAAAAAGAGACTGATGACAGTGAAGATTTGGGGAAAAAATTGCATTCGGATTTTTAATTTAATTTTTTTACGCTTCTATTTTTTTCTAGTGTTTGTTATCTAATTTTCCGGTTAAGAAATACATTATTCTTCTGCAAAAAGGGCTTGTAAAACGCTCAGATGACACAAACGCCAAACTAAAAAAACAATAAGTCCTAGATAATGAAAACACCGAAAAAATTGTTTTAGAATATTACGTTAGATCTAGTTGTTCTTATTAAAACACCATAATTTGAATAATGCCTAGATAATAAAAAAACAATAAGTCCTAGATAATGATAAGTCCTAGATAATAAAAAACAATAAGTCCTAGATAATGATAACGCCTCTATTGAGCGGGGTCGGAAAATGACAATCGTACCCTGCGTATCATTTAGCGCCCCTGCCAGGTGTTGGGCCGGGATCCGTTCTCACACTTCAAAACGTTTTCTCCAGATCCTGTTTCTATATATATATATATTCCGTTTTCTATTAAATAATATTATTAAATAGTAATTCAACTAAATCTACTTTAGATTATTACACTAATATATATGACATTACAAAAAAATATATTAAATAATATTTTTTTCTATATACATGTTATTAAGATAGTAAAAAAATAACTAGAGCAAAAAGACGTCCACAATTTGACCTGAGCATATAAGTTTAATAATATAAATTATATTATTCAGAGATAAACAATAATTACTAATAAAATATCAAATTATCTTTATAATATTATTCGATAGTCAAATAGGTGAAATACACATGTTTATTCGACCTAAACAATATATGGGTTTATAAAGATAAAACTTTTTTGTTATCAAGTACATTACATTATTCAAACTGTGTAATACACAAGTTTAACATTTTTAATACTTATAATATACTCATTTAGAGTATTTAACCAAATCAATTATTATATACTAGTTTGGTATTGAACTCAACCCTACTATGTAAGATATTTCCACCCTTTATCATCTTGAGTAGTCCCAGGATAACACATTTTTTCCTTTCATTAATTGTTAGAAAGGTATAATAGGTTGTTGAAAATACTTAGATTTATGATTTATTTTGTTTCTTGATCGGAGTTACCTAAGTGTCTTGTTTTATTTTATTTTTTTACGTTATCTACAACATAGTTATACATTTATCATATCTATAAGTTTCTAGTTTTGCTTTCCTTGAGTAATATTATAATATCTGATTGAATATACGTCAAATATATTATATTATAATATTATTATATCTGATTGATTATACATCAAATCATACTGTATATAATTTAACAAAATAAAATATGGTAGAATATTATAATTTCTTTTAGTTGTGATGAATTATCTATGAGTGTTAGGGATAGCAATGGGTCAATGGTCGGGCATAGGCCAAGTATCGCTAGTTTCTATTTTATATCTGGTTATAAAATTTGGTTTCATATCCGTTTTATTGTTTATCGGGTATCGAGAATGCCCGATAATGTTGTCAAAATACTCCTTGAGATTTTCATGCATATATATGTTCTATTTTCTTTTATAATTTTATGTTTTTAAAATCTCTACTTTAAAAATACCCTTTGGGAAATCCATGCATATACATATTCTATTTTCTTTTATAATTTGTGTTTTGTTTGACTGTTGACCGGGTTTTGGGAGGTGATTATCATCGTTTTGAAGAGAGCTTTTGAGTAGTTACACTACATACTTGTTCTTGGAACCACAGTTTGAAACAAGTATATCATCTAACCCATTGAAGAAACCCTAGATCAACTAGACCGGAATCTAAGTAGATCTATGGAATGGGCTCTGTATAAAAAGGTTAACCCTCCGTTTGGTTTCACGATAGATGATGAATAATACAATACTTCTGCTGATCCTGCAAAACAGAACACCGTTAGCTCGCCAAGGGGATAGGGGGGGTTCTCTCCGTGACCACCCTCTGGCGTGAGAATAAGTACAGGTAGTCGGAAGTAAGTATTGTAAGTGAGAGAGTAGTTGAGAGTGAATACATTTCCTTGAACTCCAAGTTACTTATTTATAGCCGGTGTTTGGCGCCAAAAAGAGAGACACTTTAACGGAATCTTTTGCTATTCCGTTAACGTTTGTTGGCAATCCGTTAGTGCACACGGATCGTGAGCTCATTAGCGGTTAGGGAGGTGCCACGTGTCAACATGAGACCACTACATCTTATAAATGTGAGCATGTCATCACCGTGATCTTCCTCAGTCGTCCAGATGATGCCATATGGCAATTGGTTATAACCGAAAGGATGCTTGCACGATTGGGTGTTAATGGCTTCTAGAAGGTTTCACAACTATTACCCATCTATTATTCACCACGTGTACATTCTGTTATAACAGAAAAGATTCATTTGCTTCTGCACCAAGTCAAGGATTTTGCTAAGGGAAAGTGTCTCAGGATTTACTGTTTCCTTGCGCGAGAAGCGCAAGTTAACTGATCTTCCTTCTTCTCCTTGCTGCTTAGCGCAACGTTTGGTGGATGCTTGCTTTGATATAAATATCTGCGCAAGGTTTGTGCATGAAGCATTATCCAACGAGAATGTTCAAGGTTAATTTTGAACCTTGCGCGAGCCCGCGCAAGGTAGTTAAATGAAGCATTATCAAACGAGAGTGTTCAAGGTTAACTTTAAACCATGCGCGAGCCCGCGCAAGGTAGTTAAATGAAGCATTATCAAACGAGAGTGTTCAATGTTAACTTTGAACCTTGCGCGAGCCCGCGCAAGGTAGTTAAATGAAGCATTATCAAACGAGAATGTTCAAGGTTAACTTTGAACCTTGCGCGGGCCCA
The DNA here is from genome assembly GCA_947069175.1 of Scalesia atractyloides. Lineage (NCBI taxonomy): Eukaryota > Viridiplantae > Streptophyta > Magnoliopsida > Asterales > Asteraceae > Scalesia > Scalesia atractyloides. Next base: position 89,979,156 of record CAMTDV010000004.1, read on the forward strand.
CGCAAGGTAGTTAAATGAAGCATTTATCCAAAGAGTGTTCAAGGTTAACTTTGAACCTTGCGCGAGCCCGCGCAAGGTAGTTAAATGATGCTTTCCTCTCTTGGATATTTGGCGCAGAGTTCTAATAAATCTTATTTTGGCAAGGAAGTCTGCGCGCAGTTTTCTTAGAAGTTACTAATGGGTATGGTTTCCTTGATTGGCGCAAGGTTTTTGGGACCATACCCCTTCAAGTTCCCCCAGTCCAGTGTTGCTCCTATGTAAGAATAAAAAGTAGGTGGAGCACTGGACTTAAGATAAATGTGCTGCGCTAGGTAAGGACTAGCTTTTTGTTGCTTTATGCATCTTGATGACGTGTCGTAAGTGAATTTTGAAAAAGTATTTGAATTTCAAATATACTTAGACACGTGTCACTTATCTGGATGGGTGTAGTTGGTGACGACGCACGTTCCTGAGACATGGTGGTACTGTTGACAGGCTGTCGACAGTACATGTCTTACCGTATTTAATGCTTTTCAGCGACACTCGCGCGCGTGGGGCGGTTACTGTTCCCCACTCGCCCCTGCGGTTACTTGGGGATACGTGATGGTCGCAAAAGTCGCTGCAGTCAAATCGTGCATTAATTGCGGTTAGTATATAAAGGGATCAACGATCCATTTGCTTCCTCACCAAATCACAACTTGAGAGAAATTTGTGTTCATATCTTCCGGCGATCTTCAAAGTTCTCTAAGTTTTCTTCAAAGTTTTTGTTATGGCCACCGGTGTAAGTTCTGCTGAGATGTCATCGTCAAGTTTGCCACCGTTGAAGTGGTCGAAGAAAGATTTCGATAATCTTGCCACCAACTTTCTCTTTGCTCCGTCTTGGAAGGCATTTTTCCGGTGGCGAATGCCACGGCGGCTGATGCGCCGGCCGGCTACATTACATTATTTTACGACTATTTTGCCGAAGGGAACTTCCGGCTTCCGGTTACCCATTTCTTGCTGGAAATTATCGGTTTTTACAAGATTCACATTTCTCAGTTGAGCCCAATGGGAATGGCGAGGATCCGGCATTTTGAGTTCTGGTCGATGCAGATCGTGCCGTCGGTCGAGAAGTTTAGGGTTTTCTACCAGCTACACTGCTCGTTGGGTTTTTATTCGTTCCAACAGCGTGTGCAAGCCAAACGATTGCGGTTGGTGCCGCCGAAGTCTTACCACGACTGGAAGCAAAAAGTTCTTCTTCATCAAGGCGGCGGTGATCCTGATGAAAATGACGTTCCGGGCCGGTGATGAGATCGAGTGGGAGACCCTTCCCATACCTGCCGACTAGGTATAGTATCAAGATATTAAAGATGTGCCCAATATTATTTTGCCGGAGAGGGCCCTCATTGTAACATTTGTCAAAAACGGGTTTCCAAAACCCGCTCCGTTTTGTAATCGAATATCAAGTTATAAATGTCACGTTGTATATTTAAGATTATTTTGATTTTTAATGATACATAATTAATAAACAAACTAAACTATAAAAATTATATTTGATAAAAAGTGAAAACAAAATAAATAAAAATGAAATGTTGCTGCCGGGACTCGAACCCGGGTCAGCCGGAACCTAAACCCAAAGACTTAACACACACCCACATCACCACTCCGCCACTTGCTGTTTTCTGTCATCTCTAGGAAACAAATAACTCTTATACACAAATATAGTTAAACCGGTTGCGCCAACTGAGAAACCGAAATCGGCAATTCAACCGTCTAATCGTTTGATTAATCGCACATTCAGGTTTATAACCGATGCACCGACGATTTTTAATCAATTCAGATTGAATGAACATCAATTTTCATCATCATCGGTTCTTATAACCGAAAATAATCAAAGTCCCAATTACTTCAATCAAAACCCTTCTCGCGACTCAAAGACATCAGACAAACCTTCCATTTTACTTTCGTCATACTTTCAGTCCATCAGAACGCTTAAATCAACTCGCCGGAAATTTCTGCAAGTTCGCCGGAAAACCGTATTCATCATCAAAATGGTAATTCTTTCAATACCGACGTAGTCTAACAATTGTTAAGCTATTTCTAACTTAAACCTTTCAATTGAAATCGAATTCAGACACCGTTATTAGATAATTCCAGTTCGCTGGAAAATTTCTGGAAATCGTTATCTTCGTCTGTGAAACGGTAAGGACCTTCAAACACACTTTTAACGTTTGTTTATCACTTCAATTCCACGATCGGCTAATCAAAACGGTTAATTATTTTGTTCAGTTGAGGTGCACAAAAACAGAGCCGACGCATTGCCGGAAATACTGTGATAAAGCATTCCTACGGTATGTTGCTTCCAACACCGTCTCTGCCATTTCATTTTAGCCTTAAGAATGATTGTTAATCATAAAAAAAACAAGAAAACGGATTAGTAACACCGTCGACTGTAATTTGAGTGAAGAAGACGAAGATAGTTAAGTTATAAGTATAATTAAAATTGGTGTTTTAAACGGGTTAGACACACAGTCCAGCGGTGGACTGTGTGCAAAATATACGCGCATGTCACGAGTTCGATCCCTGATACACGCACGCCCTATGTAATAAAATGCCTTTTTGTTTAAAACTGAACCGGGTTAACTCCGTTAGTTGTTAAGTATAATAAAAACCGAGATATTAACCAGGTTAGACACACAGTCCAGCGGTGGACTGTGTGCAACACTAAGTCGCACGTTGTTCCGCTCATCCAATTCGTGCGCATCTCATCATCTCCATTCAAACGCACCCAATGTGAGTGAATCTTACAAATTCCCCGTTTTTAATCACGTTTTGGGGTGTATCATGTGTCTTGCTATATATTATATTTAAATCATTGTGCATACATCATATCATGAACATGTGTATTCAGTTTGTTTCAGCTGTTGTGTGGTTATCGTTAGATGCAATTTATTATTTTCAGTACATGCAATTTCATAGGCCGCCGCTCCCCATTACATTATGAGCATTGAGCATGTTCCCCATTACATTATGAGCGTGAACCTGGCGTGTCCACATACGATCGGCTCCGTTTGATTGAGCCTTGATCGCACAGACATTTTTCATTTTCAGTACATGCAATACGATCGGCTCCGTTTGATTGAGCCTTGATCGCACAGTTTCATTCATGTTATTTATCGTATGATGTTGGTATGTTAATGTATGCTATCATGTGTTATTGTATGTTATAGTTGTGATTGCTATTGCTATTGCTTGGTTACATTTATGATTATGCACAATTTTTCATTGATAAACTAAGAAGTAAATCAATAATAAATGTTTATCTAACAAGGTTCACTCGCCAACTTATGTTGACCCAAAAACCCCCATTTTTACACATGATACAGGTGAACCAGCTGCAGCCAGAAACACATAGGATTGGACTAGAAGAATAAAATGATTTAGAGTTTGGGATTGTTATGTTTGGTTTATTTTCTTTGTATTGTATGGACATGTTTGGATATTTGGAAATGTAACTTTGACTTTAATAAATATGAAACATATTAGTAAATATCATGAGCTTTGGTGATAACCCAATTATGCCGTGACTCTTATTCCGCTGCGGGTCGGGGTGTGACACTCATCGCTGCCGGGATGAGTATTTTTGGAAGAAGGAACGGCTGGAAAAGCCGGTGTATACCGAAGATGGAACTGGTATGTAACCTTTTAACTTCCTAGCAATATCTTTCAATAGATATGTACTGATGTAAAAATGTTTGTTATGTAGCTGCGCCTCTCTACTTAGTTTCTTTCAAGAGAGAGAGAGAGAGGGAAAATGGCCGTCGAGCCTCTTGCTGATGGCGAGGAAACTTGGTTCTCGCAAATCTTGGGGAACTTTGAGTTGCCCAAGAAGGAGGATTTGGAGGCGCAACCATCTTCGAAAACTGGTAACTAAGCTCTTACAAAGCCTAAGTTGATATTGCAATATTACTCTTGAACATTTTTTCTAAGTAATATTGCAATATAACTAATGGCGCAACCTTTGCTCAATATGATTGATTATGTAGGGATTTGCTAAACTTGGGCGTAGGCCCTGATTCGAAGAAGAAGAAGCCAACTGCTTCTGCAGCTGCTGCGCCTCCATCCAACCCAGAGCAAAAACCTAAGCCATCAGCTACTGCGAAAGCTGAGGGCAAGAAAGGTACGCGTCTCGTATCTGACTCTTGGTGCGATTATGTGGTGGTGTCGGACTCACTGGAGGGTCTTGCGCCTGTAGGTTCGAAGAAACCGAAGCCCGAACCCGTTGACACCTCCTCTCTTTCAGCTGCGGACCTAGATCATCCTTTGGAAGTACCATCTAGCCCGGAAGAGGCGTTGAAGCGCACTTCCAAGAAGAGGAAGGAGGCGGAAACCAAAACCCCTGCGCCGACAAAAGTTGCGCGCCCGCGCATAGGAAAAAAGGGCAATCTGGATGCCTTTGCAAAGAAGTTCTCACCTGGTACGTTTAGTTTGTTGCGCATTTCTGTCAAAAAGTTGCGCAGAATCTTATACTTGGTATTTGTTAATATGTTTTGCAGAGAAAATGGTGAAGGCTGCGCCGGCCACCTCATCTGCTATACCATCGCCGCGCAGGCCTGAGAACGTTGAAGAGGGAGATGCGGGGCAAGAAACTCCTGTTCTTGATGCCGACCCCATCGTCCCGGAAAATATAGAGAAAGTGGCTCCGGAAGAAGAGCCCAAAAATTTTGATGCTGAGAATCCTGCTGGCGAGCAGGCTACAGATGCTGGGGAACCGTCAAAGTTGAGATCCAAGGGAGCCGGACCCTCAACACAAAGAGAAGGCTTTGTGTTTGTTGAGGATTCAGAAGAGGAGTCGCCTATTCGCCCAGAGGAGACGCCTGTGGATTATTATTCGCTCATATTCTAAGAGGCGGGCCTCTGCGATTCATCAGCCCGTGTGGAAAGTTAAGCAGGGCGATGTTTTCACCGATTGGCACTCCTGCAGGGAGTGGTATAAGGGCATATTCCGGCCGGCGGAGGTGAAGCGCCAGGAAGAAAAAGACCATGAGGCTACTTACGAGTCATATCTGCAAGAGTCTGCCCTTGCCTCGTCAACAATAAATAGGATTATGCGCGAATGGCGCAGCATGAACAAGGAGTGGGAAGAGGTTGAGCTTGAGAAGGCGAAGGCTAAGCTTGAGAAAGAGAAGACGTTGAAGATGCGTGTTGATTTTGAGGCGGAAAAGGCCCAGTTTGAGGAAGAGAAGAAGACTGAAGAATGGGCTGCGCTGTCTTGGAAGCGCAAGTGTGAGGCGTCTGCTGCGCAATATGCGGACGAGCGCAAGCGCTTTGTGGAGGCTTGCGAGCGTGACAACAAAGAAAAAATTTCTCTGCGCAACGAAATTGTGAAACTCAAAAAAGAGAAAGCTGATGCAGTTGCGGCAGCAGAAGAGGCGCGCTCACACAGAGAAAGGAGCGAGCAGAATGAGGTATCAACCAAAATGACTCTCCTTCTTAAGAATAAAGAAATTGATGATCTAACTGCTATGCTCTTTGACCAGGCGCGGGTGCAAGCTGAGGTTGATAGTTTGAAGAAAGATATCAACCTTCACCGAACAGAGAAAGCCGAGTTGATCCGCCGTTTAACTGAAGGCGAACAAAAACTTAATGACACGGAGGTCGCTCGCGCTACCGCAGAAAACTTGGCTGAATCCCTCATGAACTAGGTTACCTGGTTGCGGGAGTATGGGATTGTGGAGGTAATATTCACTTTTCTTTATATATGTCTGGCTTGATTGTCACAACATATACTGATTGTCTTTGTACACAGATCGCAAATGCCATCCTTAACTCTACGGAGTTGGATGAGAGAGTGGCGGAATTAATGATGGCGGCGCGCAACGACGGGCATGCCGAGGGCTATAGAGAATGTACCTTGCATGTGGCCCACGCGCTGAAGACCGAATGGGATACAAGCCGTGCCGCCACGCATGGGCTAAATACTACCGCCATTTATTCTGCTGCCAAAGAGAAATATGATCAATTGCAGATTCCGATTATGGACCTTGTGGATGACGCGCTGCAGCACGATGACTTTGTTGATAAATTAAAGCATGCAATAGTGTGTCAACATAAAATTGGGAGTTCACAGATTTTCAGTATTGTTTAAAAAAACTCTGGTTGTTATATTACTTAATTTATAAGACATGTCATGGGGAGCTACCCCATCTTTAAGCTACTAAACTGTGTGGTACCGAAACTACGATTGTTTAAGTTGTTTATGCCCTAGGTCAATGTCTATCATTATTGACCAGTTGCCAAGGCATAAAGTTCACGTCCGTCCTCCCATGTACGGTGTAGGTTTGTCAAACCTAATAGCGTTATCAACTAATATCCCATTCGCCAGGCCCCAGCGATTAATCGATATAATGTGTGGGGACTTTTAAATAGAGTTCGTTTAATCCGTTAAAGACATGCAGTATAGCTTAGCATTTAACAGTATCCCAAACCAGGGATACTAGGCGGCCCCCAGGGAAAGTGAAGTTAACAGTATTCCAACCCAGCAATACTAGGCAATCCCATACCTGGGAAAGTGAGGTTCACAATCACCGGGAATACATGCTTTGAGTAAAGGTGTGGAACTCACCATAGATTGACTCGGCAGATTAAGTTATATGAGCTAGAATAGTCAACCACATCCTATTATGGTTACCAAGAATATTAGGAGTTGTTTATATAATTCAAGCAAGTCCTAGCTACATGTATCTAGCAAATAATATGCGTACAAGTTGTTACAAATATATTACGAGTAGCTTTCAAGCACATGTTCACAATATAACATACGACGTGCAATTACACCATTTATACAATCATTAAGCATGTGCGTATATTAAACATGGCAAGTTCGACAATTACACACTTATAATCATACATAACAAGATTCACTGAAATTAGGTTGTTTTAGGATGCTCATTTTCCATACTTACGAGGCTGCACAAATT